>JARHVA010001596.1:1645000-2125000 GCA_037957365.1 Torreya grandis | reverse complement strand
TATACTAAATATGATATAATATATCCATAAATCTACCATCTACTGCTACAATTAATGTTAGTATACAATATATAAATTTCCATAATCTCAAAAAATCAAATTGTACAATATACTCTAACCAAATTATACCACCCTAATCGACACCCTCTGATCTACCTGTTATGTATCTATGAGCTCACCACATATGTCCTAGACCCTACCCATCCATCACCATAGGCCTCTCTCTAATAATGGGATTTCCTAAGATACACCACACATTTTCTAGTGTAATGATCATTTCACCCATTAGTAACTAGAAATTACATGTATCAGGATTCCACCACTCTACCAATGTAGTCATCAAATGAATATTATATGGAATTTAGCCCAATTTCCTAGCCTTTTCTAAATTGGTATCCTTAAATATTCACCAATCTACATCATATGTCCCCTACTCAAGCAAGGTACTTATGTGTCACACATATCAAAACTTATCGGCATGTAAATCATTCTATAAAAATAGAATATGAGGATTATATTATCTTCCAATCCAAGTAAATGTAGTATACATATACAAATTTTGATAAAAAATATTAAATAACATAAATAAATAATCATCCAAATATGGAAAAAATGTCCCATTTGGGACATAATGTCAAAAGTAAGATGATTCTATCATGACATAACAAAACTATTAAATTATACATTTCAAACTCTCAACATGCCAAAATAATCAAAACTTGAAAAAAAACAAATTTTACAAAAATAATCAGACATCATATACACTATTACTAAAATTGGTAAATTATGATACATACCAAATTATCTATAATGTATTTTTGTATTGTAGTTTACAAGTCCATGAATCATAGTTGCAATGCAACTCATTGACTAGGCATTTTGAAAACATAGAGCTCAAATTTCACAATGCAATAGTGAAAATGAAATTACAAAAATATTTTTCACTCTACTTTTATGAGTTAACATTTCAAAATATCATTTACTATGTCTATTATGCAATTAATTCAATTCACTACTCAAAACTTTTGCAAGTGATGTCTTGAGTTTTTTAATCCAAAATGTGTTTCATAAATTTCACTAAGACACATTTAAAATATTATCCTACATCATGATGATATTTAGTTACTAACACAAAATTTACAAATGAGTTAATTTATATATGTATGATACAAGTTTTATTACCTTTATAAATCATATTTAGCAATCAATCATGACTATATCTTGTTTTATCATTATACTATATTTCAGCTAACATGATTCACATAAAATGATACACTAGCCATTATAACTGATCAAACTTATCTAACTGACTATATATTTCAATTTGATTGATTTTATAAACTCATCCCTCTTCTTTAAAAAGAGAAAATAGGGGTCAAAAACTAAATAATTTCTACAAAACCAATGTAATAAAGATATTCAACTACTCATAATGTCAATGCAACTTCAAAGGTTTACATATTGCTATAGTGTTTATGGGTATATGCCATACACATACATTCATATTACAAATGATTATTGGTTCAAAAACACTACACATAATAATTTCAAGCAATGCAAAAGTTCCCAAGATTAAATCATTGGTATATATTATAGAGGCACATGCTATACATATTCACTCACATTATAGGAACAAAGTAAAAATTCATATAGTTGTAAGTGCATGATACAAATCCATGTACAAGTTTTGGATAAAATCTATAAATCTACATCTACATCTACATATATTTATAGATTCTAAATTTATCAATGGGGACATGATATAGATTCATGCATACTATGTTATTTTGTAAATTCAAAGGGCATAATATATATTTATGCCATATACTTTATACTATTTTATATATGTGTACATAGTTGTCATCCATTCTATTTTAATCATGCATCTATGAACTAAGCTAAAAAGTGTCAATTAAATCTAAAGCCATATGTAGTTTTCGACTCAACTAAAGTACATAGTGTATATTTAGATATATTACACCCTCCATCACTATAGTGTTTGAATATACTATAGATTCACTATTTCATGTCTTGGTGTTACAAAGAGCAATAGTTTAAATTGAGGTCTTTGTGTCCCTTAATGGTTATTATTTTTTTATGAAGGTAAAATTCAAATCGAGGATTCACCCTCATTTCTCTAGTTTCAATATAAGATCAAATTTCTCTAAACAACACATTCATTAGAATCAACATAGTGTGGATTTTGAATCCCTTAATGGTTTTATTCAACACAGTTACCACTTGGAAACTTAATTATTTTTCTAGCCAAGAAATGAATAGATGTTACAAGTCCCCTCTTATTCTTCATAGTGATCAAGTTAACTCTTGACCTTTGAAATTTTTATTTATATCAGGTGCTCATAAAAATGTATTTTTTCCTTGAATAATGTTTGTAATAGTTCATTTATGCTATATTCATTGCTTAACTTAAATATTAATTACATCTAATTACATATATCCCATTTTTCAAAATCACTTTGGACCATCATGGCACATGACAAGTCTACATAAAAATCATCTACATAGGTTTAAATTCTCTTTGTCCCTTTCATCTAGTTATTATATTTCACTAAAATGCTAGATTAAAATGGGGGAGAGGAATTTAGACACCCAAATTTGGCATTATAATTTTTTAACAATATCTTATAGTCACTTTATTTATATGGCTATTAGCTAAGAATTAAAGACTTAATGGTGCATGTATTTGGTATTTTACCCTTTTAATTTGTAGTCTTATATGACTTTATGACCCCATTTTCCTATCTTATATCATTTCCCTTTCTCAACAATCTTGTCCTTTGATATTTTAATTTCTCTTTTGACATGTTTCCTCTTTTTAATCATTGCTTTTGAGTCCCCTATAAGGCCTTTTGGATCTATTTTGCACACCACTAAATTTTTAATTAAAATACTAAGAGATTCCTATGTAAATATAGTTTTTAAAAGGAATTTAGGACATTCACTCTCACATTTCAAGATCTATACAAATTTTACATTGATTTCAATTAATTACTATAGTTATTTCTAAATTATTATTGTGTATGCATGCTTGTGCCAAGGGTAAGCTAGGAGAAAGAGAGTCTAAATATACATATCACCATATCAAACACATGCATAAGTGGTATAACTACATTTAAGTCGAATACCTTTTTAGAGAATTGAAAATGTAGTGCAATACTTGGTATTTTAATAAGGATTGACAAGTTTAGTTCAACTCAATCCCTTTTACCTGATTCCCCCTATTTGATATTTGAAGTGTTTGTGTGGGAAATTAGGTTTTGATATTTCCGGTGTTTGCACTCATGAAATTTTTTTTACAAAGGTGTAAAAATAGATTATTGAAGCATTCACCACACTCAAGAAATATTTATAACATCACTATTAAAGGATAGGATTGACCCATAGGGGTCAAAATCATCTACCATTATTGTCTTACTTTTATCGTTATTATCCCAATCTAAAATTCTAGATCACTATTCAAAAATAAATTTTCCATGGTGACAAGATCAACCCATAGGTGAAAATATCAAATAATGTTCCTATCCTAAGTATGTTGATATTGTCTAAATCCAAAAATCACATATCAAATTCTATAAGTTAATTTTTTGTAAGAACGGGATCGACCCATAATGATCAAGATCAACTGCCATTATTATTCCTCTTTTGATGATATTATCCAAACCTAGAAATAGTCACCTTATCTATAAATTAATAATATTTAGTCAGTAGACATAGTTTTTAATCAGATAATTAACCTACATAGATCAAAAAAGTGAAAAAATAAGTTAATTCTCTTTTTGTCCTCTAGCATTTATCATTATACTTATATAACTTGCTTGTCATAAAAATAGTTGTCAAATCACATATTGTTCTTATTTATACTAATTTACAACCAAATCATATTCTATTAGGTCTATCTAATTAAAGGGTTAATGTTGCATTAATCTAGTTTTAGGTAAAATAATATTCAATTACTTTCTCAGGGGTCTCAAAAACTAAGTCATATGGTCAATTCACAAGATATAATACTTAAGCATTTGGATCATGAGATTATTTCATATCCTTTATCTAGTAGATTTTTAGCTCCTACATTTGATTTGTTCAATAGTAAGGATGATCCTTCTCACCATATCAAGTCTTTTTATGATTTGTGTCTTGATTTTTTGCATAATGATGAATTATTAACCAAAATCTTCATTATTAGCCTTAGAATGATTCATGCCTGGATTTTGAGCACAACGATTAATTTTTAACCAAGATATTTAAATTATTTGGACAATAATTTATTGGATCACTTTTGAATCAACACTAGCATGAGGTCATGTTTTCATATATTTCTTAAATTAACAAGTACCTATTGAGAATGTTAGTGAGTATGTGCTTCAATTAAAAACTATGCCTATAAAGATTACTCGTCAAATACCTAAAATGAAATACAAATTATATTCTTTCAATTTTGATCTAACCTATTAAATAAAATATGATTTTTGACTCTTATCAATCTTTTGATGAATATTTTTATATGTTTAAGAACTGAGATAAAGCTTTTAGATGTCAATGTGATTAAATATGGGACTAATTTCCCTACCTCTTTTGAATCCAAATATCAATGTAAATAAAAATTCAAAGCTAAGGATAATGATAATAATTTTCAATGTAATAAGGAGTTTAATAACGTTTTCAATGTGTTATATCAACCATAAGATAGGATAGTCCTTTCCTAATAAAAAGAGTGAACACAATTTACACATTTAAGTGAGATTCCTCATAATGTGCTTAAATATTTTCTTGATATAAATATGATGTATTTATCTTTATAGATAGAATGGAACTTGTCAAAACATTTTCCTAAAAATCATGATGCTATTGCATATATTAATTTTCATAGAGTCTTCAGACATCATACAAATAGATGCATAACTATGAAGTAAAAGATTCAATATTTGATAGACAAAAACCAAATCCAAGTAGAAGGCCACATTAGTACTTTGAATGGATTAGTTTCCCAGCCTAATTAAAATATAAAAATCCTTACTAACCCTCAAATAAATCATAATAATCCATCCAAAAAATAAGATGATGTTCATATGATATCTCATAAGTAACTTTCATGTCATGTTTTTAAGGGTCAAATGCTTGATGGATTCATGTATGTGTTTGATGACACAAATAAGGGGCCTTTGTTGATTTCATTTTACAACCAGTAGATTCTAAAATATGATTCTAAAAATGATGCATTATTCACTCTATCTTTTGTAGATACACATTTGAGGTTAACAAATAGAATTATGGTAGATAATGGTTTATTCATCAATATATGTACAATGAAATTCATTACCAATATTAGATATACATAAATATTGTTTTTATACAACCATGGTTATTAGAGGATATAATGACATAACTAAGACACCTCTTGATAGAATTACCTTACCTATTATTTTGATCCTAAGACCTTGTTCACCTAGTTTCATGTATTTTTGAATAATGGTATACATGATGTATTTCAAAAATGACCCTTGATTAATCAAATAAAAGTAATCCCAACAACACTACATCAGTTTTTGAAATGTGTCAATGATAATAAATTGATGAATATTCAAGACACTACTTATGAACCTCCTACAAAGTTCAACATGAGATGTTACTTGAAGAGCAACTGAAAAATCTAATTGTATAATCTCAATCATGTGCACCTGGAGTAAAATAACCTACATATCAACAAATTAATTTCATATTATCATAGCCTTTTGTGCCTACTTACCAAAGATCTAATTATTATACAACCTACTATTTGAATAAATTAAATTTAAACTTTATAATAATATTATGTAACCAATTGTGAGAAAGACATTTCTAATGGAAATAATTTTTATGATGATATGTATTATATTTTTTATATTTATATTGATGATGATGATGATGATGATGATGATGATGATGATGATGCATTAGCCTTCTTGGCCTCATGAGTCCCATCATATCTAAATATATAACTTGAGGACATGATTATATCTACATATACACAATATGGTCAAATAAATGGTTTTATTGGTTATGCTTTCTTGTTAAATCCATTTCCCTAAGCTAAACTAGTAATTTTGTACATAGTTTTTTTTGCTTGTTTATCCCTGATTATGCTCTCCTTTGTCTTGTGTATGGACTTTGGGATTATTTCTCTATATTTACTCCATTTTTTCTCTCTTAGATCTATTTTCATTACTAGGAAAATTGGTTAGTGCTCACATGTTTGAGCTATACATTTGTAATTAGTTAAATATTATATTATGTTATGTGTGATAAAATAATGTAAGTGATTTATTTGGTTGGTAAACTAACTCATGTAGCTAGGAGTTTCTATAAAAAATTTAGGATATAAGTTTTGTGAGAAAATAAAGGTGGAGAGAATAATTCCTGATAGTTTAATGGGATATTTTTATAAGCCTCATCTCCTTATTTATTATAAATGAAAAGGCTATAAAAATGAAATCACTCTCAATGATTAAATCATCCCGAATATAATATCAATTAATGGATGATTATTTGGATTATTTAGTGTTAAATATGTGAAAATCAAAACCAAAATCATTATCGAATATCAGAGTAGGTGATTACCACTAATCATGAGAGTCTTATTTAAATAACTTAGCCATAATGATTCAAGAATATTTTTTTATTATTGAGTGTTTTTAAGGGTAGCTCAAACTTGTATTGTTTCTAGACTCGCATGAAGAACATACACTGTACCATGAAATTATATGAATTAGAGAAGGTAATTGAAGCTTCATCAATAGATGGGATACTCACACAATAGTCATTATTTATTGTGTATCACCATGTAGGTCATTTCTTCCTACCATTTTAGTGAATTTATGTCAATTTTATTTCCATAGAAGGATCTATGATAGAGCTTATTGGTGATCTATGTAAATTAGATTCAATAGAGTTGTGTCAATGTTTAGTAAATAGATTTGGTATCATTCTTATAATTCATGACTCTTGATTTCATTATTTTCATATTTATTGGCTTACCCAACATGGCCTACTCAAAGTCATATTATGCCTTGTGGTGTCATTCATGTTGTTGATGCAATTCCATGCACCTTCTTCATCATCCCATTCTGAATTTATTGTTTATTAACATTTAGTAATAAAATTTTGGTATCTATAACTATATATGTAGAGGTGTGTTGGGGATCAACAAGTGTCATAGGTACCAAAATCTAAAGCATAAGCCAACTTTGATACCAGTGTTAGGAAATAAACAAAAAAAATCATCTATTAATACATGTGCAAGACTTTAAATGCAAAAACATAAACATGAGATATAAATAAAAACATAAACAAGAGAGACAAAATAGCTAGGGAAAAACCATATGGTAAAGGCAACACCAGACTACAATATTTCATTAGCAACTCTCTCTCTTTTACACACAGCTCCTCAAATAACTCCTTCAAGTGAGTAAAGCTTACAACCAAGATTTATATTCTGAAACTAATAAGATGAAACATGCATCTCTACAATGCTAAAACACCATATCATTTAGGTGAACCAAGAATATAACCATGCCTTATGGGTTCTAACCTCCTCCATGGATCCATCATGCATCTAGGTGAGCAAAGCAATCCAACCTTCCATGTTCCAACTTGTAACCTGCATATGATGCTTACAACCCAAACATCTAGTTGAGATAATATAATATTAAGCCTTATAATCTATAACCTCTAACCATGGATACAAATGAAGAGCCTCTAAGGGATCCTCCATGATCTTTTAATAAGATAACTATCCCAATGAGAGAGCTCAATGATTTATAGCATTTTCTTATAATGAGATAGAAGAGAGAGAGGGAGAGATAACTTCCTATCTAAGAAAATAAACTTGACACATTTGAGTGAGTTTATATTAATCCATAGTGGTGTTTGTCCCCATGTGCCAAAAGCCATAAAAAATGGCCCTCCACTTAGACAAGAACATGTTCCACCTTTATGTGGCTCTAAAACTTGCTCCACACTTCCACAAGTGAGTCCAAACACTCAATAGTGTTTTTCCTATCTTCATCTCCAAGGGTCAATAGAGTGGATTCTCTACTTTAGACAAGATCCAAGCCACCCCATGTGACTCCAATAACTATGCCCCACTCACACATGTGAGGCCAATGACTAATAGTGATTTCTTGTTTTCTTCTTTCATGTGCTCACATAAGTTTAAAAGGTGTTTCAATCACCTTTTGACTTTATCTACACATGTGAATCATGGGTCCCCTTATAAATTAGACCCTACATGACCCTTTATCTTTTACATCATGTGACAACACCTTGACCAAACTATAGGATTCTCCAAAGGGCCCTCCTACCACTTCACCATCCTATTACATCATCGGCCACATCACTTGCATGTCATGTCACCTACATGCCACATCACTACACACCACTTGGGACCCTCCATTAGGCCCATTTATTGGGACCCACCACTTGGGACCCACTGGCATATCACCATGAATAGTGACCAATGAATAGTACTCCATGAATAGTGACCTATGAATAGTGGCTTTACACTTAACAATATCCCACTTGAATTCATATACATAAGAATTTCAAACACCTACATCTTCTACCAACTAGCTATCACCCAGCTACCATCCATGCATGCTATTGCTCACACACAAGTTAATAAGTTATCTACACTACTAAAAATTCTCTATCTTGATGACTTTGTTAACATCTAATCCTTCTATCAAAATTGAAGCAACCTAAAGTGACTCCCACTTCACCACAAACCCAATACTCTAACCAAGATTTCTCCATGAATCACTCATAACTCCCACTACTTGGAGGTATCTAATCTAGTATATCATGGATCTCATGAGGCTTTTCCTACTCCTAATGCATCTGATACATAGGACATAAATGTATTCTCCTCCTCTATAGGATACTCTAGAAGATAATAAAAAACCACAAGAATTGGGATACTTCACTTCATTGCTTCTCCCATCCACTATGCATCTCTATCCTTGGTTTGCTCTTACCACCTTCATCTCACCACCCTCCATCATCACCAATGGAGACTAGCTTACTCCACCACAAGCTATATAGTTACTTCATCAGGGGCATTATTGGTGTTGATCCATCTAGCAAATCTTTTTTAGCTCCTCTTTTATTTCTTCATCTTCCACCAAGAGAGAAATACCTGTCATGCAAAAGAAATTCATATCTGGGTCTCTCTACTTGTAGCTCCCACTTTCACAAAACTATCCAAATAACCATAGATCTGATACCACTTGTTGGGGATCAACAAGACTCATAGGTACCAAAATTTAAAGCATATCCTAGCTTTGATACCAATTTTATGAAATAAACAAAAACATTTATCTATTTTTACATGTGAAAGACTTTAAATGTAGAAACATAAACATGAGATACAAATAAAAACATAAAAAAGAGAGACAAACCATAACACCATATATACATGGAAACCCTACTAAACTAGTTAGGGATAAACCATGGGGTAAATGCAACACTAGACTTCAATATTTCATCATCAACTCTCTCTTTTACACATATCTTCTCAAGCAACTCCTTCATAAGGGCAAAGCTTACAACAAAGATTTATATACTCAAACTAAAAATATGAAACATGCATCTTTACAATACTTAAACACCATAATATTTAAGCGAACCAAACATATAACCATTCCTTCTAGGTTCTAACCTCCTCCATGAATCCATCATGCATCTAGGTGAGTAAAGCAATCCAACCTTCTATGCTCTAACTTGTAAGCTACATATGATGCTTACAACCCAAGCATCTATGTGAGATAAGCTATTCCTAAGCCTTACAAGCTATAACCTCTAACCATGGATCCAAAATGGAGAGCCTCCAAGGGCTCTTTCATGATCCTCTAATAAGATAACTATCCAAATAAGAGAGATCAATGTTTTAAAGCATTTTCATACAATGAGATAGGAGAGAGAGAGAGAGAGAGAGAGAGAGAGAGAGAGAGAGAGAGAGAGAGAGAGAGAGAGAGAGAGAGAGAGAGAGAGAGAGAAGGAGAGGGAGAGATAACTTCATGGTCAAGCAAAGAAAATTGCCACATTTTAGTGGGTGTATAGTAATCCATAGTGGTGATTGTCCCCATGTGCCAAAATCCATAAAAAATGGCCCTCCACTTAGATAAGAATATGTGCCACCTTTATGTGGCTCCAAAACTTGCTCCCTACTTCCAAAAGTGAGTCCAAACACTCAATATTTTTTTCTTATCTTCATTTCTAAGGGTCAACAAATTTGATTCTTTAATTCAGACAATATCCAAGCCACCCCATGTGAATAAAAATATTATGCCCCACTTACACATTTGAGGCCAATCACTAATAGTGATTTCTTGTCTTCTTCTTTTATGTGCTCACATAAGTCCAAAAGGTGTTACAATCACTTTTTAACTTTATCTACACATGTTAATCATGGGTCCCCTTACAAATTCAACTCATGCATGACCCTTTGTCTTTTGCATCATGTGACAACACCTTGACCACACCATAGGACCCTCCAAAGGGCCCTCATACCAGTTTACCATCCTACTACATCATCAACCACATCACCTGCATGCTATGTCATATGCATGCCACATTACTACACACCACTTGGGACCCTCCATGAGGCCCACATATTAGGACCCATTGTCATGTCACCATGAATAGTTATTAGTGAATAGTGTTTATGAATAGTACTCTATGAATAATGACTTCATACATAATGTGTACATGATCTGCGTGGCCTCTGATGTATATGCATCATCTTCTTGCATTGGATTACAAATCCAAGAATGACTTGTTCACCTCCATAATTAAACTCACATTGGTTGTGTTCTTGCCAACTGAGACAACAAAGAGCTACCTATGTGCATGCCATGTGTATATCTTCAAAGTCAATTCTTTTTTTATATATTCTTTTGGTTCATTTGTGTTTTGATAAGTCGGCATATAAAAATTAATTCATTGAGTCTTTAATTAATTTATTTTTTTATTCATATTATGTATTAGTTAATTAAGTTGCATGGTTTTAGTTTATGTAGTTTTATTATTCTATTTTATTTGTTAGAGTCATGTTAAATATAAACCCCATCATATTTTTTTAGTTTTTAATGTCTAATATATACTATATTTTTAGTTTTATCTTTTATAAATGTTTCCCTTAGATATATTGTGTGTATAGGGTAAATAAGTGGTCATTTCCAAAACATGTTTTAATGTCCAAGTCAAATAAATCATGTCGATGTAATTAAAAAATATTTATGTCATTTGTAAAATTCATCAAGATAGTGTTTTTAGTCATGTTATTTTATTTTAGCTCATCCAAATGTGTAAGTTGATATTAAAATTCAAATTCAAAAAACCATCATTGTAATGGATGTAATTTTGGGTTACTGACGTCCAATTTGTAATGAATGTTTCACTCTTGTGGGGGTTTTTGTCATAAAAAATAACATATAATTGAGCCTCATGTTAATATTCTACTAAGTTAACATCATCATTTTTAGGATGGAGGCAATGAATGAAAGAGGACAAATTGTATCCTCCCTTCAGTCACCAATGATAGGGTTGTACATATCATTTGGGGTAATTTTGTTTCAATTGTGTGCTTTCTTTCTATTATGGTGTGGTATAAAATAATAATATATTAATAATTCATGTTCATGTGATGTAATAAGTGATCAAAATTTATTTTTAGTTTCCCCTAAAGTAAGATAATGATGAGAGATAATAACTATAGCATCATTATATGGTTGTTAGTAAGCCACTTTAAAAACCATCATTTGGTAGTATCATTTTTGGTTAACCACATGTAAAACCATCATGTTTGATTTGAGGTGGTTGGTCAATCCTAGTCAAAAGCATCCTATTTTTGTTTTTGGTCAACCACTTGTAAAACCATCTAGATCGTGAGCAAGCATAGGAGGCACGTTATAGTACAAGATAATGTTTTCCATGTATTTGCACTAAGAGGGGAATGTTAAGAAAAATGGTTAGTTCTCACATGTGTGAGATATATATTTTTAAATATTTAAATACTATATTATGTTGTGTGTGACAAAATAATTTAAGTGAGATATTTGGTTGGTAAACCAACTCATGTAGATAGGATTTTCTAGAGAATCTTTGGGAGATAAGTTTGTGTGAATGAATAAAGGTGGAGAGAAAAATGCTTGAGATTTTAGTGTGGTATTTTGATAAGCCTCATCTCTTTGTTTATAATAAATTTAAATTCTATAAAAATGTAATCACTCTCAATGATTAAATCATCCCAAGTATAATTTCAATTAGTAGATTATTATTTGGATTATTCAGTGTTAAATATGTGAAAATCAGAACCATAATCATTATTTATTTCTAACTTCTTCAGATTTAGACATTTAATTTATTTTAATATTGAATTTACCTTCATATTTTCTTGGCTTTGATATTTGGGTTGTATGTTGGCTTCCTTTTCTAGTTTCACGTATTATTTTTTTATCATTCTTCTATCCTCTTAATTTATGTTGATTAAATTTTTTATTTTTCTCTATCCCTTTCTTTTGATTATTCTTCTCATCCCAATGGTTTTTATGAGCTTCCCCATGATGACACCACATACATATCAAGGCCTTCCAACTATTTTACACATAGCTCCAAGGAAAGTTTTAGGTTAGTATGGATCCCTCTTATTTCTTATTCTCAATTTCACCTATTGTCATGTTTTCCTCAATGATTTATTTCTTATTATTTTTTCTTCATATATTCCAAATAATAAAAATAAATCAAAAATTTATTTTCCTTTATCTTTGTTTGTTACATAATTACACATCTTAGCATATCATGATTATTTGATTATTACTATAGGTCTTATATATACATTATTTACACATATATTTATTATGGCATTATTTAATTAGATGCATGATATATAATTTTTTACATATTATTATGAATTCATATTTACTTATGAGTAGTCACATTATCACACTCAAGGCATTCATTTGTCGATTTTATGGGCATCACAAACAATACTTCAAGTTCAACATTTTTTTTTTCATATCATGTTGATATTTATTATTAATTATATATATCCTTGTCTATCATATCTTTTGCATGTTTTTGTTTAGTGTTACTTTTTTTTATATATGAGTTATTGGTGTTAATTATAAACTACTTTACATATTTTCCATAATGCATGTATCTCTTATTTTCTTTCATTTTTCTTTGCTTTCATGTGCATGTTATTTGGTGTGTGTATCTTGTTTCCCATATGGTAGATGCTTTATAATTATATTTTTTTATCATTTTTTGTTGTTTTTAGTTTGATTTCTTGTGTTTACTCTACATGACATTGTTTGACTTGTATGCTTTACATGTAATATTGTTTGTGTTGTTTTTTTTAGTATGATATGATTGATATCTTCTTGGAGTAAAATATCTTATTTTAATAGAGGGAATTATATATATATATATAGTGGTATAAAATCTAATATTTTATTCAAATAGATAGAGTAATGCATAAAATATTTCAGTATTTGGATAGAGTAACACACAAAATACTATAATATTTTATTCAAAGAGATAGAGTAGTACATAAAATGCTACAATATGTGGATAGCGTAACACATAAAATACTACAATATTTTATTGAAAGAGATATTATTACATATATAATGGTATAAAATCCTATTGATTTGGATTCAATTCTCATCTAAGATCCATATTCTCTATCCACAAAAAAATTATCCCAATTCCCACATAATCTCTCTTATCCCTATAATCTCTTACACTATTATTCCTAATAAACATATAATTTCTCACTAATGAAAGAACTATATATTATTTTCATAACATTCCCCCCTGTGTGGACATGGGATGAGAGAATCGCATCCTACATAAGATTTTCTCTAAAAAAATTCTTTGGACCAAATACAACTCCATCAAATTGCATCATAACCTTCAAAAAGGTGTAGCTCTAGAGCTGAATTCTTGAGTTCCCATAACCTCTTCCCCAATCTCCTAAATTTAAAATCTCTTGAACCATATAGACAATAATATATGTTTATTTTACCTCAATCTTATTATGCCCTCAAAAAGTGAGCTTATTTTATGATATGATTTTTCAAAACATGTCAAAAAAACAAAAGATTTATTTTAGTACATGACACAAAATAAAATACAAATAAAAATTCCACTACATCATAGTATGGCTCCATCACTAGTGGCTACTTTGAGGTCATTAATTAACCTCATACCTCCATTATCTTATATTTATTGTTATTTTCTTAGTATAATTATTCTTCATCAGCACCATTGACACTCATTAAATCTTCCTCAATGATTGGTTCTTTTTAAATGACCATATTAGCTTCATTTAATTTTTCTTTTAGATTTCATTTGAGAATATTATTAGCTACAAATTTACAACTCTAAGATGTCTTAAATTTTATTGCAGTAAAAGCATTCAATTTCTTCCTTATTTTTAATCTGATTTTTTATGATTATTTCTTGAATACAACAAACTTTGCTCTTTTGTATCTTCTAACATCACCTTTTTTCTTCAGCTAGGAATGTTGATATTGTACCTTTAAATTATTGATATGGCATCTAACCAAAATAAAAATAGTATTTTTTTATTTATAAGATAGGATATTTAATAGTATGTCTTTTTTATCCTCATCATTAAATATAGATTTAACTTTTCCTAGTTGTCTAATGATAGATCTTATAACATTAATGTGACTAGACACTATAACTCTCTCACTAATTTTGAATCTAAATAATTACAGCTTTAGATAAAATTTGGCATCAACTAATTTAGTACCAATTTTTTTATTCAATTTTTCCCAAATTTTTGTGGATGGTTTTTCCAAATACACAGTGTGTAATTTAGAATCTAATATCAAAAGGCCAATGATGGCTTTGGCTTTATCATATCTACTCTACCATTCCAATAACTTATTCAAATATGTTGGTAATTTATATTTACCACTTATTATTCCCCATAATTTCTTGTTCATTATTTGTATCTAAATATCCATATTAGGAACCAAATAAAATAACATAGGTGTTGATGTAGGTCTTGTTCACACCCCTATATTTAAAAAGGAACCTCTAATGTATTATTATCTTAATGGAGGTAAAATCCACTACAGTGCATGAGTTGTAGGTATGGGTTAAACAACCAGGTGTTAGAATAGTAGGCCGAACATGTAGCTTGTTAAACAAGTGTGTTTATGGGTAAAATGAAACCCAATAAGGAAATTAAAACCTAGTCAATTTGGATGGATGGACCTTATTCTAAAGTGGGTATATATCAATCAAATAAACTCCAAAAAGGTGGGAAGGGTACGGTAGAAAAAAAGGCTCAATTGTCTTGAGATATTACTTCCAGGGTTGGTTTATTTATGTATAAGTGATTTATAACTAATATTTGTTGTTGTTGTTAGATATTTCACACTCACATAAAAACACAATTATGCATTTTAGGAGGATATAATATAGGAAACTCAAATATATCAGCTAAAGGTCACTCCTTTTAGATTAGAAGTTACACACCCTTAGGAAATTACAGCTCAGATTAGAGAGGTATCTAGGGAAGTTATGGCTCACACCTATAAGAATATATCAAAATAAAACTCTTCTACACACTTCAAAAATTAATATAGTCAGCATATTTGCATATAATCAATAATACTTGCTAATTATTCAATAGTTGTTGCACATCTAGAACTAGTCGATATTAATGATAATAAAAGGAATTCTCCATAGTTTTAGATTTAGGTAAAAATAGGTTTTGAAGGGGCCCCAAAACCCTAGTGCAAGGAAAGAAAGAAAGAGCATCTAAAACCATAGGCAAAGCCTTACAAACTACAAGGAAGTTGCAAAAATAGGTTTTAAATGGACCTAAAACCACCAGAAAGACTACCGATCAAAACCCAGATTTAACAAACATCTAGCTACACCAAAGGCAGAAGATTATAAAAAGAAGCCATAGAACAGGACCAATTTACATAACCATCAAGAGGAACCAGACTATTCATCCAGTTCTAATATCATTTTCATAGTTTCTTTTTCTTTCACAATAGTATCCAAGGTAGTGGTTGCCACCAGCATGGCTCCTTCTTGTGTAGCCTTCCTTCTTGAACTTTGTCTCGTCCTTTTGCTGGGTCCCTCCAAGGCTTTGGTCTCCTCGTTGGCTCTTTTACCAATATTGATAGCCGCAGCACAAATATTGGACGTAAATTCCTCCATTTTTGTTCTGTTGTCCTTAATGAGTTCCCTGAGATTATTCTTGTAGGCTTTGAGCTTGACTGGGATATCTCTTATCTGATTTTCCATATTGTTAATTTTGTTCCATACAACTTTCAGAGTATCTTCCATAGTTTCCACTTTCCTTTTGAGATCCATGATCTCCCTACACATCCAAGAATTGAGTTGGAAAGATGCCTCTGCTTTACAATTGACCCAAGTCATTGGTGTGTGTGTTTCATCATTCTATTTTTTCCCCCTCCATTCCTCAGAGTTTTTATTAGGATTGTTCCTAGCTTCTTTAAAGATATCCTCTCGACCCTTTTGATCCTATTCTTTAATTCTAGTTTGAATTTCCATGTCCATTTCTTGATTATCATCCTGAACTGTAGTTTCCTTTTCATTTCTTGAAGCAGGGTCCTCAATAGGGCCATCCTAGACAAATTCATCTTCCGACACTTTCTGATTTTCCTCCGTATCTTCTATTCTATTTGCAGAATCCTCCTCTGTGTTGACATCTTCTTTTTCTTTCTTCTCAAGAATTCTCCATAGTTATTACACACTTTAAATTAATGAATAAAAATATCCATAGAATTAAACACTTAATTAAATATAATTGTAATGGAAATTCATCTACATAATTACATGAAAATCAAAAATGACTTCTTTCTAAAATGATAATTTTCTAACCTTTTGAAATGATGGATTTACATTTATAAATAGACTTGCAGAGGGATCACCTCATCCTCCAAGTTTATGAAAAATTCTTATTTACATGTCAATAATCAAAACCTTAGTTATAATTTGATGCTAAAATCACATGTTCAATGACAATTGATCATAATTGTGTCTAAAAATAGATTTTCCTACAAAAATGTCATGCAACATGTGCATGTTTGTAAATTACTTTATCTCACTACTAAAAACATATATGAAATATGAGTAAAATATAACTACATTGAATAATCTTACATGAAAAATTACATACAAAATTAAATTTTGATAGTTAAGACTTATTCAAATTAGGTGATTATATGGATGCACTTGAGATGGTGGGAGGCACTGAAGTTAATGGTGTAGTTGAGATGTAAGGTGGAGTTGAGATGGAAAGTTGTGTCAAGATAGAAGCTATATATTTAGCCTTCTTCCTCACCTTCAATTATTGGTAGTACTTTAAAATTACCATATGCTAAAATCTTATGATGTCCATGTTCAAAAGAGGTGGCTGATGCACCCTGCTTGTTTATTTTATTAAACATCCATGTTCTACCTTGGTGATCCTAAAATTAATCTAAAATATCTCAAATTTAGTAACCTTCTTTGTTACAAAATGTATCTCAACATCAATTTCTTCCAATGCTAACAATTTGATCATGCTTATAAATTCCTCAGGCTAAATACTACATACATACACGAAGTATTAATAAACTATAATTACATCAACTAATCTTACATGAAAATTATATTAAAAATTAAATTTTGATAATTAAGGCTTATTCAAACTCAATGATTGCATGGCTACACTTGATATGGTGGGAAGCACTGAAGTTGATGGTGGAGCTGAGCTAGAAGGTGGAGTTGAGAAGTAATCTATTACTTTAGACTTCTTACTCACCTCTAATTCTTGGTAATACTTAAAACTAACCCCATGCTAAAATCTTATGATGTCTATGTTGAAAAGAGGTAATCAATGCACCCTATTTTATTGTTCCATTAAACATACATGTTCTACCTTGGTGCTCTTGAAATTAATCTAAAATATATCAACTTCAATAACCTTCTTTCTTAAAAATTTGAGCTCAACCTCAATTTCTTCCAATATTATCCCTCGAATATTCTACTTGAAATTGGATGAAACCTATTGGAGGAGTTGATCAAAACTGGCTATAATTATTAAATACCATGTAGAGTTGCTACCTTGGGAAAGCTTCAACTCATCCAAAATTTTCAAAATTAAGTTCTCATGCTCTATAAATTTTAATATTATTTCCTTTGCACTTGCTACCCTCTCTCTTGCCTCTAGTGTTTGAATTACAACCAAGTTGAGGACATTGGATGCCTCCAAAGGTGTCATTAATTTCAAATGGTTGTAATTCTTATTTGTTGCATAAAAAACAAAGAATTTCAATTTATTTTCATCTTCTTTTAAAGAATTAAACATTTTTTTGTTTCAATTATATGAGGGGCTAATTCAGCCCTCATTAAAGTAATAGCATCTAAAATATTATATAGCATTGAGGATATGCTTTGTACATCTATTTCAATTTATTTGAGAATAAAATAGTTTATTACTATTCCTAGACCTGCTCTAATTTTTTGTTAACCTCTCTTCTCACTTTCTCTATCCCCTCATGAAGCTCGAACAAAGTGTCCTTATGTATTTCCAAATAAGATAGAAAATATTCATTATAAGGGAACTACCCAAGTTTTCTATTCTTTCTCTTAGAAAGAGAGAAGACATCTTGTCTCTCTTCTAAGATTATGCTAGTGCTAACATCTTCTTCAATCTTCCTCTTTTTTACTCCTTAGATACTCCTTGTAGATTTATCAAATATTGAACTTATAGTAGGTAGCTCATTTATTATAAGATTTGGCCTTTGAGAGGATTGAGATTCTAAGTCTAATGCCCATTGTGGGATCACAACTTAAGTAAAGTAGGTTGGATGAGTGCCTTTATTATCAGTCTTAGGTAATATGTCCCCTAAATATTTCCCCAAGGCTTATAAATGTAAGGGGTTTGGTAGTGATGACCAAATGATCTTTAACCAGTCAACATCACCATATTGGGGCATAGGGTGGATTATGTATACTAGCTTCTTCTTCATAGTATTCTTAGATGATACTACAGTAGTAGTCTAGGTAGGATTGGAAGAAGTCATTGTCAAACACAATTGGGTGGAAGATACATGTAGTTGTGCACTTTTCAATGCCCCCTAGTTTTCTTAGTATGAATGTTTTTAGGATCGAGGGAAACTAAGGGAATGATAGAGGTAAAAATAGTAGAAATGGGAAAAATAAATGATAAATAAATAACTAGAATTATATAAATAGTTGAGATTATGGAGCTAGTAGGACTAGAATAAATAACTTCCATTGTGGGAATAACTAGGGATGGTAGGACACTAGGAGTGAAGGAGACAGGATCAAAAGAAATGACTGACATTGGAGAAATAATTAACATAACTAGAATTTTATAAATAAGAGGAACCATTGAGATAATTGTGAGCATACCCTCACTCGATTTATCTACTTCAAGTGGTGATTTTCCTTTAGGTCCTTGGATATTTAGTAATTTTGTTCTTTTTAACTCTTCCTCTTCATCTTCATTAATGGGCTCACATCTTATAGATGGTTACACATGCCTTGTGGGTCTTTTTATAGATGATGTATTAATAGATATGCTGACAAGAGGTCCCTAGGCTCTAGGTTTCCTCTTGTAAAAAAGAGTTAGATTTTCAATTGAGGAGGAAGCTATCTGAGTGGGGGAATTTAGTTCTTCCACACTTGTAGTCACATGAGTTGAATTAGTAGTAGGAAGAATATGGTCTTCTAAATTAGAAGAGTCTATACAAATTGGCTCCTCTTTTCTTCCAAGGTAACTTGTAATGCTAAGAAACTATTCTATCTTAGGTTCTTAATTTATATCAATCATCATGATGGGTGGAATTTGGAATGGTCCCCATTTTTCTATTGATGACTAAGAATGCCAATTTTTATATAAGTCTATTGTAGTACATCCACCTAGAGGTGGTAGCCTAATTTGTGCATATACAATTGAAATTGAGGTATCCCCTTATATTATTTTCAAAATTTCTTCATGTAATCTAATAATTTAATCCCTCTCTAGGACCTGGGCATCACTCTTAGCATTTAAAAATATATATTGATGGTCATAAGGTTCATGTTGGTATCAAATACCAAGAAATTGGATATGATTTTTAATTTGACCATGAGGGTCCCAATCTATATGTGGAAGGGTGGCCAGTAACTAATATTCCTTGAACTTTCCAACCTCTCCAAAATGCTTGTGGTTGACATAACACATTCTATCAATCATAAAATGATAGCCATGAAATGCATTCTTCTTATTATTCTTCAAATTCTCATCAATGCTCCACCATAATTAGTATGTGATCTCCTACTCAACTAATTTATTTGACACATAGTTCAATAGATGAAATGGAGTAACTTGTGCCCTGTAACCATGATCACCATATAATTGAGGTAGAGCCAATAGTCCCATTTTATCAGCAATGTATTGCTGATGTTTTTTGATAATATGGGAAATGGTGCCTCATGAATGTCCCTCCATATCTAAGGATATATGTCCTTTGTAATTTTGACTATATTTTCTATGTAGGCATAGATGTGCATGAATGAGTAAGAATCACATATTTGATTATTGATGTAATATAGAGATGGGATCTAGAGAAATACATTATACACGTATATTGTGCCCATCACTACATCCAAGAGGTAAGACATCATGTATAAATTGCATCCCACATGCCTCTTATCTTTACATAATACTTTCTCCTATATTTTGGTGCTAATTATCTCTCCTAGAGAAAAGGTTAGCTTTAAGGTCATAAATACATATAACAATGGAACCCACTCTAGTTGAAGAATGTAAATTCTAGGGTAGCCATATAACCTATTCAAAAATTCCATTTCTATCCAGAATCCTATTCAAAACTTAGTTATAGTTATTGATAGATTGTATTTAAGGACAATGGTTTCTCTAGAGATAATTTACTTATTCAATGTTTTATCAATTGTGTTGTTCTTATTCCATGTTACAAATCTATGAAAATCAAATTTAGCATCTGTAATAAGTAAGGATATGTAACTTTGTAAGGTGTCTCCTAAAATTTAGGTGATGATATTTTTATGCTCCACATGATGTATAAAATCACCCCCAACTACCTTGCTTGCAAAGAATAATGTCTCACAATAGGTCAATACATGGCATTACCTCGAGTTTGGTTGTTGTAAAGTGTAATCCTTGTCACTTAAATAGGATAAAATCTATAGCCAATTGACTCTATGATGGTGTTAAACTTTATTCACATGTATGGGCATCTACCTTTCCAATTATGTCCCATAGAGCTAAGTAGTTGGGATACTCATCATTGAGAACTATCAAATCAAAAATAATGTTTGTGTACTCAGTAGAGTCTTTGATATAAAACATGGAATGTGTTTAAACTCCCATGAATTCCTTGAATGAAGAATCCATTGTTAATTTTTAATACTCAAAGTTCTAGTTCTTTAATTTAATGGCTTTGCTCTTCTGGAAGTAGGTCACTATTTGAACACAAGTGGCTAGGGCTTCGAGTTCTTAAAGATGTAAGTTTACTCATTCTCATTTGTGATTAATGGGTATGATGTTTGATTTCAATTCATTGATATAAATTTTGTATTAAAATCTAGTTCATCTATTATTAAGGTCCAACATCTCTAAACTTGTTTTACTTGTTCAATTTAAATTTTTCAACTTTATTTTGGTGGGTATGCCATGTAGACATTATAGACATTCAAAGGAATTCTATGTCATTTCCTTTGAAAATTTTCATCTTATTACTCTTTCAACTCTAATTTATTTATGCCATAAAAGCTTTTGGTACTTAGATGTTAGATGTTGCATTAAAATAGGGTCATCCTAAACTCTTATGATGTGAACATATCTCATGAATAAAGTTATAAAGACCTATGGTGAACATATTTTGTGAATGTTTCATTTTACAAAGGCCAAGTTTTGAACAAAAATTTCTAAAATTTAATATTTGAAAACTTTTACCAATGACCAAATGTTGATTGAGCCCTTGGGAAAAACTTTATGAATACCACTTCGGAATAATTTCTCTAGAATGCTTTGTCAAATACTTTTTTTGAAGACCTAATTCTAAAAAAAATTAATATATACCTAAATTCCAAAAAAATGTCAACCATTTTCCTCAAAGATGTAAATGTTGAATACTTTTATTGAATTTCAAAAGTTGTGAATTATATTAGTTCTAAATAGAATCTATGATAAATGCAAATGTTGAAAACCAAAAGTTTGATAAAAATATATGAACAAAACCTACAAAGAAAAAATTCAAAGAACATTTTTCATGAAGGTTTAACATAGGTGCAAAGGATCCAAGATTATCGAAGTTCAACTTTTGAAAAAAATCTTTGAATATCATTTCTAAAAAGAACACTTTTGGCGATAGGAAAAATATGCAAAACTAGACACTATAATTATTATGCAAGTTCTAAAAACTTATGTATATGAAAAAAATTTGAAGAGTATTAATAAGTTAGTGTGAATAAGATAAACACATGAAAATTTTCATTTAAATTTATACTAAATAGTAAAGTTAGGTGCACATATAAATATCTATGAAAGAAGATTTTCAAAACAGGCCTAGACCATTCAGAATATAGTGGGTCCCTATTCAAAAAAATAATGGGGTATGTTGATTACAAAAAATGGTGACTCATAGGGGAAATACTTTTGATTATTTGAGAATTCATAACTTTGGTTTGTAATTCCAAATCAAACATGAACCATTTCACAAGATAATAATGGAATCAAAGATATGAAAGAGACTCTTAATAACTGCATACAACATATTTGCCTTGCTCATGCCATCTATGTTTGTCTGAGGAAGTAATTTTCCTTTTAATCTTATTGTGATTATTTTTGTAAAGACTTGGGGTAACTATGGGTTTCATTCTAGTGTTTTTGAAAATATATTTAAAATTGGGGAAGCTCAAGCATTACTTTATTTTCAGCTTAAGTGTCCATAGCCATGATAGAGACACATTTAGTTCTTATCTCCTGCTCCTATATACTTTCATGATGTGTGATACATTGATATTATTTCATCATGTGAGCCTATGATCACCCTTTAGATTTTATTTAGGTTTTATTGATCAATCTTTTAGGATGTATTGGTCCTCATCTTCCTACCTTTTTTTTATAATATGGTTGGAAGAAGGAGATAAAAAATCATAGTGAACTGGTATATGTGAGGGCATAATTTTACTAGATTATCCCTATCAGCTGCATCCATATCAATGGTTATTACTGTAAACAATTATTAACATGAGAAGTGTATTTGATCCAATGAAAATGAGAAAACTTTATAAATATGTATGGAGTAATGAGATAATCTTTTATATACCTAATAAAATTATTTAATGGTAACATGACCATGATTAATTTTCTTGATGTATGACTTAATTATAAAAAATATTAAACACAAGGGCATAAAACTTACAATCAAACCAATTTGTGTGCTCTATTTTATGTCCTTCCCACACTTGTCCTTTCTTTTGTAACCTTTCCCATGGATTAAAATTTAATACTTAAACATGGATAATAGGTCCAATGGATTGGGTACTTGCTTGAATATACTAGGAGAAGTCAATCATAGTGCCACAAAATAAAATAGATCTCTATAAAGTAAGGAACTAAACTAGGGAAAGTAAAATGTTAAAAATAGGAAATGCTAACCTAAAAAGCAACAAAACCAACTATGAAAATAATAAATTTATTCTATTCCTACCACTACCACAATAATTATGGTTACTCAAGGATATTTCTAGATGGTACATCCATGAATTAGTTCTTCATTTACTATATGTTTACTGGATATGTCATTTTGTTATCCTTTCTTTTCATGGGCTTTATCCCATAGAATCACTAGGTCATATATACTAAATACTTTAAATTTTGCTCTTTTGTCAAACCACCTTTTGATTATGTCATGATGTTTACTAAAATTTTGTAAGGCTTTAGTCATTGAATCTTCCATCTCTATTATGTCTAATAATTGAGACTACTTTTTCACTTGGTTCTATGTATTCTTGCATAAATTAATATGTTGGAAATTTGAGTATGATTGGGAAATCTAATTATTATTCATATACAAGCAAATAAGGTGAAACCTTAAGGGCCTACTTGTATCTTGTTTGATCATCCCATAATTCATATTTTAGTAGATTATACCACTCTCTAGATTTATTTGTGTCAAAAAATTTAATGGCATCAATCACATTTTTATTTGTTAATTCAACCAATCCTTTTCCCTATGGGTAATGGTTAGAAGATGACCTGATGGTGATTTCATAATCATGAGCCCATTCACTAAATTCAACTAATTGGAATGTTGGCCCATTGTCACAAACTAAGGAAATGGGGGTACCAAATCTAGTTGTAATTTTTTTTATAGAAATTTAATTACATCTTGTTCTCTATAATACATAGTAGCTACCAATTTAGTCCTTCATGTGTAATAATCTATGAAAGTAAGTACAAATTTGTGGTCAGCTAAAGAATTAGGGTTAATGACATCAATGAATTCTAAGCCCCATTGAGTGAATGGCCTTCCTTTAATAACATGCTACAATGTAATTTATTCATGTACCTTTCTTTTTTTCAAGACTTGGTATTTATGGCATGTTGTTACATGAACATGTGCCTATTTAAAGACTGTTAGCTAGTAATAACCCATTCTAAATATTTTATGGGTTGTGGTGTTTCTAGAGGGATGACCACTACCTATTTTTTGATGTAAGTTTTCCATAATTTCTTTATTTTCTTCTCATGATAGACATCTCATGTAGGTACCTTCATTTTTTATTCTATAGAGAATCCCCTTTCTAATCATGTAGTGAGTATCTTTGAACCTCAAAGCTCTCCTTTATTCTCTATTGAGTTCTAGGGAACAAGTACCTATGAGTAAATGTTTAATGATATTAGTATACGAATATATTCTATATAATTGGGTTTCACAAACCTCCTTGATGGTGATGCATGGGTTAGGCTCAATCATGAGTTGAATGATGCCTTGACCTTTGACAATTTTTGTAGGCTTGATTTTTATGTCAAACTCCTATTATTTTTACATCTATTTTCCTTTGTGCTCTCTCAATTCATTTTTCCCCAAATAGAGATTAACATTAGGGTCTATCACAATGGTGATTGTCTTATTCCTCAAGATGTACTAATGAAATTTACTTACCACTTTAACAAGGGCAAAATTTTGTTTATATATCATGGAATACTTGAGATATACTTATTTTAAGTTTATGCTCATAAATGAAATAGGGTAATCACTTTCATTCTTATTTTGGGTAATCACATCAATAATGATATGTTCTGAAGTGAATGAATACAAGAATAAATATTTAATGAAGTTTAGGCTTATCAGCACTAGGGCCTAAGATATTGCATCTTTGATGTCTTGAAAAAAATTACAAGCCTTTAGTGTCCATTACACTTTATCATCTTTATTGAGAATTACATTTAGAGGTTTAATGATTTATAAAAATCCTATGACAAATTTCCTCACAAAATTTATCTTCCCAAAGAAAGACTTGAGATCCTTTTTGTTTAGTAATGCAATCTTTGAAATCTCTTGAACTCTATCTAGGTCAATTATAATCCCTTATTTTGTGATAATGTGGCCTAAGATCTTGCCTTTAGTAATGATAAATATGTTCTTCTTGTGGTTTAGTGATATACCAATCCTCCTACATATTTCAAATATTGATTATAGGTGGCCTACGTGATCAGTTCTTGTCTTTGATAAAACAATGAGGTCATCCATGTAAATAATTATGCATTTACATATTATCCCTTAGAATACATGGTCTATTTTCCACTAAAAAGTGTCTCTTTTACTAATTATAAAAATTAAATCTTATTATATGCATAATTACCTCAATTTGCGGTAAATGTAGTCTTTATTCTATCTTATAATTCAACTAACACTTTGTTATATCCTAAAAATCTATCCAAGAAGGACATCATTTCTAGACCACTTACTATCTAGATCACCTCATCTAAGGAAGGTAAAGGATAATTATCTTTCTTAGAATCCTTATTCAAGTTTCTAAAATCAATGCAACCTAACTTCCCCATTCTTATTCTTAACTAGAACTAAGTTAGAAACCCAGATAGAATGTCTGATAGGGAAAACTATATTTGCATTTAGCAGCTTTTTCACTTACTTATGAATGAGAGGCTCGAGGATAGGATTAAACAACCTTTGGATTTACCTTATTGGATTATGTTATGGATTTAGTGGGAATGTATGAGTAATGTACCCTTGGGTTAAAAACCTTTAAGTATTCATACACCCATGCAATCACATCTTTATATTAGAGTACAATTGAGGCCAATGTAGATGTATAATGGATTAGACTCATCTCTTGGATTCTCCTTCTTAAACCTAGATTCATTTACTTTAGGTTTTCTTTTATATTAGGCTTGGGGATAGAAATGAAATGCCCTTTCTAAAGAAACCATTTCTAAAAGACGGTGGTTTTATCTCAACTTAGTGACTCCTTCTCCCAATTCTTCCTAGTATAGATAATTGATCTCTTTATCATCAATGATATGAGACTCAAATTATCCTAAATTAGTCAATAATTATATGATCTATTGGTCATCATTAAATACTTGGAATTTCTCCATGCTATCATGAACATATAGAAAATGTGATAGCTAGATGGGAAACCTCTACACCTTGGACTCCTGTAGTGGTGCTAAATTGGCAACTGAAGCATCCAGTGAATTAATACCCTGATTCTTTTCTCTAAGAACAACCACTATATCAAATTCCTCAAAGGACTTAATCAAATCCCAAGATTTGTGTTTTTTCCCCTTTAGGTAAAATAAATTACATTAATATTTATTCCTAACTTGATTGAATACTAGTTATGAATCTTGATATATCAATAGTTACTTGACATTATTTTTGAGAGTAAACTATAATCCCAAAATTAGTGCCTTATACTATGTATGTTGTTGGTATAAGGAAACTATAATATGCATGATTATAAGTATTTATTACCTTTTGGATTAGCTAATTCAACACCAACACCTAATTTTTTCTTAGATCTTGCACCATCAAAATGAAGAGTCCACAATTGGGAAGGTCCTTAGACTTTTGGTTCTTACACCTCATACTTTGTGGTAAAGATATAAATTAAAAAATTAGGATATTTTTAAGTTACCTCTTTATTCTTAGTGTTGTATTATATGATGGGGTGATTCATTCTTAGTTTCTATTTAATTAGAATCTAGTTTAGAATACCTCTCCATAGAAACCAAATATGAGAGAAGTTTGTTGCTACATATCTATTCAACATCTTTGAATAGTCTCTACTAAGGAGGATTATGTATCCTTACATCATATCCACTTAAATTATGTCAATATTCATCTATACACATGGATCAGATTTGACTTGAATGCATACATCATTTAGTTATCTAACTATAGGCACCACTATTTTATCTAGTTGTGAAATCATCCTCTTTGATGAGAATAGATTTAATCCAAGATTTTGAGAAATAGAAGTTGGCATCATAGTAGTCGAAGCTCCAGAATCAACTAAGAAATTATGAATATTATTTATAAATTCTCTAATAGTTAATAATAAAGAAAGGACTTCTAACTTACTCTTGTATATGACATCTGTATGAGTAGCGTTTATCTTCTCTATAGTAGACTTACCTATGATATACCTCTATAGGATCTCCTTTTTTTTAGTGATCTGAGCCAATTCATGAAGAGTAATATTTGATTTTATCTTCTTCATGTATTAAAAAAAATTATATCATATTTTGCTTTATTAATCCTTATGTTGGTGTTATTCATTTTAATTTGGTGGAGATGGGTTATTATCAACCCTTGGATTTTGTGGAATAGTGGTATTATTTAGAGGATTAGACATTATAAAGGGTTAATTATTCCTCATATTATAATTACCATTTTATTACTACTATAAGGCATGTATCTCATCATAATTATCTTCCAGTTCATTGTCATCCTCACTCTAGGAAGGAGACTTGTGAGTTTTAAATATCATAGCAGTATTTAAGGAACCATATTTAGGGTGAAACTATGGTGGCTTGTTCATCAAATCCTACCTCTCCATCTCTCTTTGGAATATCTCAAATAATGCACAAAATTTGGCACATTCAAGTTCACCATGATGTGATGTATTATTAACTCTACACCAATTGGGTATAGTTGTTTCCATTATATTTATTTATAGTAATTTATTGGGTTATTCTACATTATTTTAAAATTGATTGAAAGGTATTTTATATATTTGGAATGCATAATTTTTATTATTATTCTAGCTAGTAGATTTATCCATTTTCCTCTGCATGATCAACAAGTCATTTCTCAACTTATGGACTATTTTTTGTATAGAGTCCAATTATGCTTTGGTTGAATCCACACCTTGGGAAAATATAGTATTGGATGGAATTGAGTGATGGTTCTATTGATGACCATTGATCTATACATAATTGTTCATAACCATAATTCTAATTTGGTATTTGCTACAATAAAGGGGGTGGTGTATATAATTGATTGTAGTTGAATTCAAAAATATTTTGATTTACATGAGTCACTTGATTCACATCTATGAAATCAACATTGATATTCATGGTTCATGTTTATGAGGATTAAGTTATCTATCAATATTTATATATTTTTTATATGTTAATGCTAGAGTGTTGGTAGTAGTGTCCCTTCATAGGAATATTTTAGTTATTAGATCCATGGAATTATTGTACATATACAATGCTAAGACTTGAAATAGCTTATATTTTAGACTCATCTAGTTGTGCATATTCTAAAATCTTGTGTTAAAATCTTTGATTGGTCTATTAGGCTCCCTGTTCATACTAGTGAAATGTTGATACACCAAACCAAGGCTAGTAATTTATCCAAATTGGGAAATAAAAGTCATTTGAAATGTATTTTAGGAATTAATTGAGTTTGATTAAATATTTAAGTATCAATCATAGGCATCATCTTGTAAAGTGAATGGGAAAAGCCTACATGCAACATCTTCATCAATGACATTCATTAACCTCAAAGTAACCTTAAAAGACTTGATATGTTCCTATACCATTCTTCCTCTTGAGAGGGAGAAATAAGGTAGATACTTATCTAGATTCATTGGTAAATTGTGTATATCCCATAAGATGACAATAATTGATCTAACTAGCCAAGGTGGTTAGGCCATAGGATGATTGATAGGCTAGATATTTCTTACTAGAGAAGATGTCCTAACCTAAAGTACTATAGGAAAACTAGTACTAGTCTAGGCCTTTGATGTATTAACAAAGGTGAAACCAAAATACTAGATTGGGATCTAGATGTGGTATCTCTCTTAGGTGTCTCTAGTGATAACTAGGGAAGGTACAAAAGTGGCCCTCTTGTCACCAAATTTTTTATTGATGTATATTTTGTTCACACCCATAGATTTAATGAGGTAACCTATAATATTTTAGGATCTCAATGGAGGTGAACTCCAATCTAAGTTAGAAGTTACAAGTATGGGTTAAACAATCAAGTGGTGGAATAATAGGCTGAGCATGTAGGTTGTTAACTAGGTGTGCTTTCAGGTGAAATAAAACTTAATAAGAAAATTAAAACCTAGTCAAGTTGGATGGATGGACCTTATTTTAAAGTGGGTAGATCTCAGTCAAAGAAACTCCAAAAATGAGGGAAGGGTAGAGAAGAAAAAAATGATCAATTATATCAAGATATTACTTCTAGGGTTACTTTATTTATGGACAAGTGTTTTATAACTAATGATTATTATTGGTGGCTATTGCACACTCACATAAAAACATAGGTATGTAGTTTGGGAAGATATAATATAAGAAACTCAAATATCTCAGCTAAAGGTTTCTCATTTTAGAGTAGTTTTTTCACACCCTTACTTAGGATATTATAGATTGGATAAGAAAGATATCTATGTCAATTATGACTCACCTAGAAGACTATATCAAAGTAAAACACTTCTACACACTCTAAAAATTGAGACAGTCAACTTATTTGCATATAATCAATAATTCTTGTTAATTATTCAATAGTTATTGCACATCTAGAACCAATATATATTAATGATAACAAAATGAATTATCCATAGCTATTACACACTTTATAGTACTAAATCAAAAAAACTAAGGAAATAAATACTTAATTACATAGAATTGGAATGGAAATGCGTCTACATAGTTGCATGGCAATCAAAAATGATTTATTCTTGTATTGATAATTTTCCAACCCTTTGAAATGAGGTATTTGCATGTATAAATAAATTTGGGGAGGGGTTTCCTCATCCTACAAGTTCATGAAAAACTCTAAGTTACATGTTATTAATCAGAAACTTAGTTCTAATTTGATGCCAAAAATTGCATGCACAATGATATTTGATCACAACTATGTCTAAAAATAGATTTGTCTATATGATCCCATGTAACATGTGCATGTTTACAAGTTACTTAGGCTAACTACATGCATACATTAAGTATGAGTAAACTATAACTACATTGAATAATCTTACATGCAAAATTACATACAAAATTAACTTTTGATAATTAAGGCATATTCAAACTTGGTGATTGCATGGTTGCACTTGACATGGTGGGAGGTAATGAAGTTAATGGTGGAGCTGATATGGAAGGTGGATTTGAGTTGTAAGGTGGTGTCAAGATATAAGCTATAGATTTATCCTTCTTCCTTGCCTCCAATTCTTGGTAATACTTAAAACTAACCCCATGCTAAAATCTTATGATGTCCATGTTCAAAAGATGTGGTTGATGCAACTAATTGCTTGTTCTATTATTTTTGGAAGTTATACCTCAAGGCTCTTAAAATTAATCTAAAATATCTCAAATTAATTAACCTTATTTATTTAAAAATTGAGCTTAGCATCAGTTTTTCTAATGCCCTTGAATATTTTTCTTGAAATTGGTTGAATCATGTTGGAGGAGTTGATCAAAACTGTCTCTACTTATTATTTGCCTTATAGAGTCCCTAGCCTAAAAAAGCTTCAAATCATTGAAAATATGAAAAATTAAGTTCTTATATTTTGTAAATTTTGGTATTATTTACACTACACTTTCTACCCACTCTATTGCCTCGTGTTCAAATGAAAACTGAATTGAGGGCATTAGATGCCTCTAATGGTGTTACTAAGCTCAAACGGTTATAAGCCTTATTTGTTGTATACAAAACAAGATATTTTAAGTTTTTTCCAATATTATTTTAAATAATTAAATAATGTTATTATTTTAATGATATGAGGGGCTAATTCATCCCTCATTTAATCAATAACATCCAAAATATTATATAACCTTGAGGTTGCACTTTGTGTATTTGTCTCAGTTTATCTAGGAATATGAATAGTTTGTTTTTTTTCTTAGACTTTATCCAATTATTGTTGAATCTCTCTTATCACTTTATCATTCCCCTCATGAAGCTCAAAAAATAATCCTTCTATATTTCCAAATAATATTTAAAATATTCATTGTAAGGAGACTACCCCAATTTCTCATTCTTTCTCTCAAAATAAAAGAAGAAATCTTTCATCTCTTTCAAGATAATTCCCTTGCCAACATCATCTTCAATATTCTTATTATCTAATTTTTAGATGACCCCCTATATTTTTATCAAAGATTAAACTTAAATTAAATAGCTCAATTATTATGAGATTTGGCCTTTGAGAGGCTAGAGCTTATAAGTTTGGATCTCATTGTGGTATCACCAATTGAGTAGACATGGTTGGATAAGTGTCTTTGGTAGTATTATTATCAAAAAAGTCCCTTAAATATTTCCTCATGGCTTATGCATGTAAGGGGTATTATAGTAATGACCAAATGATCTTTGACTAGTCAGCATTACCATATTGGGGCATAAGGAGGATTATATATATCGACTTCTTCTTCTTGGTCTTCGTAGATGATATTATAGCATTAGTCTAGGTAGGACTAGAACAAGGCATTAGAAATCCCAATTGGGTGGTGGATACATGTATTTGTGCACTTGTCAATGCTCCCTTAGTTTTCTTAATATGAACCTTTTTAGTCTTAGACATAGCTAAGGGAATGGTAGAGGTAACAACAGTGGAAGTGGGAATAACATATGGTGAAAAATAATTTGAATTATAGAAATGATTAGGATTGTGGAGCTAGCAGGACTATAAGAAACAATTTCCACTTTGGAAACAACTAGGGATGGTATGACACCAGGAGTGAGAGAGACAAGATCAAAAGAGCTGATTGATATTAGAGAAATAATTGACACAACTAAAATTGTATAAATAAGAGGAATTGTTAAGATAGTTAGAACCATACCCTCACCTAATTTATCTACTTCAAGTGGTTCTTTTCTTTTGTCTCCTTGGAGGCTCAAGACTTTTACTCTTAGCAACTCTTCCTCTTCATCTTCATTAATGGGCTTACTTCTTATCGATGGTTTCCCATACCCTGTGGGTCCTTCTATAGACAATGTATCAATAATTATTCTCATAGGAGGTTTTTAGGATCTAGGTTTCCTCTTATTATAAATAATTAACTTTTCAATTGAGGAGGAAGCCATCTGAGTGGGGGAAGTTGGGAATTCCACACTTGTAGTCACATGAGCTTAAGTGGTGGTATGAAGAGTATGGTCATTTGAATCATAAAAGTCTATAAAAATTGGATCCTCTTCTCTTTTAAGATAACTTGTAATTCTAGGAACATCTTCTACCCTAGGCTCTTGCCTTATAGTAATCATCATGATGGGTGACATTTGGGATGGTCCCCCTTATTCCAATGATGGCTTAAAAGGCCTATTTTTCTACAATTATATTTCATCCCATCCACCTAGAGGTGGAATCCTACCCTATGCATCTATAATTGAAATTAAGGGATCCCCTTATATTATTTTAAAAATTTATTCATTTAATTTAGCTATTTGAGCCCTCTCTAGGACCTAGGCATCATTCTTAACATTCAAAAATAGAAATTCATGTTTGTAAGGCTCATGTTTGTATGGGATACCAAGACCTTAGATACTATTTTGAATTTTACCATGAGTATCCCAATATTTATGTGGTAAGGTTACCAATGAATAATATTCCCTTAACTTGCCAACATCTCCAAAATGTTTGTAGTTGACTTAGCAAATTTTGATGATCATCATATGAGAGCCATGGAATGTGATTTTATTATTAATTAAATTATCATCAATGCCCCACTATAATTGGTATGAGATATTATGCTTAGCTAATTTATCTTACACATATTTTTGGAGACACAATGTGTAACCTTATTCCCTATGACCATGATAACTATATAATCAAGGTAGATTAAATAGTCCCCTTTTGGCAGCAATGTATCAGTGATGATTTTTGATGCTCTAGGCAAAGGCCCTTCATGGATAGCCCTCCATACTTAAGGATACATGTCCTTTGTAATTCTAAATATATTTATTGTATAAGCATAAATGTACATGAATGAGTAAAAAACATATAGTTGATTCTTGATGTAATCTGGATCCGGTCTCCAAAGTGATTTATTATACACATATATTATACCCATCACTATATCCAAGAGGTAAGACATCATGTATAAATATCCTCCCACATGTTTTATTGTTTTGGGAATAATAAGGTTAACACGTTTTATTGTTTCGGGTTTATTAGGGTTAACATTAGACATTAGCCATGTTTTATTACATATTTTATGAAAATGTCATTAGCCACACTAAAGTAACCAAATTTCACATTTTACATGACTAAATTTGGTGAACATTTTATTCCTAATTATAAAACGATCCATGATCCATTAAATAGTCATCACTAAATAATTTAGGATGAAAACTACATTTAAGGATAATATGAACATTTGGTGAACCCAACTTACTTCAATTTTTGCACAAAAACCCTAAAAACCCTACAAATTTTTTATTTTTTACCATAATTTCTTTATTTTTCCTATATTTAAAAATTAGAAATCTACAAATTAATTTCAAAATTATAATATAATTTTATTTTAAATCCTAGTTGCATCAACTATCTCCCAATAGTTTTCTAATAATTTTCTAAATTTTTAGTTCATATTAAACTAAGAAAATCACTTCAAATATCAAAAATTCATAATAATTATAAAAAATATATTTTTCTAAAAACCCTAGTTGCATCTGCTAGGTCCCATTAAATCAAACACTTCCCTATAAATTTTTGAATTTTTTTCTTGAATACTTAACTTAGAAATTGAATTTCAATTTCAAAAATTCATAGTATTTTTCAAAAATATTTTTGAAATATCCCTAGTTGCATGTACTATCTCCTATTTGATTCTTGAGGTATCTCCTTACATCCATAAAAAAAATTCAAAAATGATGCTCATTTATTTACAAACTTTTCTTACATTTCTTGAAAATAACAAGGAAACCATAATGGGCCCTATCATGTACATGAATGATGAAGTATATCATATGTTAGCACAAAGTTTAACATTTGCATTTCATGCTTATGTTTCATTATATGGGATGATATTACAAAATTCATTGCCAAAAATGCACCAATTTTCAAAAAAAATTGTGTATTCTCTTTTTCTCATATAAAATAATTACCAACTCCATTTTGCTAAATGAATTTGAAATGTTGTGTTACATGTCAAAAGTTTATATGCCTTTATGAAAAAATTCATGATCTCTACCCTTTACTTTCTATTTCTCTAGTGGAAAAATTTTCAAGTTTATCATGTTAAACACATTAGAAATGTCATAGCAGTTGCCAAAGTTTTTTATGCATCCTTGCACAATTCCATATTCTCTATCCTTTGTTTGATATCTATCATGTGGAATTATCTTTATAATCATATTACTATACATGGTGTCTACTTATGTGTATCTAACTCTTTGGCTAATTTTAAGTATCTCCCCATCACTACTAGACACAAGTAAACACTATCCTCTTTACAAACTTGGTTCATCTAGATTTTATCTTGCACCTACTACCAGCTCTATGCCTATAGTAGATCATGAAATATATGCTGTCACCCAAGTTTATGAAGATAGATAGGTTGATTACACCCATGGTTATAGCTTTGTCACTCAAGTTAGAACCCCTTTCGATATAGTTTTAGCTCCTCCACTTATTATAGTTCTTCCTCCAATATATATTTAGACATAGTTGAGGCATCCATCACCAATATAGAGAGTTCATATACCTCCATGACTTTAGGATTTTACATAGCTTCTAGCTATAGTATTCACACCTAGAGCAGTTTCATTAAGATCTCATGTGTCTACACATAGATTACATGTTTAGAGATTTTCTCCTATTTCCATATGGGTCCCTAAGAGACCTATAGTTGTATCCAATTCTTAGAGTTATAGAGGGACCCCATAGTTAGTTTCTACTTTAGAGATTTTAGAGAACTTATAGCATACATAGCTTTCAGATCCATAGTCTTAACATTTCCATCATGCTTCATGATCATGCATGATACTTCTTCTTGATACAGGAAAACATGATAGGGAGTATCTCATGAGACTCATCGGTTAGTATCATCTCTCCTCAATATCACTTGTACATAATTTCTTTTTACTTACTTGTACATAGTTTCTCCATTTTTTTCTTGTATATAGTCTCTTCATGATTGATTGTACATAGCTCAAATATTTCAAAAAAAAACAATACAAAATGACAAAATATAAAAAAATAATATAATATTTCAAAACATACGAAAATACAAAAAAAACAATATAACATTTCAAAATCCAAAAACATGCAAAAATGTCAAAACACCAAAAATATTTTGATTGTATGCATCATCCATGTTTTATACTACTACTACTACTATGTCAAGACTTACATTTTCTATTTTGTGCTATTGTATGTTAATTTATTTACATTACCATACTTCACTTGATCTTCTTTGAGTGTGTGTAGTGACACCTAGCTACTTAATTGGTTTACTATACCCATTGAGGGAACATTCTTACTTCTACATTTGAGACACACATAGATATACATACCCACTATGGGAGTCTTCTATGTGACAACACCATCCAGGTTATTTCAATCCTACACTACACACTCTAAGTTATCATACTGATGTACATTACTTATCAGATTGCATAGATTACAATATTGGCATTTCACTAGTATCTAGCACTTGTGTATCTCTTAACATATACCTAGTCTTGTATTCAATGTGTATTGCATACTTTCACTCTTGCTTTGATTAGTTAGATGTGATTGTACCTTTCTATTTTTTACATGATTTCCTTTTTTTCTTTATGTAGCTAGATGAGATTGCATTTATAGTTCTAGTTTTGTTTCTTATGTGTGCCTTAAGGCATCTACCAATGTCCTTTACTTTTATTCATGTGTGTGTACCTTTGGACATTTGCCAATGTACCTTGCATGTACTCTTTTATGTTCCTATGGCCCTCATGAAAATATTTTCTTATTTCAAATTATATGTGTATGTGGAATTTGAACATGCCTTATATGCTTGCTTACAAGTTTGAGTGACATGTACCCATGTCCCTTGTTTGTGTGGCCCCTTAGCCAACCTTGTATGCTTCTAGTTTCTTACTTCTTGCTTTGTATGTTTTTTTATTGATTGCTTATCCTTGTTTCCAATGTCATGATCTATATCGTGCATTTACCTTGCTTGCTCGAATGCCATGATGGACATCATGCTCCATCTCTCCTTAAAAATTAATAACAAACAACGAACATCTAACATTTCTAGTTTTAGTTATGTATAATGCACATGATTTTATATTGTTATATCTATCTAGGCATACCCATATTTATCTATAAAATATCTCAATATAAACACTGTTATATTTATAGATATCTTGTCAAATATCATTAATATAGCATGTATATATACAACATAACACACTTGCAGGACTCCTATTAAGGGTAGTCATTGAAATTTAAATCATTCCTATCCTTAGAAGAGGGGGAAACAAACAAGGGTTTATTATAGAGATCAAAGCTTCTAGTGATCAAAATAGCACCATTTAGATCACCCAGTTCATAATCCAAAGGTCAAACTAGTTAGAACAGAATAGAAAACTAGTGATAATTCTAGATCAACAACCAATTTAAGTATAGGACAACAGCTCCAAAAATGGATAACAATGCCAAAAACAATGGTATTATCATTTTGGTTCTCTTTTCCAAGAATAAAAACACCCAAGTTTTCTAGTAACAAGCAAAAATTTTAGCTCAACTACAATTTCTTACATCCAAATCAGTAAAAATTAGTAGTTTTAATATAGTTTTCTCAAGAAATCTAGATATAGGCGGTATCATATGTGGCATGATGAATCTCACTTCTAGTTTTAGATTAGATAGTTTACATAACTTCTAGATCAAAATCCATGTTTAGACATTAGTGATCGGGGGAAATGTGCATGACATATTGGTCTTATTTTGTTTTCAAGTTTAGTTTATTACCTAGGCATACTCAATAGTTGCATGCTTTTCTCCATTTATAGGTGGTTGGCATCTTTCTCAGGTTAAATTTTCATATAAGTTTAACTTTTTGAGTACCTGAGTTCTTAAGTTAGATTTCACATAAGCATATTGCATTAGTTGTGGAGTGGCTTTTATACAAGCCTAACCTCCATCTTTCAAAATGGCTAAGAGTGGCCTAGTTTCTAACATACATTCAGCTATCCATGCCACATTTTCAGATTTTTAGAGCATCCATGGCCTCCATGAGCCATCTCATATTACATATATTCTATACCAATATCACTTCATAGCTTCACTTCATAGGGCAATAATGGAGCCAAATATCCAACATTTGTATTCTTGATCCACCTATTCAAAGGGATTAGACACATAGTCTAGACATCAATTATCACATGCATGATCATCTATATTCACTTAGTGGGCAATGATGGAGCCAAAGGGCTAACCTTTGTACTCTTGAGCCACATATTCAAAGGGATTGGACACATAGTCTAAATATTGATTATCACATGCATGATCATCTAGCTTCACTCAGTAGGTGATGATAGAGCCAAAGGGCCAACCTTTGTACTCTTGAGCCACTTTTAGGGGAATTGACCACTCAATTCCATTTGTGATATAAATTTTGGTATAGCATCATCTAGAACAGTCTAGCATTACTTAGCCTTACTTAGGATCACAATAGGTTTTGTATTGGTTCACGTACCCAGTAAGGTGTATTCATTCCTTTCTTTTCCTTTTTATTTTACTTAGCTATTGTATGTTCTTATTTTATATCACATATAATAATAACTGGTCTACTCTTTATTTATTTCATAGATTCACACTTACACAATGTGCTCTCTATATACTATCTAACGTTACTCAGCATCACACAAGTTTCATGAGCTTCACCTTTACAGGGAAGTTTAGGTATGCTTTCTATGTTTCCTTTATCCTATTATTTCACTTTTTTGTATCACTAAAATAAAGGGTGGGAAAATGTAGTCATGTAAAATGCAAAATTTGGTTACTTTAGTGTGGCTAATGACATCCAATCTATACGTCCTCCTACTTGTTTGTACAACCCTTATAGGATTTTATTTCACTTATTCTTAATCATCTATAGCCTTCCTAACTCAACCCTTATAGACCTAGGCAACTCTTTTAGACCCAGATCCATCCCCCTAGGTCTCATTCCCTCTAGATAATAGCACCCAACTTAGATAAGAGTGTTGAAACCTAGGGTGTCTTATTTTTGGTGTTGTTGTCCAAGTGTAAATTTGGTTCAAACAGTCATTTTCTCCCAAATCCTTATCCTAATTCATGTTAGCCTAATGAAAATTCATTTAAACCATGATTAGTAAATCCCCTATAAAAGGCCATTCAAATTCCATTTATAAGTGTTGGCACTCATTTACAAGAGAGAAGCAAAAATACAAGTACACTCAAACATAAAGAGCTCCTAGGGATTTGAAGATTAAAATAAACACACAACGAGCTCCACAAACTTTTGAGCTTTGATATTTCACTGACAAGGTGACACAGACTTACTAAGTGGAACCTAGAAAACTTAGATCACCTAGACAATAGTGCTAAAAAAAGACTATAGTACTACATAGTAGGGTGTCCTAATTTCAGTGCTCCTATCCAATTCAAAAATGAAGTTTAGGAACCTATTTCCAACACTAACCCAGCAATGTACCTGAATTCTAAGACCCTATCTCAGATTAGATAGCTCATAATTAGATAAGTCATATTATCTTATTTATTTCTATTTTTCAAAGAGGTAAAGATATAATATATTTACATAAATCAATGGCTTAATTATTACATATTATTTATTGATACCTAAATTTAGCCATCAAAAACCTCTAACTAGGCTTTTGGCCAATTTCCACTTAAAATGCATAATTTGGCCTAAAAACACTAAAACACATTAAAAGTTATGAACCTGATATAGTCAAGTGCTAATTCTAGCTAGAGTATCATTAAATAGGCTAATGCAATTTATGGGCCAACTAACTTTGATCAGATCATTCTGAGTCAAAATACTAATTTTGCACCTAAGTACTCTAGATTGAGCTTTCCTATCAAATATCTTGCACAAGACATGTGACTTTGTTATTTGTTGTCATTAACATCCTAAATGGGATAATGGATCTAACACATCTGACATCACCTTCCAATTCTAATCCAATCAAATTTTAGACCAATAACAAGGCATTCTGATCAATTTGAATAATTTGTGCACAAAGTGCTTAATCATATTAAAGAGATAATTAATCCAAATCAAGCCCTAATTAATAATTCCATGAAAACTTATTGAATAATTTTTTTTGTAAATGAGTATTTAATATCTACATCATCAAGAGACCTCATTTCTTGGGAAGACATCCCTAGGCCATAAATGCCACAAATATCAAGATTCATGCCTCCTATGCCTCATCAAAGCCCTCCATGTCTCTTATTTTCTCCTCTATCCCAAATATTGATGAGGATAATTACAAACTTAATTTCAAAAAATGAACTAATCCTTAACCACACATATGTATCTCAAGATGGATGGTTTGGGTTGATTCTAGATATTTGCAAAAATCTATAAATAGGAGGCCTTACCACATCATTTTTAAGATATTTTGGTGTAAAGTTATAATGCACAAATATCTTAAAAAATCCATTTCAATTAGTGTTACCATGCCAAATTTATTCCAATCTAAGGCAAGCCTCAAGCCAAAGGTGCCAAAGAGAGATGGAGGTAGCCAAGCCTCCATTGACAAGGACTTTATGAGCACAAAACAAGAAAGCCAATCAAAGAAAACTCTTGGAGCATCAAGGAAGGTAAGGAATATGTGTTTATTTCATTTTAGTTGTGATTTTTTCATTTGTTTCTCTTTACTAAGTTCTCCCTAGTGTCTAGGCCTAAAGATGTTATGCTAGTTAGTGTGTTTCTTTCATTTTGTTTTCATTTTGAAACTAACACAATACTAACCATCCTCTCTTGAGTCAAATTCCTAGATCACATAATGGCATGTTCGGTGGGACTAGATGCATCCCACACATGAATAAGATCATTATGAAACTTTAAAATCTTCATTTGGATCATTAAAACTCTTGTAATTTGATTTTCTAACTTTGTTTTGCCATTTTTCTTTATCATGGGTTTACACAGTAACCATCATTGATTAGTAAAACTATCATACATTGGCATATCCATCATTTATCACTATTGGTATAACCATTATCAATTAGACAATCATCATTAATTAGTAAGTATAACCATTGTTGGTTAGGTAACCATCATTAGTTAGTAAGTGTAATCATCATCAATTATAAAACTAATGTTGATCACTGTGTTTTTCTTAAAAACATAAATCTGAGAGCTCATTTTTTGAAATTCATTATTTCAAACCCAAAATAGCTTCAAGGCTAAAGGATATGCTAACAGTTTTGCTATAGGACCATGTTTGACATTTGTTAAAAACATGTTTAGATCACCTTTTTGCATGCTTAAAAATGAATTAGGAACATTATTTTGGTGCTTAAAATAACATTTAAGGTGCTTCAGTAAGTATTTTTAGCATTAGTTTTCAAATTTATAACTAAGACCAAGGGGTCAAATGAATACCACCTCATTTTTTGAATTTGGGCTTAAAAATGAACTCACTTTTCCAAGCTTTTTGTATTTCACTTAGTTGTTTAAATTAGATTTTTTTTGGTGAAAAGAGGAATGTTGTGTGTATGCTCTTCCATTTATCCCCTTTAGGGAACCCTTGGAATCAAAAGTGCCATTCCTATTATAAGTAGCCTAGTCCAAGGATTAGAAATAAAGTCATCTAAAGTACTCCCCAAAAACTTGTCAAAGTTTGGGTAACCTTGAAAACAACCCTAAAGTCTTTCTATTTTATACAAACTTGGCTTACAAGGGGGACATCATTACCTCCCATGAGTTATTTAGAGAAGCTTTGACCTGAGGTTTCATCTCCCATCATTGAATTCACTTACTCATTCTAATTTGCATATGGGATGTATCTACATTTAGACATCACACTACACTAAGTGAACAGTAGGGTGTAGTGGTTGTAAAAAGGACTAGACCTTTTTACAACTAGCCAATGCCACGGTCACACAATTGTTGTGCTTTTCTTTTGCATCATTTGATGTGAAATTCATTGTTTAATTTATTCCCCTAGAGACATTTGAATCTTGATAGTTTAGTTAACCCCACATTTCTATATCCTTGTCAGGATTTGGATAGTTATACTTAGAGTAGTTTAGTCATATTTGTTTGGTATATTTTGAGACCAAAATTTGTTTGTTTGTTCATAAAGCCATGTCAAAACCAATTTGTCTATGTGTCACTCTTTTATATAAAGAGGCATTAATTTGGTTGTTTTACACCATACTTGTGCCTTGAAATTTTTTCTAAACTTGTTTGTGTGTGTGTCATTTGAGTTGAGGAGGGTAGTTTTATGCTACCCAAAACATGTTATAACCATTTTCAATTTGGGTCTTTTGAATCATAACATAAATCACATCATTCGAACATGCTTTCACCATTAGGCTGCTCAATTTGTTTCAAGACTTGTTTCACCTTGTGCAAAAAACCATTTGTTTCAAACCATGTCATGTCTACCATTTGGACCTTTATCTTATGCCATCATGTTGTCCAATCTTGTCTAGCTTGTTTGGTCAAATCAGAGTTTTCAAAGTTGAGTTTTCAATTAACCTTATTAAGTTTGGATCCAAAAATTGATTTATTTTTGTTTAAGCCGCAATTTATGGGGCTGATATTTAGATCTTTCTCTTTTGGGTTGCATAACTTCGGTTAATCGATTACCCAAAATTGAAAAGTATTGATGATTTGTTTATTTAATGCCTATCCTCATCATTGTTTGTGCCTTTATTTAGGAGAAACATAGAGTTTATCAAAGAACCTTTTGTCTTATGCCTTATGCCAATTGATCATGTTTATGTTTGATTCGATATGCTGAGTTTATGTCAAATTTATTTTCAAACTTGTTAGATTAAATCAAATCACATCATCCTTTGTTTCAAGTCTAGATTTTGACGTCATTTGGCCAAAAGTCCTAGCATATGCCTATTTTTTTGAGCCTATATTTTGAATCCAAATTTGGATAAAAGACTAAGTAACTCAACTTTTCTCTTTCCTAGTTTAGACCTTATTTGGAACACTTTGACCTAGACCTTTGACATGTCAATTTTTATTCAGATGCTTGACCCTTTGTATGTATGGCATTTGATGTTAAACTATTTTATGCCAAGTTTTATCACAAATCATTTTGGAGATACAACTCCACTTTTAGACCACATTGGAGATACAACTCCACATTTTGACCAAGTTAGACTAAACTTGAACCATTTGTCTTTTAGACATAGTTTTCTAGAGTTTTTATAACTCTAATCCTTTTTGTTTCATAGTTTTTGTCATTTACATGGATATGTATCACTAAATTTATGGTGCAGTCATGTATAATCCAACTTATGATAGAATGGCCACATAAAATCCCACTAAGAATCCCTATAGATAAAGATTTTCTAAGGAGTTTTATTATTCTTCCTATAATAATCCATGGGGGAACATAGTAAAAATCCAAAAAATCCAAATTGAGACCTTGATTGGCATGAGAGGCTTGTGAGGAGGACTTTGAAGACCCAAAAATAGATGATTTTGTTTGAGATACAGATCCATACTCTCTTTACAATAATCATAACATGTAACATAGTCAAGAACTATTTTATGAGCTAAATCATAACTGGGATGATATGTTTTATGAGGAAGACTTGGATGCTTTGGCTTGTGCGAGAAATCAAGTTCCATGACATCCTTTTGTTATTTGATCATTGGCTACCCCTAACCCTCCTTTAGTTTATATGAGCTATCAATCTCCATAATATCTAAGGAATACCATTACCATTTTGAGACCTCATCCTTTGGCTTGTGTGAGCAATCAAGCTCCACAATGCCCCTTCATCATTCCAAGACCTAGTCTTTTGGCTTATGTGAGCAATCATGCTCCATATCACCCTATTCTTACCATCTCAAAACTTTTTCCTTTGGCTTATGCAAGAAATCATGCTCCCCAATGCCCTACCATTATCTAACCACAAGCCATTCCTCATCCAGAACCAATCCCATCCAAACCTCAACTAATCCAATCCTTTGAAGACCAAGTTATGTTCAAAATTGGTATTTTCCAACTCATTGGAAACCAAAGCCAAGACAGCCAACCAATCTAAGATGTTTCTATTGAATGAACCATTTATAATAAGTCAACCTATGATGAATCACCAATTGATCCTATCTCAGTTGTTGAGGAGTCTCACACTGACGAGCTAGTCTTTGTTGAGTCACTTCTTAATGATTATAAATACCTTTGGGCAAATCATTACCTTGACCATGTGCCTATTTTTCAAGAGCCTCCTATTGACAAGATATTCTTTGAGGAGTTGTCTCTTGACCTTTTTCCCATATTAAAGGAGTCCCACTCTAACAAACCAATTTTTATGGAGCCCATCATACCATCACAGGCCATTACTTATCAAAAACCAAATATTCAACAAGACATCATTGTAATAGAGTACCCATCAGATGAAGAATTAGAGTTAAAGTTAGGTTCTATTTTTAAACTGAAATTAGATTTAGAATTAGAATTAGAATCAATATTAGTCTCGATATTGAATTCATATTCCCTTGAGTTAGAATCAGATTGAGAAGAAAAATATGTTCATGATTGTTACAACATTGGTTATTCATACCTCATAGATAAATTTGAATACATTTATGATCCTCATATAGTTTTTGAGGATGAGTAATTTATATTTGACACAATTTATCCTAGTATCTTCTATGAGGATTATGCAACCTCTCCCTATTCCATTACCATTCCATAGGCCATTACCATCAACTAAAATAGACATATCATTAATATTCCATCTCCCACATGTATCAATTAGGATCAATAGAATCATACTTTATTGAACTACATCCATATAAACATAGCATTTAAAGAAGAGAAAGGAGGCCAAGACCACATTCATCTAGTAAAAGAACACTCTCCTAGTGAAACCTTTTCAGAGGTGCTAGGATACAATCAAAGTTCCAACTCAGCATCTTCTAGTGAAACTTTTTTAAAAGCACTAGAATAAAATCAAAGTCAAAATTCAACATTCATTAGTGAAACTTTATCAGAGGAACTATGGGACAATCAAGATAACTTTATTGGGGAAAATATCTTTGAGGCACCAATAGCTAAGCATAAAAGTTCTTCATTTCTTGATGAAGACAAAATCAAAGATCAAATCAAAATAACTTCCTATCTATAACCTAATCAGATGGTAACTACTCTCAATCCCAAACAATAGAAAAATATGATAGTCCTATCGAGAGAACAAGTCTTTGGCCCCACCATAACCAAAGTTATGTTGAATCTAACATCAATAACATTATGTGTGACTGAACATCCTAATCTTCATTTGTTTCCTAACCATTCCACATTCTATTATCATCTACTATTCCATTTCACAATCAAACCTACCATCTATTATTTATCCTTGTTTACCATCCATGGCCACACTTTCCTTTAAAGAGGCTAAAAAGATACCTTGACTTGAAATTTGAAGGAATCAAAATCAATGACCAATGAAAATCATAAAAGCATTCTCAGCAACCAAATTTGCATCAAGTTTTTGATAAAGTAGTTATTTATACAAGGTGTGGGATAGTAATTAACATGATCAAGTATTTTTTTTGTATCATTTATTGATTAGGACGTGCATATCCCCATCAATAGGAACAATAGATTCAAAAACCACACCCAGGATAAAAACATGTACCATATCATTTCATTTCCATGCCATTGCTATTGTTACATATCCATTTACCATTTTCAAATATTATTTCTATTCACCTTATCACTTGGGGGCAAACCTTCTTAACATTTTATCCATCCTATCATTCCATTCCTATCTAGACCAAAACTTATTTTTAGTTATCCTATCCAATCTTATTTTTATCTTGGTTACTTTGGTTCTTCTTACACTTTTCATGAGGGGATTTTGATCAAGTTTTAACAAGCAATCAAATTTGTGTTTATAATGATAGTCTATGAAATTAGTGTGATAGTTGAGCTGGCAAGATATCTTTCATCTTATTAAGTTTATTTATGTGAGCCTAATTATAACTGCTTATGGGGAATTCAGTGTCTCACTAATCTTGCTACTAATTATAACCACCTAGGGGAAAATTATTTTCATTGACCTATGTTTTTGTATTCTAGTTATAAATATCTATGGGAAAATTAGGGGCAATACTTGTTTACCATGAATTACCACATCACCTTGCCATTACTATTTTCATTTGATTGGTTGTTTGCCAGATTTGAGAACTTATTAGAACCTAGTTGGTTTTGCCTCACCTTTTGTGTGGATATAATTACTGTGACTTGAGGTCATTTTAGGACTATGTGGGTCATACTCAATTCATGTTGAGGTCACCTCAATCGCCCTTTCCATATGCTCTCACCATTTTATGAGAAACCTAAGCCAAATTCTCTAGATATTTTGTGAGTAGGTATCTTGTCATTCTCTAATGAGTTAAGATACTTCAAAATGCAAAAACATTTATAATATTTCAAAATCCAAAAATATTTGTCCTATCTAAGCCTAGTCAGTTATCCTTGATCTGCCTTACTAGGGCATGGTCATTATTAGAATGATTTATTTTGTTTTTGTTTTCAAGAATTTTATTTATTTATTTATTTTAGGTTGTTTGTTTGTTTGTTTGCTTACATGTTTGTTTATTTTTAGCACTATTGCCTTGACTCGGTCTATATGTGTTCATTAAGTGATTTATTGAGCACATTATTCTTAATTCTATCCATATTCATACGTCAACATTATCATAATGGTTTTTATCATTAGTTCATTATTTTCAAGTGTTTATTAGATCAGGAGTCAATCTTTATGTATATTTTGGCCAAGTCTTCATTGTGTTCTATCATGAAGCCTACCATCACATGCTATAGCAAAACTTAGCTTCAAAAAGGTCTATAATCAATGGAGCCACAAAATTTTCCCCTTAACACCTTAGAAAATCCTCCCACCTACCTTTATCAATATAACTCATTTGACCATTCTAATTGTATCATTATTAATCAGGATGAGCATCTCCTCATTGGTGATTACAACTGAATCATTTCTAATAATAAATCTTATTCTTCTATCCATCTCTTTCATCACTTTGCACATGCTCATATTTAATATATATTATAAGTTATATCCTTTAGTTTTGCTTGTTAATCATCCCTAATTGGGGCACAATCATCTTTAGACAATCTAGGTCCTCTTAACGATTATAACCACCTATGGGCAAATCATTATTTTAACTTTTATTCCTAATTATAATTGATTTTGGGAAAATCACCATCCTTTTCACATCAATTCATGCAAGCATTTTCTTATTTGGATTAATCTCAACCATGGGTTAATTCCACCTTTCTTCTTATTTCTTTTTGAGGGACCATCCATCAAAAAATTTGATGGCCACTCCCTCAAGGGGGAATCATCATAGGCTTCTCAAAACCATTTAGATCTTTGTTCTTCAATCATCATCTTATTGGCATACAGGCCATCTCTCATTATTTGAGAAGACATTTCTTAGACTATGGTTTGCAACATCTTCCCAAACAGGGGTAAACTGTAGACACCTAAATCTGGCCACTGATAACCTCCAACTAGGCTTTTGGCTAATTTCCACTTAAAATGCATAATTTGGCCTAAAAACACTAAAACACACTAAAATATTTGAACCTAATATAGTTAAGTTTTGATTTTATCTATAGTATCATTAAATGGGGTAATGTAATCTATGGGTTAGCTAACTTTGATCAGATCATTTTGAGTCAAAATGCCAATTTTGCACCTAGGTGCTCTGGATTAATCTTTCCTATCAAATCTCTTACACAATAAATGTGACTTTGTTATTTGTTTTCATTAACATCCTAAATGGGATCATGGATCTAACACATCTGACATCACCTTCCAATTCTAATCCAATCAAATTTTGGACCAATAACAGGGCATTCTGATCAATTTGAGTAATTTGTGCATAAAGTGCTTAATCATGTTTAAGAGATAATTAATCCAAATCAAGGCCTAATTAATAATTCCATGGAAACTTGTTGAATAATTTTTTTTATAAATGAATACCAAATATCTACATCATCAGGTGACCTCATTTCGTGGGAAGGCATCCCTAGGCCGTAAATGCCATAAATATCAAGATTCATGCTTCCTATGCCTCATCAAAGACCTCCATGTCTCTTAGTTTCTCCTCTATCCCAAATATTTATGAGGATAATTACAAACTTAATTTCAAAAATTGAATTAATCTTCAACCACACATCTGCATCTTAGGATGGATGGTTTAGGTTGATTCTAGATATTTGCAAAAATCTATAAATAGGTTGCCTTACCACATCATTTTTAATCTATTTTGGTTCAAAGTTATAATGCACAAATATCTCAATAAGCCATTAAAATTAGTGTTACCATGCCAAATTGATTCCAAACCAAGCCAAGCCTCAAGCTAAAGGTGCCAAGGAGAGATGGACGTAGCCAATCTTCCATTGACAAGGACTTCATGAACACAAATCGAGCAAGCCAATTGAATAACACTCTTAGAGCATCAAGGAAGGTAAGTAATGTGTGTTTATTCCATTTTATTTGTCTTTTGTTTACTTTTTCTCTTCACTAAGCTCTCCCTAATGTTTAGGCCTAGAGATATTATGCTAGTTAGTGTGTTTCTTTCATTTTGTTTTCATTTTGAAACTGACATGATACTAACCATCCTCTCTTGAGTCAAATTCCTAGAGAAAATTATATACTAATTTAATTTACTCCATACCTATTTATTAATTAGGAATAAAACTCCGTTGTTCTAAAAAACAATAAAACATTTACTAAAATCCTCTTATGAACATTTTATAAGTTTTAATATTTGGTGACTATTTAATGGATCGTAAAGTAACCAAATGTCTTACCATTATCCATGTGAGAGGAATAAAATGTTTTATCTAATGTCTAATTTATTAAGAGGTAATACCTATATTTTTATTATTTTCACATAATGGATCATTTTATAATTAGGAATAAAATGTTCACCAAATGTAGTCATGTAAAATGCAAAATTTGGTTAATTTAGTGTGGCTAAGGACACCTAATCCATAGGTCCTCATACTTTATTTCACAACCCTTATAGGTTTTCTTTCACTGATTTCTAGTCATCCATAGCCTTCTAGACTCAACCCTTATAAACCTAGGTATCTCTTTTAGGCCCAGGTTCATCCCCCAAGCCTCATTCCATCTAGACAATACCTAATGGCTAATGTGGGAGTAATAAAATGTTTTGGCTAATGGCTAATGTATACAAAGGTAATATCTATAGTTTTATTATTTTTTCATGTAGATTTCTAATTTTTAAATATATGAAAAATTAAGAAATTATGGCCAAAAAACAAAAATAATTTACCCTAGGGTTTCTAGGGTTTTTATGTGAAATTAAAATTAAGTCAGGTTCATCAAATGTTCATATTATCCTTAAATGTATTCATGTGAATGGAAAAAATTGGTTACTTTAGTGTGCCTAATGACACCCAGTCCATAGGTCCTCCTACTTGCTTACACAACCCTTATAAGCTTTTATTTCACCAATTCCCAGTCATCCATAACTTTTTAGACTCAACCCTTACAAATCCAGATATCTCTTTCAAGCCTAAATCCATCCCCCCAGGTAGCACCCAACTTAGACAAGAGCATTGAAATATAGGGTGTCATGTTTCTGGTGCTATTGTCCAAGTGCAAATTTGGTTCAAATGATCATTTTCTCCTAGATCCTTATCCTAATTCATGTTGGCCTAATGTGAATTCATTTAACCCACGATCATTAAATCCCCCATAAAAGGAATTTCATATTCTATTTATAAGGTTAGGCACTCATTTACAAGAGAGAATCAATAATACAAGCAAGTACACTCAAGCACTTTTCCCTATTCTCTACATATAGTTTTTCAATATTATTCCAAGCCTATTCAAACCCTTACAATAGTCTCTATCCATCTAAAGTACACTCAATTTCACATTTAGTTGCATTTTCATACATACTTTCACTAAGCATTTAAATGGAAGAACTAAATTATCTTGATCCCTCCTCAGAGTATTGATATGTAGGCAGCATGCCCACACACAAGGTGTGAAATGTGTCCAACATATCCTTTACACACTAAACCCCTTCTCTTTCTTTCTCAAATTATCCTTTCAATTTCAAGCACAAAGAGATCCTATGGATTTTAAGATTAAAATAGATACATATCAAGCTCTGAGGACTTCTGGGCTTTGGTATTTCACTGACAGGGTGACACAAACCTATCGAATAGAACCTAAAAAATTTAGATCACCTGGATAATAGTGCTAAGAAGGACTATAGCACAAAACACTAGGGTGTCCCACTTTTATTTCTCATATCCAATAAGAAAACAAAGTTTAGGAACCTATTTTTGACACTGTCCCAATCTTGTACCTGAATTCTTAGATCAAACAACATAGAATAAGCTAAGTTACATTTCTCCTTGCTCTCTTACTATTTTTAGAAACGTTGAATTGTAATTAAATTTAAAAAATGAGTATCCATAATTAGGAATATTATTTATTAATTTTTCATACTCATACTTGTTTATTAAATAGGAATAAAACTCCATTATTCCCAAAAATAACAAAACATTTGGTGAACTTGACTTACTTCAAATTTTGTACAAAAACCCTAAAAACCCTAGGGTAAATTATTTTTTATTTTTTTCATAATTTATTTATTTTTTATACATTTAAAAATAAAAAATCTACAAATTAATTTCAAAAATATCATATATTTTGTTAAAACCATAGTTTGCACATACTAGGTCCTTTTTGCATATAAACACATTCCAAACACTATGAAAAATATATTGCTAATTTTAGAAATATTTTCTAATTTTTCCTAATCTAAAAATTTTCTATAAATTCATATTAAATTTTTTAAATTATCATACTAATTTTTTTTTTTTAAATCTATTCAATAATCCCTACTTGCATTAACTAGCTCCCAGTTATTTTTTAGTACTTTTCCAATCATTTTTTTTAATTTTTATTTGCATATCAAACTCAAAAAATCAATTTTAAATTAAAAAATTCATTGTATTTTTCATAAATATTTTTTAAAAATCCGTAGTTGCATATACTATCACCTATTTTCTTTGTGAGGTATCACTTTTCATGTTTGGGAGTTTTGTATCATTTCTATGCATATTCTAGTTACTTGTTTGGATTATTTCATCTTAATCTTTTCTACTATTATCTAAGTTGTTTTCATTATGCCACATAAGTTCCTTTCATCTCTTCCTTCGAGATGAAGTGCAAGACTTAGTGGCAATCCTCCTCAATTTACCCAAATTTCTACAACTTGGCCATATACCATGGATAAATAACCAACTCATGTTCCAGTCATAGATTCTACACATCTAGATTACACCAATTTCAATGAGGATAATTTTGATAAAAATCAATATGAAAATAACAATGATGATGTACACACCAATGTTCATGCTCCACCACATTGGACTAATGATCCACTTCTACCCATTTTTGATAATAAAGTTGTACTCAATAAAGATTTGATCCTAAAAACTTTAAAGAAAGACTTAAGGAACAACCTAAAGATGATACACTAATTTTCTAATCTATCATGGAAATCAAAAAGGATAAATAAGTTGATTTTTCCATCCCATTGAGTAACCAGTTGAAAATGACACTATGGGGGCAACCATGTCTCAACAACCACCTATAATAAACCAACCTACCTTTATACCACTAGTTACAATGAGTACATCCCTTTCTCCTGATGTGGCAACCCTTGTGCAAGAGATAACATCTCTTCAATCCAAAGTGCTACATATTGAGTAAGGCACCATTAGACTTACGTGGGATTTAGATTATTTTACTCTTCTACATACACCATTTACATTTAATATTGTTTATACACCCTTACCATAAGGTTTTATTCAACCCAAGCTTACTCTTTATGATGGCAAGGGTGATCTAGAGACATAATTTAGAGTTTTTCACGTAGCATGCCTAGACTATGTACCTAATGATTGGCTACTTACCAAGTTATTTTTATAAAGCCTAAAGGATTATGATTTAAAATGGTTCTATAATCTATCAAATCAGTTAGTTCAAGCATTCAATCCTTTATCTGACATGTTATTAGCATACTTCAACATTGACATTGGTGATAAGGTTTCATATGCTCAAATTGCTTAATAGAAAGAATGACCAAATGAGCATCTCATAGACTATGTTCTTCAGTATAAAACAATTTTAGCTAAGATAACTAGACCCATGGTAGATCAAGAGTTATAGGACATCTTCAAATAGGGTCTTCTATCAGCACTTCATGAATCAATTATGTTCAAGTGATTCTTCCTTCACTGAATTATGTCATACACTAAAGTAAGGAGAACTAAAACTCATTTCAATGGGCAAAATCAAGTATGCAAGCATTCTAAAACCAACTAATAAGAGTAATAGCAAAGTCCCACACAATTTTAAGTTTAATGATACAAAAGGGAAAAATAAATCTACAATAAATGCAACTTTATAGCCTCCTTAGCATATAGTTTTATCAACACCCCCTCAACATACTTTCTCACATCTTCTAGTTCCTCCAGCTAGGGTTTTACAATAGCTTTTGGATTATAATATCATATCTCTCCCTCCTATTCAATAAATTGATCCAACCAAACCTATTCTCAAGGGATATGATTACTAGGCATTTTTTTATTACCAAAGGGTACCAAGCCACACTAAAAATAGATGCATCAATTTAAAACATAAGATACAAGACTTGATAGATGATAACCTACTTGATCTTGGCACTTCAGTTGAACCTCCATAGGTAAAACCAATATAGGATAAAGCTTTGAAAATATTCCTAGATCCATTTCTACAACATTCAAAATAGGATATAGGAGACACATCAAGGGTTCACCATGCATATCATGCACATCCACCACTAGTTACATATCGGGCACCTTTCTTTTGAGTGGTATGATCGATGTGTATGAGTCTAAATTTCTAGCTAGACCTTTGATATCCTTCTAAAATTATGCGGTTATGGAAGATAATTCAGATTATAATGCACTCTTTATTAGAGCACATATTCTTAATTAGCCTATTCATAATGTTCTCATCGATAATGGTTTTAGTGTCAACATGTGCACCATTACATTATTATATCATTTGGGATATTCAAAGAAAGATATCTCCCTAATAAATATAGTTATAAATGGATTTAGTGGGAACATATAGAGTTCATTGGGTGAGATTATAATTCCTTTATAGACTGGTCCAACACATGTGACCACACATTTCACTATAGTTCCCAATGCAAGAGTTTTTGATATGTTATGTGGTCACCCATGGATTCAAAAAATTTGAGTAGTACCATCTACAGTTCACAAATGAAAGAAATTAATTCATGTTAATTAGGTTATTATAGTTGGTGGAGTTCTATATGAGTTACCACTACCCACTTCAGAGCCATATACTTTGTAATCACCAATTCCAATTTCTCTACTAGTTTCAGTTTCCCCACTATTATAGTTCCTCCTCCGATATAGACTCAGACAAAACTTTAGGATTTTATATATCTTATAGCTATAGTTTTCACACTTAGAGTAGTTTCATTGAGATCTCATGGTTCTACACATAAATCACATGTTTAGAGAGAATCTCTTACTTTCATATGGGTCCCTAAGAGCCCTACAATTACATCCACTTCTTAAATTTATAGTGAGACCACACAGTTGGTTTCTAATTTGAATATTTTAGAGAATCTATAGTATATATAGCTTTCAAAGCCATAGTCTCAATATTTTCATCATGTTTCACATTCATGCATGATTCCACTCCTTAATATAGGACACCATGGTAGGGAGTCTCCCGTGAGAATCATCAATTAGTATCATCTTATCCTAGTCTACTTGTACATAATCTCTTTTTCTTGATTTTACATAACTTATATAAAAAATGCAAAAATAATAAAAATTTTAAAAATACAAAAATAATACAAAATTCAAAAATACCAAAAACATTTTGATTATATGTATCATCCATGATTTACATCACTATTATCATGCTAAGACTTATATTTGTTATATTATGATATTGTTTGTTAATTATCTATGTTACCATACTTCACTTGATATTATTTGAGTGTGTGCAGTGACATCCAACTACTTGATTACTTCAATCTACCCATTGAGGGGGTATTCCTACTTCTACATTCAAGACACACATCGATATACATACCCACTGGGGGTATCTTCGACATGATAACACCATCCAAGTTATGTCAATTCTACACTACACACTCTAAATTATCATACTCACATACATTACTTACCAAATTAAATAGATTACTATATCAACATTTCAATAGCATCTAGCACTTATGTATCTCTTAACATATACCTAGTCTTCTACTAAATGTGTCTTGCATACTTTCACTCTTGCTTTGATTAGTTAGATGTGATTGTATTTTTCCAATTTTTTCATACTTTCCTTTCTTATTGTATGTAGCTAGATAAGATTGCATTTCTAGTTTCAGTTTTGTTTCTTATATGTGCCTTAGGACATCAACCAATGTCCTTTGCTTATATTCATGTGTTTTTACCTTCAGACATTTTCCAATGTCCCTTTCTTGTACTCTTATATGTGAATATGGCATTCATGCCAATCATTGTTTCTGTCAAATTATATGTGTATGTGGCATTTGAATATGCCTTGTATGCTTATTTTTTAGTTTGAATGACATGTGCCCATGTCCCTTGGCCAACTTTGTATGCTTCTTACATCTTTCTCCATGTGCTTGTTTTCTTCATTACTTTTTTCATTGTCATAATGTCATGATCCGTATCATGCATTTTCCTTGCTTTCTTAGATGCCATGATGGACATCATGCTCCATCCCTCCTTAAAAACTAACAACTAATAACTAAAATTTATAATTCTAGTTCAGTACATTACACATGCTTTTACATTGTTATATCTATCTAGGAATACCCCTATTGATCTAACAATATCTTGATACAAGCATTATTATATCTAAAGATATCTTGTCAAATATCATTGATATATCATATATCTATGAAGCTTAACACAATTGTAGGACTCTTTCATTCTAAGGATAGTCATTACAGGTTCATCTTTCCTACGCTGAGAAGAGGGGGTAACAAATAGGGGTTTTGTCATAGAGATCAAAGCTACTAATAGTCAAAACAACAACATTTAGATCACCTATTTTAGAATCTAAAGGTTAAATTAGTCAAAATAGAACATAAAAATAGTGATGATTCTAGATCAACAACCAGTTTCAACATAAGACAATAGCACCAAAAATGGATAGCACTTACAAACATAGGGGTATCCTCATTTTGGTGATCTTTTTTAGGTAGAAAAACACCCAAGTTTTTTAGTAATAGGCAAAAAATTTAGCTCAGCTATATTTTTTCCACATCTAAATCAGTCAAAATTAATAGTTTTAATATAGTTTTCTCAAGGAATCTAGATATAGGGGGTATCATGCATGGAATGATGACTCTCACTTCTAGTTTTAGATTAGGAATTTGACATAAATTCCATATCAAAATCCATGTTCCAAACACTAATATTTGGGGGTAATGTGTGTGGCATATTGGTCATCTTTATTGCTGAGTTTAGTTTATTACCTAGGTTTTCTCGGTAGTTGCATGCCTTACTCCATCTACAAGTGGTTGGCATCAGTTCTCAATTTGAACTTTCATATAAGTTTAACTTTGTGAGTACTTGAGTTCTTGAGTTAGCTTTCACATAAGCATATTGCATCAATTTTAGAGTGGCTTTCATATAAGCCTAAACTTCATCTTTTGAAATGACCAAGAGTGGCCTAGTTTCTAGAATACATTTGGATATCCATGCCACATTTTCACATTTTCAAAGAATTTATGGAATCCATGAGCCATCTCATATGACATCTATTTTATATTAGTATCACTTCATAGCTTCACTTCATGGGGTGATGATGGATCCAAAGGGCTAGCCTTTGTATTCTTAAGCCACCTATTCAAAGGGATTGGACATGTTGGGTGAATATTTTGTCAACCAGCTAACTAGTGAGCAAAATAGGTTTTATCATCCATAGAAAGGGAGATTGGTCAGCCCAATGTGTAGGTTTACTACATCAGAGGTTGAAAAATCTCTCCTCTCATCAAGGGGAGGTTCCTTATGAATATGAAGGGGCTATATATTATAAATATAAGCAGAAAATAACACTCAGAGGTAGGGTATCACCATCCATCTCTCTTTTTTTAGAGATGATGCTCATAGTCAAAGGAGAAAATCTTGGTGAAAACATTGAAGGCACTTCTCTTCTTTTAGAAGTGGTCTGCAGCAAATAGTAGGAGTTCTTTTAGGTAGTGACAAGTAACTAGTGCCAAAGTGTAGTAACTAGCAATATTAAATGGAACCCAAAGTCTCCACCTCAACTACTCAAAGAGTGAAACACAAAGGATAATGGGGGCACAAATCCATCCCATAATCCTCAACATAGGAAGAAACTAAAAACACACACTGAAGACAACTATGATAGCACAAATTTTGAGAGTAACTGACTTCAGGACATCTTCTAGAATACCTCCACTAGCTCTACTTGTTAAATTAAATAAACAAGACTACATCTATAAGATAGAAATAAGAATAATCTCCTAAAATGGCACAAGCTATAATAACACAAAGTCTACAAGTAGCTTTCTTTCTCATTTAGATAAAATAATATGAAAAATAATCTCAGCTCAAAGTCTCAGTATTTGCCTTCCAATTTCAGTAGAGTTTTGTTTCTATAAAAGAAAAGATCTCCCTTCAAAAAAATAAAAGAGATTACAATATATAGTAGCCAAGAAAGGCTTGGCACTCTGTTTCATGGAATGAACCATGTCGTGCATTCAATGCCTTGAATGCATTTTTTAGTTTTGTTAAAGAGGACCATGTTGGAACAGGGTAGCCACCTTAACTATGGTGTGTTGATTCACCTTGAATGTCATCTCTTAGGTCTGCACATCTATCCATTTTGTTTTTACTCCAAGGGATACCAATAGGCCATGCCTTCAATGTTTTCCAATCAAAATATCTATTTTGTGGACTGTTCTACCTACTGGAATAACTACTACATAGATATTTTGGCCTTTCCCTCTTTTTACTACAATTTGAGCCCTCAGGCTATCTTTTCCCCTTTCTAGTTCTTTCTTTTAGCCTAAAGGTCTTTGAATGCCTTCGGGTCTATGTTTAAGCCTGTAAAGATCAATAGATACTTTCTTGCCACAAATTTGACGTCTTTGGGTTCGTCATTGTTTGAAAGCCAACAGCTAGTTGGTTGCCCTGAATTTGATGGTTATGGGGACGTTATTAAACATCTAGATCCCAACAGTTAATTCACAATGCTCAACTTTGATGTCTATGGGCCCATCATCTCCTTAGCAATCTCTTTAGCTTTGGGCAGTCCTCAAGTTCTAATTCCTTCAGATAAAATGTTTGAAGGAAATCCTTCAGACATTTTGTCCAAAGGAAATGTTCTTTCGTGTCTTTGTATTGGGAGTGTTTCTTCTTTGATATCTATCATAGTCCACTACTTTGAAACTTTATTAACATATATAAAATGGGACCCATAACACTTCTTGCCTGAGTAACTTTAACAAGGGAATGGGGACAGGTGGCACTTTCTATTGATCTTAGCAAGTGATACGTGGCACTTTTCACTGTGAAATAGGCAAGGACACTTGGCAGCTTCTACTTAACTTATATAAACTCTAGATACCTTTTGAGAGTCCTATAGAAGATGACACATGGCAGCTTTTGAAGAGATTTAGAAACACTATAAAAACATTTGGGACTCATTTGGATTCAAACAGATGATGACACTTGGTGCGCTCTGCTTACTTCAATAAGGGATACATGGTGACTTCTGCTACTTTGATAAACAAATTATAATGTGTCTCAATAGATGACACCTGGCAGCTTCCACTCAACTTTTAGCAACTCACCCAGGGCCCACCACAGACCTTACTTAATAATGAAATAAAAGGAAAAAACTATAGATGTTGACACTTGGTGGCTTCCACTGAGCTTTACAAGGGACATGTGCTGACTTCCACAATTCTTTAGAAAAGCACATAGAAACCTTCTGCATTTGCCACTTGGTGCCTTCTATGGAATTTTTAGAGAAGCTTATTGAAAGAAGCTATGAAATGTGAATGCATCTACTTGTCATGTTTTGCTGAGTTATAACGGGACATAAGGAAGAAACTATGGATGTTGACACTTGGCAGCTTTCACTGATATTTATAAGGGATATGTGGAAAGATCCATTGTATATATAAATAAATTATAACATGTCCGAGTAGGTGACACTCGATAGCTTCTACTCTTGGGATTTTTCCTTTCGGGCACTCCTTTGAACTGTTTGCACTTTTTGAACCTTTACAAAGTGACTAAATCTTTGAAGCCTACCAATGACATTGAACCTTGAACCCGTTGAACCCTTGAACCCTTTGAATCCTTGAACCCTTTACTAAAAAATCTTCAAAAATGAGGAATTTGAAAGCTCAGAACAAATTTTGAGAAGGGAAGAGATTATTTTGGTTAGCTGAACCAAAATAGTTCATATGTTGTCTCAAAAATGAGTGATATTTTTGGGGACAATAGGACACATAGTCTAGACATAAATTATCACATGTACAATCATCGAGCTTCACTTAGTTGGCAACGATGGATCTAAGGGGCCAACCTTTGTATTCTTGAGCCACCTATTCAAAGGGATTAGACACATAGTCCAGACATCATTATCACACACATAATTATCTATCTTCACTTAATAGGGAATGATTGAGCCAAATATCTAGCCTTTATATTCTTAAGCCACCTATTTAATGGGATTAGACACATAATCTAGACATCAATTATCATACGCATGATCATCTAGATTCACTCAGTAGGTGATGATGGAGCCAAAGGGCCAGCCTTTATATTCTTGAGCCATTTTTTATGGAATTGATCATCTAGCTTTGTTTATAATATAAATTTTGGTACAACATCATCCAAAATAATCCAACATTACTCAGCCTTACTTAGGATCACAATAGGTTTTGTATTAATTCACGTATTCGATGAGGTGTATTCATTCCTTTCTCTTCCTTTTTTCTCTTACTCAGCTTTTATATGTTCTTATTTTATATCACATATAATAAGAACTAATCTACTCTTTGTTTCATTTCATAGATTCGCACTTGCACAATGTGCTCTCTCTATGCACATCTAGCATCACACAACTTTATGAGCATCACATTTATAGGCAAGTTCAAGTACAGTTTTTATTTTTCCTTTATCCTAATATTTCACTTTGTTACATCACTATAATAAAGGGGAGGCAAATTTGGTCATATAAAATGCAAAAATTGGTATCTTGAGCATGGATAATTATACCCAATCCATAGGTCCCTCTTACTTACTTTCATGACCCTTCTAGACACTTTTTTCCTTATTCCCAATCATCTGTAAACATCCAACATCTAAAATTTTATAGGTAGGCTCACATAAGGACAATAAAAAAACCTAAAAAAAGTATCTCTAAGACAAAAACACCTAACTTGGACTATGGCACTAGACCCTAGGGTGTCCCCTTTTTGGCACTATTGTCCAAGTGAAAAATAGGCCCAAATGGTCATATTTTTTTGAATCCTTATCCTAATTCATGTCGGCCTAATACAAATTCATTTAACCCATGATCATTAAATCCCATATAAAAATCCATTCAAATTCTATTTATAAGGGTTGAAAAATATCATTCAAGAAAGCAAGAATACAAGAAAGATCACTCAATCAATCTTCCTTATTCTCTGCATATATCTAGCCTATATACTTTCAAACTAAACCAAGTCTTTAGACTAGTCCCTAGCCATCTTAAGCATACCTAGTTTTAGCATTTATTGCATTTCATTCACTATTGAACCAAGCACTTCAATGGGAGAACTATATTAGCTTGATCCCTCCTCAGAGTATTGGTATGTAGGTAGTGTGCCCACACATGAGGTGTGAAGTATATCCAGCATATCCTTTACACACTAACTTGTTCTCTCTCTTTCCCAAGTTGCCATTCAAGTTCAAGCATAAAGAACACATATATATTTTGAAGATTAAAATAGATGCATAGTGATCTTCATAGACTTTTGGCCTTTGATATTTCATTGACAAGGTAACATCGACGTGTCGAGCATAACCTAGAAAACTCAAATCAATTAGACAATAGCACTTGAAAAGGACTACAACACCAAACAATAGGGTGCCCCACTTTCAATGCTCCTATCCAATCAAAAAATGAATTTTAGGAACCTATTTCCGACACTATCCCAGTCTTGTACCTAAATTCTCAGACCCTATCTTAGACCGAATAGCTCAAAATAAGCGAAGTCATATTTTTTCTTATTTATTATTATTTTAAAAAAAGGCAAAGATACAATCTATTTACATAAATTAGTAGCTTAATTATTGCACATTATTTATTGATTTACTTTATTCTATACCTATTTATTAATTAGGAATAAAACTCCATTATTTTGAAAAACATTAAAACATTTACTAAAATCTTCTTATGAACTTTTTATAAGTTTTAATATTTGGTGACTATTTAATGGATCATAAAGTAACCAAATGTCTAATCATTAGCCATGTGGGAGGAATAAATTTTTTTGGCTAATGGCTAATGTCTTAAGAGGTCATACCTTTAGTTTTATTATTTTCACATAATGGATCATTTTATAATTAGGAATAAAATGTTCACCAAATGTAGTCATGTAAAATTCAAAATTTGGTTGCTTTATTGTGGCTAATGACACCCAATCAATACATCCTCCTACTTTATTGCACAACCCTTATATGAATTTATTTCATTGATTCCCAATCATCTGTAGCCTTTTGGACTCAACCCTTACAGACCTAAGTAGCTCTTTCAGGCCCAAATCCATCCTCCCAAGTGTCATTCCCTCTAAACAATACCTAATGGCTAATGTGGGAGGAATAAAATATTTTGGCTAATGGCTAATGTCTTAAGAGGTAATACCTGTAGTTTTATTGTTCTCACATGTAGATTTTTTATTTTTAAATATAGGAAAAATTAATAAATTATGGAAAAAATTCAAAAATAATTTATCCTAGGGTTTCTAAGATTTTTATATGAAATTCAAAGTAAGTCAGGCTCACCAAATGTTCATATTATCCTTAAATGTACTCATGTAAGATGAAAAATTTGGTTACTTTAGTGTGTCTAATGACACCCAATCCATAGGTCCTCCTACTTACTTGCACAATGCTTATAGGCATTTATTTCATCGATTCCCAATCATCTACAACCTTTCAAACTCACCCCTTAGAGACCCAAGTGGTTATTTTAGGTCCAAATCCATCCCCCTAAGTCTCATTCCCCCTAGACAATAGTGCCCAACTTGGATAGAAGTGTTTAAACCCAAGGTGTCCTATTTGTGGCACTATTGTCCAAGTGCAAATTTGGTTCAAATGGTCATTTTCTCTTGGATCCTTATCCTAATTCATGTTAGCCTAATGTGAATTAATCTAACCCATGGTCATTAAATCCCATATAAAATGCCATCCAAATTCCATTTAGAAGGGTTGGTACTCATTTACAAAAAAGAAGCAAGAATACAAGTACACTCAAGAACTTTTCCCTATTCTCTACATACAACCTTCCAATATTATTCCAAGACTGTTCAAACCCTTACAATAGTCCCTATCCATCTAAAATAAACCTAGTTTCACATCTAGTTATATTTTCATACAGAATTGTACTAAGAACTTCAATGGAATAACTACATTAGCTTGATCCCTCCTCTGAGTATTGGTATGTAGGCAGCATGCCCACACATAGAGTGTGAAGTGTATTGATTGTATCCTTTACACACTAACCCCTTCTCTTTATTTCTAAAATTTTCCTTTCAAGTTTAAGCACAAATATTTATTAGGGATTTGAATATTAAAATAGATACATAGTGAGCTCCATAGACTTTTAAGCTTTGATAATTTACTGATAGGGTGACACAGACCTACCGAGCCCCAAAGAACTCATATCACTTGGACAATAGTGATAGAAAAGGAATATAGCACCAAACACTAGGGTGTCCCACTTTTGATGCTCCTATCCAATCATAAAATGAAGTTTAAGAACCTATTTTTGACATTGACTTAGTCATGTCCCTGAATTCTCAAACCCTGTCTCAAATCAGACAACATAGAATAAGCTAAGTTACATTTCTCCTTCCTCTCTTATTATTTTTAGAAAGGTCAAAGTGCATTTAAATTTCAAAAATAAATATCTATAATTAGGAATATTATTTACTATTTTTTCCTACTCATACCTATTTGTTAAATATGAATAAAACTCCATTATTCCCAAAAATAACAAAATATTTGGTGAACTTGACTTACTTTGAATTTTGCAAAAAATCCCTAGAAACCCTAGGGTAAATTATTTCTAATTTTTAACCATAATTTCATTATTTTTATTGTATTTAAAATTTATAAATCTACAAATTAATTTTAAAATTATCATATATTTTGTTAAAACCCTAGTTTGCACATACTATGTCCTTTTTGCATGCAAACACATTCTAAACACTAGGAAAAATATATTGCTAATTTTAGAGATATTTTCTAATTTTTCCTAAATTTTTTAAGAAAAAATATACAAATTTTTCATAAATTCATATCAAATTTTTAAAATTATCATACTAATTTTTAAAAAAATCTATTCAATAATCCCTATTTGCATTAACTAGCTCCCAATTATTTTCCAGTACTTTTCCAATCATTTTTTGAATTTTTATTTGCATATCAAACTCAAATAATCAATTTCAAATTCAAAAATTCATATTATTTTGCATCAATATTTTTGAAAAATCCTTAGTTTCATATACTAGAATTTATTTACTTCTTAAGATATCACTTTACATGTTTGGGAGTTTTATATCCTTTTTATGCATATTCCAGTTCTTTGTTTAGATTATATTAGCTTAATATTTTTTGCTATTATCCAAGTTGTTTTTCTTATGTCACCAATTTCCTTAAATCTCTTCCTTAGAGACAAAGTGAAATTCTTAGCGGTCATCCTCCTGAATTCACCTATATTTTTGCAACTCATCCATATACCATGGATGAACAACCAACTTAGGTTCCAGTCATAGATTTTACACATCTAGATTACACCAATTTCATTTATAATAATTTTGACAAAGATAAGTATGAAAATAACAATGATGATGTACACACCAATTCTCATGCTCCACCACATTGGACTACTAATCCACTTCCACCCATTGTTGATAATGAAGTTATACTCAACAAAGATTTGATCTTCTAAAACTTCAGAGAAAGAATGAAGGAACAACCTAAAGATCATCCACTAATTTTGAAATTTATAATACAAATAAAAAAGGCTAAACAAGTTGAGTATTTCATCCCCATAAAGAAACCAATTGAAAATAACACTAAGAAGGAAACCATGTCCCGACAACCCTCTACAATAGCCCAATCTACCTCGATGCCACTAGTTATAGCTAGTACATCCATTTCCTGTAATTTGACAACCCTTGTACAAGAGATAAGATCTCTTCAATCCAAGGTGATACATCTTGAGCAAGGTACCACTAGACCTACATAGGCTTCATATTATTTTTCTCTTCTTCATACACCATTGGAACATCATATTTATTCTACACCCTTGCCAATGTTTTTTTCAACCCAAGCTTACTCTTTATGATGGCAAAGGTGATCTAAAGACACTTGAGATTATTTCATGCAACACACTTAGACTATGTACCTAATAATTGGCTATTTATCATGTTTTTCTATGGATCTTAAAAGATTATGCTTTAAAATGGTTCTATAGTCTACCAAATTAGTTGATTCATGTATTCAATCCTTTAGCTAACATGATCTTAACATACTTCAACATTAACATTGGTGATAAGGTTTCATATGCTCAAATTGCTCAATAGAAATGATGATTAAATGAGCATCTCATGGACTATGTTCTTTAGTATAATAAAATTTTGTCTAAGATGACTAGTCCCATGGTAGATCAGGAGTTACATGACCTCTTTAAATACATTCTTCTACCAGCATTTCATGAATCAATTATGTTCAAGTGATTCTCTTCCTTCACTGAATTGTGTCATACACTAAAGGAAAGAGAAGTAAAACTCATTTCAATGAGCAATCTCAAGTATACAAGCATTCCAAAAAAAACTAATAAGAGTAACAACAAATTATAATACAGGGTCAAGTCCAATGATATAAAAGGGCAAAATCAACCTACATTAAATGTAGATTTAGAGCCTCCTTATCATATAGTTTTATCATCACCCCCTCAGTGTACTTTCTCACATCTTCTAGTTCCTCCAACCAAGGTATTATAGCAGCTTTTAGATTGTAATATCATATCTCTCCCTCATATTCAATAATTTGATCCAACCAAACCTCTTCCCAAGGGATATGATTATCAAGCCTCTATAACACTAGTTACAGTTAGTACATCCATTTCTCCTGATGTGGGAACCTTTCAGCAAGAGATAAGATCTATTCAATCCAAGCTGCTACATCTTAAGCTAGGTATCACTAGACCTACATAGGCTTAGGATTATTTTAGTCTTCTACATACACCATTGGCATTTCATATTGCTTCTACACCCTTACCACAAGGTTTTTTTCAACCCAAGATTAATCTTTACAATGGCAAGGGTGATCTAGAGACACACTTGGGAGCATTTCATGTAGCATGCTTGGACTATATACCCAATGATTGGCTACTTACCAAGTTATTTCCATGAAGCCTAGTGGATTATGATTTACAATGGTTCTATAGTCTACTAAATTATTTATTTCATGCATTTAATCCTTTATTTGACATGTTCTTAGCACACTTCAGCATTGACATTGGTGATAAGGTTTCATATGCTCAAATTGATCACCAAAAACAATGACCAAATGAGCATCTCATGGACTATATTCTTCGATATAAGACACTTTTGGTTAAGATGACTAGTCCCATGGTAGATCAAGAGTTATAGGACCTATTCAAATAGGGTCTTCTAATAGTACTTCATGAATCAATTATGTTTAATGGATTCTTTTCCTTCACTAAACTATGTCATACACTAAAGGAAAGAGAAGTAAAACTCATTTCAATGAGAAAACTAAAGTATACAAGCATTCCAAAAACAACTAATAAGAGTAATATCAAAGTCCCATATAAGGTCAAGTTCAATGATACAAAAGGGTAAAATTAATCTATAGTAAATGCAGCTTTAGAGCCTCTTTAGCATATAGTTTTATCAGCACCCCCTTGACATACTTTCTCACATCTTCTAGTTCCTCCAGCTAGGGTTTTACAGTAGCTTTTGGATTTTAATATCATATCTCTACCTCCTAGTCAGGAACTTGATCCAACCAAACCTCTTCTTAAGGGATATGATTAGTAGGTATTTTTTGATTACCAAGGGGCACCAAGCCACACTAAAAATAGATGCATTAATTTAAAACATAAGATACATGACTTTAAGATGATAACCTACTTGATCTTGGCACTTCAGTTTAACCTCCATAAGAAAAACCAACACAAGATAAAGCTCTAAAAATATTCTCATATCCATTTCCATAGCATTCAAAATAGGATATAAGGGACACATTAGGGGTTCACCATGCATATCATGCACATCCACCACTACTTACATATTAGGCACCTTTAGTTGAGTCACATCCTTTGAGTGGTATGATCAGTGTGTATGAGTCTAGAGTTATAGCTAGACCTTTGATATCCTTTTTATATTAGGAGATTATGGAGGATTATTTAGATTATAATGCACTCTTTATTAGAGCACATATTCATAATCAACCCATTTACAATATTCTCATTGATAATAGTTCCAATGTTAACATGTGCACCATTACATTATTATTATATTTGGGTTATTTAAATTAGGATATTACCCCAATAAATATAGTTATTAGTAGATTCAGTGGGAAAAATAGAGTTCACTAGGTGAGATTGTACTTCCTTTACAGATTGGTCCAACACATGTGACCACATATTTCACTATAATTCCTAGTATAAGAATTTTTTATATGTTACTTGGTCACCCATGGATTCAAAAATTTTGAGTAGTACCATCTATAGTTCATAGATTCATGAAATTAATTCATGCTAATTAGATTATTATAGTTGGTGGAGTTTCATATGATTTACCACTACCCACTTTAGAGCCATCTACTTTGCAGTCACTAGTTCCATTTTCTCCACTAGTTTCGGCTTCCCCACCAATTATAGTTCTTCCTTAGATATAGATTTAGACATAATTGACACATCCATCACCAGTACAAAGGGTTCATACACTACCACAAATTTTAAATTATAGATAGGTTCTAGCTATAGTTTTCACACCCAAAGTAGTTTCATTGATATCTCACGGGTATACACATAAATCACATGTTTAGAAAGTATCTCTTACTTCTATATGGGTCTCTAAGAGCCCTATAGTTACATCCACTTCTTAGAATTATAATGGGACCCTATAGTTAGTTTCTAATTGAAATAGTTTAGATCATCTATAACATATATAGCTTTCAAAACCATAGTTGTGGCATTTTCATCATGCTTCACATTCATGCATGATTCCACTCCTTGATACAGGACACCATGATAGGGAGTCTCTCATAAGACTCATCGATCACTATCATCCTATCCCAGCCTAATTGTACATAATCTCTTTTTCTTGATTATAAATAGCTTATATAAAAAATATGTTGGGGAATCCAAGAATAACACACCTATTCTGATCCCTCTTGTTAGGATATTGCTCCTCAAAAAGAGCACAATATGATTACCATATACAAGCAATTAAACATGCAAAATTAAGCAAAAGTATAAGTAACTAGAATTCACAAATAGCACAGAATATGAGAGATAATACACAATCTTGTATTCAATACTCATCTAGAAAGAAAATACAATAAAGAAGATGCCACTTCTTCTTCCACCTCTCAGAGGCTTCCCACACCTCAAGGGCTCCCAGTAATTCTCAATCAAGAGTTCACTCTCCTACCAAAAATAGCCTAAACACACAACTCACACACAGAATTGGTGTTCACCTCCAACTAGTCAGTAATAACCCTGCCAGTACACAAGTACTCTAAAGTACTTCAAGTAGATCTCCCATGAACCTGCAACCTGCAATTCAATAGACCATACTTACACATGTAGATCTCATATGAGCTTGCAACAACCTGCAACTCAATGATCTTATAATGGAAGGATCTTCCTTGCCTTCCTTTTTAGCTCATAATTACAATACATGCCAATGGGTCTATAAATAGATCCCAGACTTAAACAATAACTTAGACTCTTAGTTTACTAATAATAGACACGCAGCTCAAGACTTGAAATAGCCTTTACATGCAAACAATTAGTTCAACAAAATAACTGTTCGTGCAATGAATAGTTCTAGAACACACAGGTGACCAACGTCAGTCCTTATCTAATTGGTGTTGACTGACATCAGCTGACTTCTTATCGATGCCAGTTTCCTTCTACATTCATCATGACCGATGTTGATTATACTACTGATGCTGGTGTCTTTAGAACTTCAATAACCTCCTCTTCGTCTGCATAGTTGAAGCTTTTAGCTCCACAACCTAACAATCTCCCACTTGGAGATAAATAGCTACAATTGTACCTATACTTATGCATCATCTAGTTTGTTCCCTTGGCTTTGTATCCCTCTTCAAGATCACACTTGAAGACCAACCACCACAAAACCTGTGGTGCACCTCCTGTCATCCAAATCACCTGCCACATCCACATCTACAAACCCATGTAGAAAATAACTTGACCCTGCATAGCATGTGCACCTACTGCTGGTCCCTCTAAGAATCCACTAAACTGCCCTCCAATGCTTCTTTCCCAGATTGGCTCCTAACTTGTGACAACTCCCACTGCTTGGGAAAACTCAAGTCTAGTATATACAATGCACTTAACCTCATTATGTGAATCAAGACCCTGTTTTGTGAACTATCCAACCATCGACGTCCTAACCAGTCTCACACAATCATCCTAAAACAAAGTCAACTTGTGAGCTTCCATGTCCCTAAAACACACTCATGCCAAAGAATCTTGCTGCTCCCAGATTCCTCATGACATCCCTCTGAACTAGCTTTACCTTTAGTTCAGTAACTCCCTGTATATGTAACCTGCAACAAGCACATTATATAGAAATAGGACAATGTAGCTAATATTATCCAACCTGGTAAAGAGAAACATAATAATCAAACCTCCATTGTCCTGTAGCTTACTCAAGACCATACACCTTGGCCTTCCATCTCACATGTCCATTTCCACTCTTCTTCATCCTAAACATCCATTCGTCTCTCAGTGCTTCCTTTCAGCTGACAACTCTACCCAAAAAACTCCTGTTTGGTTCTCCTCCAAGGAATCACATCCTTCATCCATGCCAAGCTCCCACTATTTCCTAGATCTACTTGCTTTGCTTCTTTAACAACTTCCTGGTTCTATACCATCAGTGAGCAACAAGTAGTGTAAAGAAGGGAAATGATGAATTTGAGGCCTACATACCCTTTAAGTCCTCCATATGGGCACTTGATACTCCTTGATAGCTTGTTGTCCACCCAAAATCTGTCTCAGTGACTGATGCCATTCACATCTCAGTCTGCACCCAACCGACGTCAATTCCATGCGACTGCCTCATCACTGACATCGGTTCCCCCTGGCTGAAGCCGGTGTTTATCTATCCCTGAGTCACCGACGTCAGGCTGCACATAGCTAACATCGGTCCCTATCTAGACAATGATGTCGATTTTCTAATCAACATTGGTCTCTATGTTTTTCTTGTGAGAAATGACTTCTACCTGTGAGCTCCTTTTGGATCAAACCCTTGTCCAAATCACCCTTGCTCTACTCAAAATTCTTTAGCCCCTTTGACTGATACATGTCCGTCATCTTCTCCTTGAAAACCAAGGCTTTCCTATTCTTATCACAAACATTAGATTCCTCAAGAAACATTACCATCTTCTTCTGCATACAAAAATCTCAATTCATGCTTTTGAAATCCAAAAGCATACCCTTTGACTCAAGAACATGCATCTCCTTCTTATTCATGTGACTAAGCCTATTAAGCCACATCTTTGAATCTACAGCTAAAGTAGATAACCTAGAAAGAGAATCAATAATACAAGTAGATAGATAAAGTGTACCTACTTTCTTACCTCTTGCTACAATAAGTGCACCCTTGGTAACCTTCCAAGAGTCCACTGTGAGAGTTACTGTGCAACTCTCATCACCCAAACTTCTTACAAAAATCAAATTCCACTCTAGAATTGGAACATGCATGACCTCCTTCAACACCCATGTGTCACCTATCTACAATTTCAGCTTCACTTTTCCTTTGCCAACCATCTGACAAGGCTTACCATCCCCTAAACAAATTTCTCCAAAGTCTCCCTAGACATACTCATGAAAAAATTCCCTATTTGGGGATGCATGAAAAGAGGCACCAGAATCTAAAACCCAAGATTCTACTTTATCTAAGGAACATACCAGAGCATCCTATGCAACATAATCTGCAACATTTGCTTCTTCTTCATGTCCTTCATGCTGATCTTCAACCAACCTGCAATCTCTCTTTAAGTGCCCTTGCTTTCCACATTTCCAGCAGGTTAATCTACCATACCTGGACTTGGATCTCCTACCTATCTTTGACCTTGATCTCCCATGCTCTATCTTCTCTCTTTGCCTTCCCCTACTTTCCACACTCAAAGCATTTCCTGATGATTCACCTGTGCTTTTCCTGCGAATCTCTTCATTCAAGATTACACTCACAATATCATCCACTTTTAAGATTTTTGAAGCAGACGTAGTATTACTAACTACCATTACCAAACTCTCCTAACTTTCAGGTAATGAGCATAAAATTAAGAGAGCCTTAATTTCATCATCAAAAACAATATTGATTGAATTTAACTGGTTTACCAAACCATGAAAATCACTAAGATGACTATATACAGATCCACCTTCCAACATTTGCAAATTAAATAATTGCTTCATAAGAAATACCTTATTCAAAGCTGAGGGTTTTTCATATAAATTTTCCAAAGATTCCATCAACTCTACTGTTGTCTTAGCGTGTGATAAGTTGGAAATCACAGATGATGCAAGACTCAACCTTATAGATCCCAGAGCCATCTGATCAAGAACCTCCCATTCTTCATCCTTCATATCCCAGGGCTTGCAATCAACCCCACCCAATGGTAAGTACAAATCTTTCTAATACAGATAATCTTTAATCTACATCGTCCATAATTGATAGTTCTTTCCATTAAACTTCTCCATTCATAGCTTACTTTCTTCTGCCATTGCTCTACTCCCACTCAAACAAAAACCCCTGTGAGTAACCTATAATCAACACACACTAACCAGATCTAATCCAACCTATTAGTATCCCAACCAAAAGCTCTAATACCAGTTGTTGGGGAATCCAAGAACAACACACCTATTCTGATCCCACTTGTTAGGATCTTTCTCCTCAAAAAGAGCAAAATATGATTACCAAATACAAGTAATTAAACATGCAAAATTAACCAGAAGTACAAGTAACTAGAATTCACAAATAGCATAGAATATGAGAGACAATACACAATCTTGTATTCAATAGTCATCCAAAAAGAAAATACAATAAAGAAGATGCCACTTCTTCTTCCACCTCTCAGTGGCTTCCCACACCTCAAGGGATCCTAGTAATTCTCAATCAAGAGTTCACTCTCCTACCAAAAATGGTCCCAACACACAACTCACACACAAAATTGGTGTTCACCTCCAACTAGTCAGTAATAACCCTACCAGTACACAAGTACTCTAAAGTACTTCAAGTAGATCTCCCATGAACTTGCAACCTATAATTCAACAGACCATACTTACACATGTAGATCTCCTATGAGCTTGCAACAACCTGCAACTCAATGATCTTACAATGGAAGGATCTTCCTTGCCTTCCTTTTTAGCTCATAATTACAATACATGACAATGGGTCTATAAATAGATCCCAAACTTAAACAATAACTTAGACTCTTAGTTTACTAATAATAGACACGCAGCTCAAGACTCGAAATAGCCTTTACATGCAAACAATCAATTCAACAAACTGTTCATGCAATGAACAGTTTTGGAACACACAGGTGACCGACGTCGGTCCCTATCTAACTGGTGTTGACCGACGTTGACTAACTTCCTATTGATGCCGGTTGCCTTTTGCATTCATCATGACCAATGTCGGTTATACTACCGACACCAGTGTCTCTAGAACTTCAACAACCTCCTCTTCGTCTGCATAGTTGAAGCTTTTAGCTCCAAAACCTAACAAAATACAAAAAGAATACAAAATTCAAAAATACCAAAAACATTTTGATTATATGCTTCATCCATGCTTTACATTACTACTATCTTGCTAAGACTTACATTTATTGTTTCATGTTATTGTTTATCAATTATCTACATTACCATGCTTCACTTGATCTTCTTTGAGTGTGTGTAGTGACATCCAACTACTTGATTGCTTCACTCTACCCATTGAGGGGGCATTCTTACTTCTACATTCAAGACACACATCGATATGCATACCCACTGGGGGCATCTTCTACATGACAACACCATCCAGGTTATGTCAATTTTACACTACACACTCTAAGCTATCATACTAATGTATATTAATTACTAGATCACATAGATTATTATATCAAAATTTCACTATTATCTAGCACTTATGTATCTCTTAGCATATACCTATTCTTGTACTAAACATGTCTTGCATACTTTCACTCTTGATTTGTTTAGTTAGATGCGATTGTACCTTTCCATCTTTTAAATGTTTTCCTTTCTTATTATACATAACTAGATAAGATTTCATTTCCAGTTCCAATTTTTTTATGTATGACTTAGGACATCGGTCAAGGTCTTTTGCTTCTATTCATGTGTGTGTACTTTTGGACATTTTCCAATATCCCTTGCTTGTACTCCTCTATGTGTTTATGGCCCTCATGCTAATCATTGTTTGTTTCAAATTATATGTGTATATGGTATTTGAACATGCCTTATATGCTTACTTTCTAGTTTGAGTGACATATGCCCATATCTCTTATTTGCATGGCCCCTTGGTTAACCTTGTATACTTCTTGCTTATTTTTTCTTGCTCCATGTGCTTATTTGTTTAATTACTTTTTATATTTTTATAATGCCATGATCCATATCATGCATTTTGCTTGCTTTCTTGGATGCCATGATGAACATCATGCTCTATCCCTCCTTGATGCCTAACAGTTGATAACTAACAACTAACATCTAACATTATCAATTATAGTTCAGTATATTACACATGTTTTTACATTTTTATATATATCTAGGCATACCCCTATTGATCTAACAATCTTTGAATACAAACATTTTTATATCTATAGATATCTTGTCAAATATCATTACTATTTCATACATCTATGTAGCTTAACACACTTGTAGGACTCTTTTCTTCTGAGGGCATTCATTGTAAGTTCATCATTCCTACCCACAAAAGAAGGGGTAATAAATAGGGGTTTTTTCATAGAGATCAAAGATATTAACAATAAAAATACTAGCATTCAAATCACCTAGTTCACAATTTAGAGGTCAAACCAGTCAGAATAGAACAAAAAAATAGTGACCATTCTAGATCAACAACTAGTTTTAGCATAGGAAAATAGTGCTAGAAATAGTAGTAGCACCAAACATAGGGTTGTCCTCATTTTGGCACTCTTATCTAGGTATAAAAACACTCAAGTTTTCTAGTAATAGACAAAAAAGTTTAGCTTAGCTACAGTTTTTGTACATCTAGATTAGTCAAATCAGTAGTTTCAATATAATTTTCTTAGGGAATCTAGATATAAGGGGTATCATGCACAACATGATGACTCTCACTTATAGTTTCAGATTAGGTATTTGACATAACTTCTAGATTAGAATCCATATTCTAGACACTAGTGATTGGGGTAATGTGTGTAGCATATTGGTCTTCTTTGTTTCTAAGTTTAGTTTATTACCTAGGCATTCTTAGCAGTTGTGTGCATTACTCCATCTACATATGGTTGGCATCATTTTTAAAGTTGAACTTTCATACAAGTTTAACTTCTTGAGTACCTAAGCTCTTAATTTAGCTTTCACATAAGAATATTGCATCAATTTTAGAGTGGCTTTTATACAAACCTAACCTCTATCTTTTGAAATGTCCAAGAGTGGCTTGGTTTTTAGCATACATTCAATTATCCACACCACATTGTTAGATTTTAAAAGCATCCATGGGATCCATGAGCCATTTTATATGATATATATTATATAACAATATCACTTCATAGCTTCACTTGATGGGGTAATGATGGAGCTAAAGGGCCAGCCTTTATATTCTTGAGCCACCTATTTAGAGGGATTAGACACATAGTCTAAACATTGATTATCACAAACATGATCATCTAGCTTCACTCAATAGGAAATGATTGAGCCAAAGGGCCAACCTTTGTATTCTTGAGCCACCTATTTAGAGGGATTGGACACATAGTCTAGACATTTATTATCATACACATGATCATCTAGCTTCACTCAGTAGGTGAGGATGGAGCGAAAAATCCAACCTATATATTCTTGAGAAACTTTTTGGGAAATTGGGCACTTAGATTCATTCATAATATAAATTTTGGTATAGCCTCATCTAGTACAATCCAACATTACTTAGCCTTACTCAAGATTATAATATGTTTTGTATTGGTTTACGTACCTAATGAGTTATATTTGTTCCTTTCTCTTCCTTTTTCTTTTACTCAACTTTTTTATGTTCTTCTTTTATATCACATATAATAAGAACTAATCTACTCTTTATTTTATTTTATAGATTCACACTTACACAACATGATCTCCATGCACTATCTAACATTACTCATCATCACACAAGCTTCATGGGATTCATCTTTACAAGTAAATTTAAGTACACTTTCTATTTTTCCTTTATCCTAGTATTTCACTTTGTTTCATCACTAGAATAAGAGGGGGAAATATAGTCATGTAAAATGAATAATTTAGTTACTTTAGTGTGGCTAATGACACCTAATCCATATGTCCTCCTACTTACTTGCACAACCCTTATAGGATTTTATTTCACTAATTCCCAATCATCCATAGCCTTTCAGACTCAACCCTTATAGACCCAAGTAGCTCGTTCAAGCCCAAATCCATCTCCCTAGGTTTCATTCCCTCTAAACAATAACACCCAAATTAGATAGGAGAACTGAAACCCAGGGTGTCCTATTTTTGGTGTTGTTTTCCAAGTGCAAGTTTTGTTTAAAAAATTATTTTCTCTCAGATCCTTATCCTAATTCATGTCAGCCTAATGTGAATTCATTTAACCCACAATCATTAAATCCCATACAAAATGCCATTCAAAGTCCATTTAGAAGGGTTGGCACTCATTTATAAAAGAGAACCAAGAATACAAGCAAGTACACTCAAAAACTTTTCCCTACTCTCTACATATAACCTTCCAATATTATTCCAAGCCTAGTCAAACCCTTACACTAGTCCCTAGCCATCTAAAATACACCTAGTTTCACATCTAGTTACATTTTTATACATAATTATACCAATCACTTCAATGGGATAACTACATTATCTTGATCCCTCCTCGAAGTATTGATATGTAGGTAGCGTGCCCACATAGAGGGTGTGAAGTGCATTTAGCATATCCTTAACACACTAACCCCTTCTCTCTCTTTCTCAAATTGTCATTTCAAGTTCAAAAACGAAGAGATCTAGGGATTTTAAGATTAAAACATATGCATAGTGAGCTCCAAATACTTTTGGGCTTCGATATTTCACTGATAGGGTGACATAGACCTATCGAGTAGAACCTAAAAAACTCAAATCACCTAGACAATAGCATTGAAAAAGGACTATAGTGTCAAACACTAGGGTGTCCCACTTTTGGTTCTCCTATATAATTAGAAAATAAAGTTTAGGAACCTATTTTTGACATTGTGCGAGTCTTATACCTAAATTCTTAGACCCTATCTCAGACCAAATAACACAAAATAAGCTAAGTTACATTTCTCCTTACTCTCTTATTATTTTTAGAAAGGTCAAATTGCAATTAAATTTCATAAATAAATAGCCATAATTAGGAATATTCTTTAATAATTTTCACTACTCAAACCTATTTATTAAATAGGAATAAAACTCCATTAGTCTCAAAAATAATAAAACATTTAATGAACTTGACTTACTTTAAATTTTGCACAAAAATCCTAAAAACCCTAGGATAAATTATTTATGATTTTTTTCCACAATTTCTTCATTTTTATTAAATTTAAAAATCATAAATCTACAAATTAATTTCAAAATTATCATATTTTTTTTTAAACCATAGTTTGCACATACTAGGTCCTTTTTGCATACAAACACATTCCAAACACTAGGAAAAATATATTTCTAATTTTAGAAATATTTTATGATTTTTCCTAAATTTTTCAAGAAAAATTATACAAATTTTCTATAAAGTCATCAAAATTTTAAAATTATCATACTAATTTTTAAAAAAATCTATTAAATAATCTCTAGTAACATTAACTAGCTCCTAGTTACTTTCTAGTACTCTTCTAATCATTTTTTGAATTTTTATTTGCATGTCAAACTTAGAAAATAAAATTTAAATTCAAAAATTCATAGAATTTTGCATAAATATTTTTGAAAAATCCTTAGTTACATGTAATATCTCCTATTTTTCTTCTTGTGGTATCACCTTACATCCATAATTAAATTATAAAAATATTGTTCATTTATTTACAAACTTTTCTTACATTTTGTGCAAATAATAAGGAAACCTTAATGGATGATATCATGTACATGAATGATGAAGTCTATCATATGTTAGTACAAAGCTTTATTATTTGCATTTCATACTTATTTTTCATTATATGGGATGATGTTAAGCAAGTTATTCTTAAACATGTTAATACATCTTTTGCATCACCTCCCTTGAAACCTCTACCCCATGTTAAGTCATGTTGCATGGCCCATTTTTCTCTTCCCCAAGTCACTAACCATCACCAAAGAGCCCATCTAACATTGTTTGTCCCTCTACCACCTTGAACCATTGATTATATCTACTTTCCTCCCATTACTACTACTACTCATATATAGATAGTAGATAACATAGTTAGAGCTATTACTCAATTTCCCGCCATGCCTCCTCCACCTACCCAAGATCCCCATCACCCTAACATTCCAACCCATCCTAAGCCCAACCCACCTACATAATAATATTTACAAAAGGCATATGACATTTTTGATTAGTTGAGAAATACTCCAGCTCAAATTTCCATGTTAGAACTATTTTAAAAAGATAATGTATTCAAGGGCATTCTTTATTAGGCACTCACTTAGACTGCTATGCCTATTGATTTAGAACCTTTTTATTTTTCATCCATGGTCAACACTTTAAAAACTATAGAATATTTAATTTGTTTTGATAATGAGGACATGACTTCTCAAATAGTTATTGATCAAAATTTGTCACTATTCATACAAATACAAGTCAAAACTAGCACAATCAAAAGAGTTCTTGTTGATAGTGGTTTTAGACTAAATATATGTAATATCACATTCTTACAGACCATGGGTGTAGAGTTGGCATTAATATAAAAATCATATAAGAACATTCAAGGGTTTAATTATATACCATGATAGACATTGGGTACTATTACTTTAGATATCATGGTGGGACCAAAAACCCTCCCTACACAAATCCAGGTCATGCCAGGTCCTCTCTACTATAATCTTTTACTCATATGACCTTGGATACATATTATGAGGGCCATTCCTTCCACTCTCCATCAATGTATTAAGTTTATCCATGAGGGATATTTATACACATGTCTAACAAATAACTAGCCATTTAGATATTATCAAACTATAGATTCATCTTTGACTATTTCTCCAGATGGGACACCATATCTCATAGTATAGCCACTACCTCATAGCATTTCTCTTGATCAGATACATACATATGATGTTGGAGACACTATCACTTCTTGCACTACTCCACTTATAGTTTCACCATCAACACCAATTATTTTAATAGTCATAATAGCATCAACCATTCCAACTACTTCATCAATTATAATTTTGACACCTATTACACATCCACCATCACTGATAACAATACTAGTAGTTCTAGTTGATTCCATAGTTACTCCACTAGTTACATATACCTTCACAATAACATTGGCTTCTTCTACTATAAATGATGAGACTCTTATATCACAATTACCCCTTGTGTTATTACCATATATAAATGATGTTGATATAAATTCACAAGCTTATTCAAATGATGATACAACACCCACACTCACAAATGACTATTTGTGTGGATTAAGCTTTACACCAATTAGCCCAGGAGATTATCAAGATGACTCTAGAGTTCTCATACCACATCCTATATCACTTTTAGGATCTCACACTACACTCTTAGGATATACTCCACACTCACAACCATATTCAGACCACTTGGCATATATAGTTCACATGATTACCTATATGGATATAGATCTAGTTATTTAGATTCAGGTAGGTAGCACATAGCATCAGCCACAATTTATGTTATAGATATTACTTGATCATGTATTTATCACATTACTTATAGTACAACATATATCTATCAACAAATTGTCACATGAGGATGGTCACCCATTTTATACTTTTCATAGGATTATAGGCCATAAAATAAAATCATGTACATATTTATAGTAGTGACTAGATAAACTCTAGGATTGAGTCATTATTCAGATTATAACACCACTAGTAGCACCATTTCCACCACTTCCATTGAAATCACCTACTAGTAGGACTAAACATCCCATACCAGAGTCAGTATCTCCACCATTAAAGCAACCTTTAGTTCACCTTCAACATGATGCCACCATAAACATAGCATATGATGATACGTATGATAATGATATCAAGGAATTTGATGATGGTCATGACCCTTTCCTCTATTACCATTCCCAATAGGCTCCATCCTTGGATCCCTTACCCCACCAACCTAGTCTTTTATATTATCATATACATATTACTTTACTTGCATGCTTGTACATAGTTTCTTTTCAACATTAATTATACATAATATCTCCTAATTGATTATACATATTTCAAATATTCTAAAAAAATACCAAATACTAGAAACATTTTGATTGTATTAATCATCCATGATTTACATTACTACTATCATGCTAGGACTTACATTTGTTGTTTCATCCTATTTTTTGTCAATTATGTACATTGACATGCTTCACTTAATCTTATTTGAGTGTGTGTAGTGACATCTAACTACATGATTGCTTCACTCTACTCATTGAGGGGGAATACCTACTTTTACATTCAAGATACACATCGATATACATACCCACTAGGGGCATCTTCTACATGACAACACCATCCAGGTTATCTCAATTCTACACTACACACTCTAAGTTATCATATTGATGTACATTACTTATTAGATTACATAGATTACTATATCAACATTTCACTAGTATCTAGCACTTATGTATCTCTTAGCATATACCTAGTCTTATACTAAATGTGTCTTGCATACTTTCACTCTTTATTTGATTAGTTAGATGTGATTGTACTTTTCTAGTTTTTACATGATTTCCTTTATTCCTATACATAGCTAGATAAGATTGCATTTCCAATTTTAGTTTTGTTTCTTATGTGTGCCTTAAGACATCAGCCAATGTCCTTTGCTTTTATTTATGTGTGTACCTTTGGACATTTGCCAATGTCCCTTTCTTGTACTCTTCTATGTGCTTTAGCCCTCATGATAATCATAATTTGTTTTAAATTATATGTTTATGTGGCATTTGAACATGCCTTGTATGTTTGTTTTCTAGTTTGAGTGACATGTGCCCATATCCCTTGTTTACATGGCCCCTTGGCCAATTTTGTATGCTTCTTACTCCATGTATTTTTTTTCTTGATTTATTTTTTTATTATTGGAATGCCATGATCCATATCATGCATTTTCCTTAATTTTTAGATGTCTTGATGGACATCATACTCCATCCCTCCTTAACAACTAATAACTAACATCTAACATTTCCAATTCCAATTTAGTACATTACAAATGTTTTTACATTGTTATATATATCTAGGCATACCCCTATTGATCTAACAATCTCTCAATACAAACACTATTATATCTAGAGATATCTTTTCAAATATCATTGTTATTTCATATACCTATGCAATTTAACACAATTGTAGGACTCTTTTCTTCTGAGGGTAGTCATTATAGGTTCATCATCATTACCCTCAAAAGAGAGGGTAATAAATAGGGTTTTTTTCATAGAGATAAAAGCTCATAATAGTCAAAACAACAACATTTAGATCACCTAATTTAGAATCTAAAAGTCAAACTAGTCAGAATAAAATTAAAAAATGGTGACAATTTTAGATTAATAACTAGTTTCAACTTAAGACAAAAACATCAAAAATGGACATCAGTGATAAACATATGGGTGTCATCATTTTATCGCTCTTATCTGATAGAAAACATCTAGGTTTTCTAGTAATAGGAAAAAAAATGAGCTCGGCTATAATTTTTTCACATCCAAATTAGTTAAAATCAGTAGTTTTAGTATAGTTTTTTAGGGAATCTAAATATATTGGGGTATCATGCACATCATGATGACTCTTCCAGTTTCAGATTAGGAAGTTGACATAGATTCTAGATAACAATCCATGTTCCAAACACCAATGATTGGGGGCAATATGTGTGGCATATTGGTCTTCTTTTTTTTTAATTTAGTTTATTACCCGGGCATTCTCAACAGTTACTTACCTTACTTCATCTACAGGTGGTTGGCATCATTTCTCAAGTTGAAATTTTATACAAGTTTAACTTCTTGAGTACCCAAGTTCCTAATTTGGCTTTCACATAATCATATTGCATCATTTTTGAAGTGGATTTCATACAAGCCTAACCTCCATCTTTTGAAATGGCCAAGAGTGCCCTAGTTTTTAGTATATATTTAGCTATCCATGCCACATTGTCAAATTTTTAGAGCATCTATGGGCTCCATGAGCCATATCATATGACATATATTCTATATTGGTATCACTTCATAGCTTCACTTCATGGGGCAATGATGGAACCAAAGGGCTAACCTTTGTATTCTTGAGCCACCTATTCAGAGGAATTAAACACACGATCCATACATAGATTATCACACACATGATCATATAGCTTCACTCAGTGGGAAATGATGGATCCAAAGGGATAGCCTTTGTATTCTTGAGACACATATTTAGAGGGATCAGACACTCTTTCACATGTATAATTATCTAGTTTCACTCAGTGGGTGATAATAGAGCCAAAGGGCTAGCCTTTATATTCTTGAGCCACTTTTTAGGGAATTAAACACTCACCTCTATTCATGATATAAATTTTGGTAAAACATCATCCATCATAGTCTAGCATTACTCAGCCTTACTCAAGATCATAACAAGTTTTGTATTGGTTCACATACCTGGTGAGGTAAATTTGTTCCTTTCTCTTAATTTTTATTTTACTCAGCTTTTGTATGTTCTTATTTTATATCACATATAAGAATAACTAATATACTCTTTATTTCATTTTGTATATTCACACTTACACAATGTGCTCTCTATGCACTATCTAGCATTACTTAGCATCACATAAGCTTCATGGGCTTCACCTTTATAGGTAAGTTTAGGTATGCTTTCTTTTTTTCCTTTATCTTAGTATTTCACTTTATTGCATCACTAGAATAAAGGGGGGGGGGGAAATTGTCATGTAAAGTGCAAAAATTGGTTACTTTAGTGTGGTTAATGACACCCAAACCATAGGTCCTCCTAATTTCTTGCACAACCCTTATGGGCTTTTATTTCATTGATTCCCAATCATCCACAGCCTTCTAAACTCAACCTTTATAGACCCAAGTAGCTCTTTTAGTCTTAGATCCATCCCCCTAGGTCTCATTCCCTATAGACAAAAGTGCCCAACTTGGACAGGAGTGTTGAAACCCAAGGTGTCTTATTTTTGACACTATTTTCCAAGTGTAAATTTAGTTCAAATGGTCATTTTCTCTCAGACCCTTATCCTAATTCATGTCAGCCTAATATGAGTTCATTTAACCCATGATCATTAAATCCCCTATAAAATGCCATTCAACATCTATTTAGAAGGGTTGGCACTTATTTATAAGAGAGAAGCAAGAATACAAGCAAGTAAAATCAAGAACTTTTCCCTATTCTCTACATATAAGCTTTCAATATCATTTCAAGCCTATTCAAACCCTTACACCTATCCCTAGCCATCTAAAGTACACCCAATTTCATATCTAGTTACATTTTCATACAAAATTTCACCAACAACTTCAATGGGAGAACTATATTAGCTTGATCCCTCCTCAGATTATTGGTATATATGCAGCATACCCACACATGAGGTGTGAAGTGCATCTAGTGTATCCTTTACACACTAACCCCGTATGTCTCTTTCTTGAATTGTCCTTTCAAGTTCAAGCACAAACATCTCCTAGGGCTTTGAAGATTAAAATAGACATACAGTGAGCTATATAGACTTTTGGTCTTTGATATTTCACTGATAAGGTGACATAGACCTACTGAGTTTAGATACTTAAATTTGGCCATCAATAACCTCCAACCAGGATTTTGACCAATTCTTACCAAAATGTATAATTTAACCTAAAAACACTAAAACACATTAAAATATTTGAAAGTGATGTATTCAAGTGCCAATTTTGTCCAAGGTGTCCCTAAATGGTGCAATGCATTTTATGATTCAACTAAATTTGATTAGATCATTTTGAGTCAAAATGCCAATTTTATACCTAGGTGCTCTAGATTACTCTTTTCTATAAAATCTCTTGCACAAGACATGTGCCTTTGTTATTTGTTGTTGGTAACATCCTAAATTGGATAGTGGGCCCACTACATCTTACATCACACCTTAATTCCAATCTATTCAAATTATGGGCCAATAACAAGACATTCTGATCAATTTGATTAGTTTGTGTTCAAATTGTGAAGGTTTTATATCAAAGTGCTTAATCATGTTTTAGGCTAGTTAAACCAAATCAAGTTCTTAAGTTAATTTTCCATGAGAGTTATTGAATATTTATTTTTAGAAATTTATTTATATTAACTACATCATTAGGTGACATCATTTCTTTGGAAGACATCCCTAGGCCAAAAATGCATAAAATATCAAGGTTAACCCCTCCCATGCCTCATCAATTCCTCCCATGCCTCTTAAATTCCCCTCTATCCCAAATATTGATGAGGATATTAATGTATTTTAATTACATAATTATATTAATACTTATCCACACATCTTAATCTTGAGATGGATGGTTCAGGTTAATTCTAGCCATTTTCCAAAATCTATAAATGGGAGGCCTTACCACATGAATTTTAAGCTCTAATAAGCCAAAGTTATCATGCATAAATGCATTTGAAATATTCATGCAATTAGTTTTATATTTCCAAAATATTGAGCCAAAATCCAAGCCAAATCCAAACAAGGTGCCAAGGAGAGATGGAGGATAGCCAAGTTCCATTGCAATAGACTTCATGAACACAAACTGAGCAAGCCACTACAACAAGATATTTAGATCATTTAATGAAGGTGAAGGATTTATTTGTATTTACATTCTAGTCTAGTTTATCATTTGGTTTTGTTAAATATGCTCCTCCCTTGAGATAGGCTTAGGGTGTTAGCTTAGTGTGTTCATTTTTTGGATTTTATTCCATTCACTAAAACCATACTAATCTTCCCCTATTTCAATCCTATGTTTATAAATGTCATGCTTAATGGGATTCAACTCCATAAATTTGGTTACAAATCTCTCTCAAACAACCTAATAATCATTTTCATGTAGGATTTTAGAGTTGGAAGACCAAAAGAGTAAAATTTTAACTTAATTTTTTATTTTTCTAACATTTCTATTTTTGGAACCTATATTTTTCTCTCTAGAATGATATCACTATCACGATATCAATTTTATGTAAATGAAATCATTGTTTGCTAAACAATGATTGTATGGACTCTAGCAGTGATTTCATGAAACTGAGTAGTGATTTCATCAAATTGAGCAGTGATTTGATCAAAATGGGTAGTGATATCATCATTTTGGGTGGCCATTTTGTTTGAAATAGTGATTTCATGCCCAAATGGTCATATAATCAACTTAGCTAGTGATTTCATTAGGAATATCAATCTTATTCATCCATGCATTGATTTCATAGGTAAAATAAAAATATTGTGGCTTTTGTTTGATCTAACCCATAATAGCAATTTTGTTGTCTATAATTGTGATTTTGAAAGAAAATAATGGGATTGACTATGTAATTATGATTTCAAAATAAAGAGTTTATTTTAAGAAGTTGTTTCACTCATTTATAAATTAGCTTCAAAGCTAAAGGATACTCTAACATTTTCATTACAATATCAAGCTTCAAATTTGTTAAAATATGTCTTTTAGACCTTTTTGAAAGATTAAAATGAATTAGGAACCTTATTTTTGGTGCTTAACAAATAATTTACATGCTTAGGTAAATCTTTTGACAATTTTTTTTCAAAGTTATAACTTGAAACTAAGGGGTCAAAATAACACCACCTAATTTTTGTTTTACATAGTTGTTTAAATAGAACTTGATTTGGAAAAAAGAAGGTCATTGCATGTATGCTCTTCCATCCGTCCCCTTTAGGGAAATTTTGGAATCAAAAACATCATCCTTATTTCAAACATGCCTAGTCCAAGGCATAGAAAGAATGTCATCTAAAGCACTACCAAAAACTCATCATAGTTTGGGTGACCTTGAAAATGACCCTAAAGTCTTTCTATTTGTCATTTATTTTTATGAAAACTTGGCTTGAGAGGGGGACTTCATTACCTCCCACAAGTTCTTTAGGGAAGCTTTGACTTGAGGTTTCATCTCCTGACATTAAATTCAACCACTCCTACTAGGATTGGAATTTTGAGTGGTTAAACCACCTTCTAGTGTTGGAGTTGCACATGGGATGTATTTACACTTTGGACATTGCACTAGACTAAGAAATCGATGGACGTAGTGGTTTCAAAAAGGACAAGACCTTTTTACAGCAAGCCAAGTGTCGTGGATACCAAATTTACATGCTTTTATTTTGCATCATGATGTGAAAGTCATTGTATAATTGATTCACCTAGAAACATTCAAAAAATTATTAGTTTTATTCAAACCCACATTACCATACCCTTTCTATGATTTAAACAATTATACTTAGTGTATTTTGGTCATTTTTTATTGGTATGTTTTGAGACTAAAACCTAATTGTTTATTTGTAACCATGATAAAACCATGTATTTGAGTTGAGGAGGGTAGTGTTATGCTTCCCAAAACATGTCAAACCATTTTGAGCCTTTAATTATTTTGAAACATAGCATTGATCACATCATTCGAGCATGCTTACACCATTAGGTTGTTCAATTTGTTTCAAAAACTTGTTTCCCATTATATCAAAAACTACTTGTTCCAAACCATGCCATGTATACTATTTGGACCTTTATCTTGTGCCATCATACTATCTGATTTTGTCTAGCTTGTTTGGTCAAAACATATTTTCAACATTGAGTTTTCAATTAATCTTGTCAATTTTGGGTTCAAACATTGATTGATTTTTGTTTAGGCCTCAATTCATGGGGTTGATACATAGATCTTTCTCTTTTGTGTTACATAACTTTGGTTAATCAATTACCCAAATTTGAAGACTTGATGATTTTTTTATTAAAATCCTGTCTTCATCATTATTTGTGCCTTTGTTTTGGAAAACATAGCATTTCTCCAAAATCATTTTGCCTTATGCCTTATGCTAACTGATCACGTTTATGTTTGATTCCATGTGTAGGGTCTATGTCAAAGTTGTTTCCAAAATTGTTAGATTAAATCAAATCACATCATGCCTTTATTTCAAGTCTAGATTTTGATGTTATTTGGAAAAAATTCTTAGCTTAGCCTATTTGATCCTAGCTTTTAACTCTATGTTTGGACAAAAGACCTAGCAACTCTTTTCCCTTTCCTAGTTTAGACCTTATTTGGAGCACTTTGACATAGAATTTTGAAATGATAGTTTTTATTTAGATGCTTGACCTTTTATGCATATGAAATTTGAAGTTAAATATTTAGCATTATATTATTTTATGACAAATCTTAGCACAAATCATTTTGGATATATAGCTCCACTTTCAGAACACATTAGAGATATAGCTCCACTTTCAACCAAGCTAGACCCAGTTTGAACCATTTGTCCTTTAGACATAGTTTTTTAGGGTTTGAAAAACTCTAAGCCTTTTGTTTTAGAGATTTCATCATTTATGTAGATATGTCTAGCTACACTTATGGTGGAGTCACATGAAATCCAACTTATGATAGAATGGCCGCACAAAATCCCACTAAGAACTCCTACAGATAAAGATTTTCTAATAAGTTTTATTATTCTCCCTACAATACTCCATATGGAGAACATAGTCAGATTCCACAAAATCCAAATCACATTACATATTGGTGTGAAGAGGCTTGTAAGGAGGACTTTGAAAACCCAACTATAGATAATGTTGTTTGGGATACTGATCCATACGCTCTTTATAATAATCACTACATAGAACATATTCAAGAACTAGCTTATGATCTAACTCAATATTGGGATGATATGGTTTATGAAGAGGACTTAGATGCATTAGATTATGCAAGCAATCAAACTCCACAATATCTAAGGTATACCATTACCATTTTAGGACCTCATCATTTAGCTTGTGTGAGCAACCAAGCTTCACACCACCCTATCGTTACTATTTCAAGACTTTTTCCTTTGGATAGTGTGAGAAATCATACTCCTCAATGCCCTACCATTATCCAATTATAGGTCATTCTCCATTTAGAACTAATCCAATCAAAACCTCAACTAATCTAATTATTCAAAGACCAAGCTATGTTCAAAAGTGGTATTTTCTAATTCATTGGAAACCAAGGCCAAAAGAAGCAACCAATCTAAGATATTTTTGTTGAACCAACCACTTGGGATAAGTCAAACTATGCTGAATCACCCAATGATCTTATACCCATTTTTCAATGAGTCTCACTCTAATAAGCTAGTCTTTGTTGAGTCATTTCTTAATGATTATAACTACCTTTGGGAAAATAATTACCTTGACCATATGCCTATTTTTCAAGAGCCTCCTATTGACAAACCAATCTCTGAGGAGTTTTCTCTTGACTTTTTTCCCATCCTAGAGGAGTCCCACTCTAACAAACTAGTCTTTTTAGAGCCCATTATGCCATCACAGGTCATCACTTGTCTAATACCAAACATTCAACAAGATATCATTTTAATAGAATACCCATTAGATGAATAATCAGAGTCAGAGTCATATTTTATTCTTGAACTAGCATCAAATTTAGCATCAGCATTAGAATCAACATTAGTCTCAACATCATATTCAGAGTCCATTGAGTCAAAATTAGATTCAAAAATAGAATATGTTTATGACTATTATAATATTAGTTACGCATGCCTCACAAATCAATTTGAATACATTTGTGATCCTTCTATGGTTTTTGAGGATGAATACTTTAACATTGATACAAGTTGTCCTAGTTTTTTCTATGAGGATTGTGTAACCAACCCCCATTCCATTACCATCCCATAGGCCATTACCATCAACCAATATAGCCATATTATTGAAATTCCATTACCCACAAGTGTCGATTGGGACCAAAAAAATCACACTTTGTTGAACTACATCCATGGTAACATATTAGTTGAAGAAGAGAAAGGAGGTCAAGACCACATTTATGTAGCAAAAGAACACTCTCCTAGTGAAACCTTTCCAAAGGTGCTAGGTGATAAACAAAGTTCAAACTCAGTATCTTTTAGTGAAACTTCTTTGGAAGCAATAGAAGATAATTAAATTCTAAATCCAATGTTCATTAATGAAACCTTTTCAGAGGCACTATGGGATAATCAAGACAACTTCATTAGTCAAAACCTCTTTGAGGCACCAATAGCTGAGCAAAAAATTTCTTCACTACTTGATGAAGACAACATCAAAGATCAAATATCTTCTTATTTATAGTCTATTCAGATGGTAGCTACTCTCAAGATCAAACAATATAAAAATTTGGTGGTCCTATTAATAACATCTTCTAAAGTCTTTGGCCCCACCACAACCAAAATTATCTCAAATCTAGCATCAACAACATTATATATGAATGAAAGTCTTGATCTTGATTTGTTTCCTCATCATTATACATTCCATTATCATACACCATTCACCTACCATCCATTATTTATCCCTATTCACCATCCACAGCCACACTTTTCTTTGTAGAGGCTAAAAATATACTTTGTCTTGATGCTTGAAGGAATCAGAATTAATGACCAAAAAAGATCACAAAAGCATTCTTGATAACCAAATATGTAGCTAGTTCTTGATAGAGTAGCTATTCAAATGAGGTGTGGGATAATAATTAACATGACCAAGTATTTTATTTGTATCATTTATTGATTAAGACATGCATCTCCACTTAAGTAAGAATAATAGAATCATATGCCATTTACCATACCTAGGCCAAACACAACAAAAACTAATAATCACCTAGGCCAAAAACATGTACCATACCATTTCATTTACCATATTCCTTTTGTCATTAATGTATTTCCTACAATTTACCTTACCACTTGGGGGAAACCCTCTTACCATTTTATCCAATCTATCGAACCAATCATCATCCTTAGAAATACCATACCATCTTTTCATTCTATTCCTATCTAGACTAAAGCCTATTTTTAGTCATCTTACCCAATCCTATTTTAATCTTAGTTCCTTTGGTTCTTTCTGCACTTTTCATGAGAAGATTCCAATCAAGTTTTAATTCTTATCAAACTTATGTTTAAAATGATAGGCTATGAAAGTAGTGTGATAGTTGATTTGGCAAGATATCTTTCATTTTCTATCCTATATCAAGTTTGTTTATGTGATCCTAATTATAACTGCCTATGGGAAAATTAGTGTTCACAAGTCTTGCTAGCAATTATAACCATCTATTGGTAAATTAGTATCATTGACCTATGCCATTATATCCTAGTTATAACCACCTATGGGAAAACTAGGGACAACATTTGTTTATCATGCATTTACACATCACCTTGTCATCGCTATTTTTATTTGACTGGCCATTTGCTAGATTTGAGAACTTGTTAGGACCTAGTTGGTTTTTCCTCACCTTTTATGTGGATGGAATTATTGTGAATTGAGGTCATTTTAGAGATACATAGGTCATTCTCAATTCATGTTGAGGTCACCTCAGTCCCCCTAAGCCATGCTTTCACCATTTTGTGAGCAATCTAAGCCACATTCTTGCCATTTTATGAGTAACCTAAGCCACACTCTCACCATTTTGTGAGAAACCTAAGCCAAACTCTCACCATTTTGAGAGAAACCTAAGCCACACTCTCACCCTTTTATTATTAGGTATCTTGTCATTATCTAATGAGTTAAGATACCTCAAACATCTAAAAACATTCATAACATTTCAAAAATCCAAAAACATTTGTCTTGTCTAAGCTTAGTTAAGTTATCCTTGATCAGCCCTACTAGGGCATGATCATTGTTAGAATGATTTCTTTTGATTTTATTTTTATGCTTTCTATTTGTTTATTTCAAGTTGTTTATTTGTTTTTATGTTTGTTAATTTGTTTGTTCACTTGCCTATTTGTTTGCTTTCAGCATTATTTCCTTGACTTGATCTATATGTATGCATTGGGTGATTCCTTGTACACATTATTCTTAAGTCCATCTATATTCATACATCAACATTATCATCATGGTTTTTATCGTTGGTATATTGTTTTTGAGTATTTATTGGATCAAGAGTCGGTCCTTATGCATATTTTGGTCAAGTCTTCATGGTGTTCTATCATGATGCTTACTGTCACATGCTACAGCAAAAATTAGCTTCAAGAAGGTCTATAATCAATGGAGCCATAGAATTTTCTCCTTGTTACCTTGAAAAATCCCCCCATCCCATCTTGAACAAATTAACCCATTAAACATTATATTTGTATCACTTCTAATAGGGACAAGCATCTCCTCGTTGGTAGGTATAACTAAATCATTTCTATTGATCAATCTTATTCTTCTATTCATCTCTTTCATCACTTTGTGTCTGCTCATCTTTTAATATGTATTCTAGGTTATATCCTTGAGTTATGCTTTCTAATCAGCCCTAACTAGGACACCATCATCTTTATCAAACATTTCTAGGTCATCTTAATGATTATAATTGCCTATGGGCAAATCATTATTTTTGACTTTTATTCATGATTATAACCTTCTTTGTACAAATCAATAATGTTTTTTAAATCAATGCATGCAAGAATTTTTTCATTTGGATTAATCTCAACCATAGGTTAATTCAACATTTCTTCTTATTTCTTTTTCAAGGGACCATCTATCAATAAATGGGATGGCCACTCCCTCAAGGGGGCATCATCATAGGCTTCCCAAACACTCTTTAGAGATTTTTCTTCAACCATCTTCTTTTTGGCATACAAGACATATCTCATTATTTGAGAATGCATTGCTTTATCTATGGTTTACAACATCTTCCTAAATAGGGGTAGACTATAAACACCTAAATATGGCCACTGATAACCTCAAACCAAGCTTTTGACCCATTCTTAGCAAAATGCACAATTTGGCCTAAAGACACTAAAGCACATTAAAATCTTTAAAAATGATGTATTTAAGTGTTAATTTTGGCCAGGGTATCCCTAAATGGGGTAATGCAATTTATGGACCAGCTAACTTTAATCAGATCATTTTGAGTCAAAATGCTAATTTTGCACCTAGGTGCTCTGGATTATTATTTTCTATCATATCTCTTACACAAGACATGTGGATTTTTTATTTGGTGTTGGTAACATCCTAAATGGGATAACAGACCCAACTCATCTGACAACATATCCTACTTCTAATCCAATCAAATTTTAGGCTAATAACAAATAACAAGACATTCTGACCAATTTGATTAGTTTGTGGACAAATTGCCAAGGTTTTGTATCAAAGTGCTTAATTATGTTTTAGGCTAATTAAACCAAATCAAGTTTTTAAGTTAATTTTCCATGAGAGTTGTTGAATATTTGTTTTTGTAAATTGATTTCTATTAACTACATCATTAGGTGACATCATTTCTTGGGAAGACATCCCTAGGCCATAAATGGATAAAATATCAAGGTTAAACCCTCCCATTCCTCTTAAATACCTCTATATCCCAAATATTGATGAGCCTATTTATGGATTTTAATTACATAATTGGATTAATCCTTAACCACACATCTCAATCTTGAGATGGATGGTTCAGGTTGATTCTAGCCATTTTCCAAAATCTATAAATAGGAGGCCTTTCCAAATGAATTTTAAGCTCTAATAAGCCAGATTTATCATGCCCAAATACATTTGAAAGCTTCATGTAATTAGTTTTATAATGCCAAAATATTGATCCAAATCCAAGCAGGGTGTTAAGGAGAGATGGAGGATAGCCAAGTTCCATTGTAATAGACTTCATGAGCATAAATCAAGTTAACCAGTATAACAAACGATTTGGAGCATCCAAGTAAGGTGAAGGATTTATTTGTCTTTACATTATAGTTGTGTTTCTCATTTGGTTTTGTTAAATATGTTCCTTCCTTAAGATAGGCTTAGGGTGTTAGCTTATTATGTTCTTTGTTTGGATTTTATTTCATTCACTAACACCATACTAATCTCCCCTTATTGAAATCCTATGTTCACATTGAGCAGAACCTAGAAAACTCAGATCACCTAGACAAGAGGACTGGAAAAGGACTACAATGTCAAACACTAGGGTGTCTTAATTTTTATGCTCATGTCCAATCAAAAAATGAAGTTTAGGAACCTATTTTTGACACTATCCTAGTCTTGTACCTAAATTATTGGACCCTATCTTAGACCAGACAACACAAAATATGTTAATTTATATTTCTCCTTGCTCTCTTACTATTTTTAGAAAGGTTGAATTGTAATTAAATTTCAAAAATTAGTAGCCATAATAAGGAATATTATTTACTAATTTTCCCTACTCATACCTATTTATTAAATAGAAATAAAAATCCATTATTTCCAAAGATAATAAAATACCCCACTATAATTGTTATGAGATATTCTACTCAGCTAATTTATCTAGCACATATTTTGTGAGACATGATGGGGTAAAATTATTCCCTATGACCATGATAACTACATAATTAAGGTAGATTAAATAGTCCCCTTTTGGCATCAATATATCAGTGATGCTTTTTGATAGTCTAGGCAATGATCCTTCATGGATAGCCCACCATACTTAAGGATACATGTCCTCTATAATTCTGAATATATTTATTGTATAAGCATAAATGTGCATGAATGAGTAAAAATAACATAATTGATTCTTGATGTAATCTAGATCTAGTCTCCAAAGTGATCTATTATACACATATATTATACCCATCACTACGTCCAAAAGGTAAGACATCATGTATAAATGACCTCCCACATGCCTTTTGTCTTTACATAATACTTGCTCTTATAGTCTAGTGTTAATTATCTCTCCCATAACAAATGTTATCTCTGAGGTCATTAATAAATATATCAATAAAACCCACTCTAAGAGAAGAAATTAGATACTAGGGTAGGCATATAACCTATTCAGAAGGGCCATTCCTATGTAGACTCCCATTCATAACTTGGTTATAGGTATCATAAGATTTTCTTTAAGGACAATATTTTCTCTAGGGATAATCCACTTGCTCAATGTTTTATCAATTGTGTTATTCTTTTTCCATGTTAAAAATATATAAAAATCAAATATATCATCTACAATAGGCAAGGATACGTACTTTTGGAATACATCTTTTAAAATTCAAATGATGATTATTTTATGCTCTACATAATACATAAAAATGCCCCTACTTATCTTTCCCACAAGAATAAGTCCCACGATAAGTCAATGCATGGAATTATATCAAACTTGGTTGATACAAAGTGTAATCCTTGTCATTTAAGTGGGAAAAAATCTACATCAAATTACTTTTATAATAGTGCTAAATTTTCTTCACATGTATGGGTGTCTACCTTGCCAATTACATCCCATAGAGTGAGTAGTTGGGATACTCATCATTGAACATTATTGAATCAAAAACTATGTCTATGTACTTGATCGAGTCTTTGATAAAAAATTGTAAGGTAGTTGGACTCCCCTAAATGTCTTGGATGAAGAATCCATTATTAATTTGGTATGCTCAAAAAGTTCTAATTATTTAATTTAATGGATTTACTCTTCTAGAATTGGGTTTTAATTTGAATGCAGGTGGCTAGAGCTTCGAGTTCTCAAGGATGAAAGTTTTCTTGGGATCATTTTTCATCAATGGGAATGATGTTCACTTTCAATTCATTGATATAGCTTTTGTATTTAATTCTATTTGATGCACCATTCATTCTCAACTTATCTAAACTTGTTTTACTCATTCAATTCAAACTTTGAAACTTTATTTTGGTGAGTATACCATGTATACATTATACATGTTCAAAGGAATACCACATCATTACCTTTTAAAAGTACTATCTTGTCACTCTTTTGCCTCTAATTTAGATATTCCATGGAGGCTTTAGGTATTTTAATGTTATATATTATATTAAATCAGGGTCAACCAAAATTCTTGTGATGTGAGCATATCTCATGAACAAAAGTTTTTAATACTGGTGGCAAACATCTTTTGTGAACATTGCAAAGGTTTCCTTTTTCAAAGTCCAATTTCATAACTAGAAGTTTCAAAACATAATTTCTAAATAGTTTTGTTGAAGACCAAATGTTGATTGAGACCCTAGGACAAGTTTTGAAGACGACTTCCAAAAGAATTCTTTGGAATCAATTTTCAAACACTTTCTCTGAATACCTAATTTTGAACACTTTTTCCAAAGACCTAAATCTTAAAAAATTCTGACCATTTTACTTAAAGATGTAAATGTCAAACACTTTTGTCAAAGTGCAAAATATACAATGTAGCTTAGTTCCAAACAAAATACACAATAAATGCAAATGTCAAATACCAAAATTTCATTCAAAACCTATGAACAAAACTTGTGAACAAAGGTTATAAATAACATTTTTTTTGAAAGATTAACATAATTGTGAAGGATCTAATATTGGTAAAGATCAACTTCTGAATAGAAGTTCTAAAAACCATTTTTGTGAAGAACACTTTTGGCAATAGGAAAAATATGCAAATCCTAAGACTTTATACTTATTGTACATGTTATGAAAACCTGTGTATATGAAAAACTTTTGAATAGTATTAATAATTTAGTCTAAATAAGATAAACATGTGAAAATACCTATTTGAATTCATACATAATAGAAAAGTTAGGTGCACATATAAATATTTGTGGAAGAATATTTTCAAAATAGGCATAGACTTTTTAGAATATAGTGGGTCCTTGTTCAAAAAAAGGAATGGGGTATTTTGATTACAACAATAGGATGTTAGTTTTTTCCAAAAATGTGTCTATATAAATAAATATGACTAACACAAAAAAGTATAGTATTTAACTAAACAAGACTCACAAATTTTATGATATATATATATATATATAATAAGTGACATGACTAATGATTTTAACTAAATCTAATTAAATATTATATTTAGTAGCCTAAATGACACTTTGGGTTTGTAAATAATATTGCACACCTATAAACTTTTGACCATTTTTACCTCAAGTTAAAATGGATCAACCCCAATATATTTAAAATATTAAGTAGGGGATAATTATAACATCATAGGGTGTCACACAATTCTATTTGATGTCATATCACATTTTTTTTAACTTTGGTCATGATTCAATTTAATCCTTATGTCATTTTATATCTTGGGGGTCATTTTAGAGTCATATATGAAAGTGGAATTTTTTCACAGTGTTCAAGCAGTCAAAGCATGGAATAGGTTTGCACAAGTCTCAAAAGTTTATTCAAGCTTTCAAATATCAAGTGGTAGTTTCAAAAAAAAATCCAAAAGAGCTTTTGGACTTAAATATTTGTTTGATACTTGGGAATTTTTTCCATTTTATTTGGTCAAGTACAAATTCCTTTGGGTATTTAGGCTAAGTTCTAATAATTATTTTGGTACAATTATTTATAGTTTTTTGGCTAAGTGTTGGGGACTTGTTAGGAAAATTAGCCAAATCAAAAGTTCTGAAGACACATTTCTATTGGGAAAAATGCCTATTATAAAGTTCTTAAATTACTATTTCTTTTGGGAAAATTGTCTGAGAAATTTTCTCAAAGACAAAATTTCTTCAGACATTTCATTCGTAGGAAAAGAATCAAGTTTGATTTATTTTGGATAAATTATCCAATACAAAAGGCTAAGGACATATTCTTTCAAACAAAATGTCTGAAATATAAATCTTGACAACCCATATTATTTTGGTAAAATTTGTAGAAGTAAAAATTATAAATCCATCATTCATGTAGGGAAAGTATCTTGAAGACAAAGAGCCTAAGGAAATTACCTACAACAAAAGATATAATAGATTTGAATTATTTCAAGAAAGTTGATTTAGTAGAGTATGACATTCTCACAAATGTCAAAAATGAGACTAAGAAAAAAATCATTAGCATTCAAAAAGTGATGGTCATATAGATGTCATTGACGGTCTCATAGACATCATTGACAATCACACAGACATCAAAATAAAGCTCAAGTAGAAAACATTTGGAGTTTAGAAAGTGATGGTTACATATACATCATTGATGATATTGTAGACATCATTAATGGTCATGTAGATGTCAAATTTAAGTCATGGAAAATAATAATTAGGGGTAAAATTTTAGCAGTTACATAAATCTCAAATATGGTTGTATAGATGTTAAATAATGGGAGTATAGATGTTAAATTTTAACCATAGTAAATATCCATTTGAGTTCAAATAACGGGTCCCAGTAGATCAATGATTGGCATTCAAGCATACATCTAGATCTAATGGTGTGAGTAGAGTCAAAATGTCAACAAATCCTAAGACCAAATCATGTTCGAGTAATTGGATCATGATCTACAACTCATGTTCAATCATACAAATAGATTCAATGATGTGAGAAAGATTCAAAGATAAAGGAACTTAGATCAAATGTAACATTGATATATGTCATGATCTTAGGACTCCAAGTCAATGATCAATGGCCAACATCAAAAGTTAAAGTAGAAAAACTTTAGGTGGGGTCAACTAGGTAATTTTGACTAGACTCCAAATGGATAAGATGGGCTACATGTTCAAATGATGATATAAAATTATAAAATAATATTAGTAGTGTGACAAGGAATGCCACATGGGTGACTATGTAGGATCAAAGGACTCTATAGCAAAGCAAGCTCTTTGAACTCATATGCCACCATGAAAGTTCAATCAAAGACTAAATATGAACAATGACTACCAGATGTAAAGAAGAAATTATAGGAAATGAATGAGTGAATGCATATGGTAAATACAAAAGTCTAGAAGATAGTTAGCAGTTAATAAAATGTATTTGACTTTCATAGTATATGTGTCGACTCTCCGAGCTTAGTTTCAAGTGCCTGAGAGATGATCCATGATGAAAATAGTTTCATGGAGGTTAGCTGAAGAATCTCTACACCATTTTGGAGAGTTTGTCATGATTTATATGGACATTTGTCTTAATATTCATTCATGTTCTATTTGAAATTTAGTTTCACCTATAAAATAATAGGTTTTCATGCCTGGACATGTGTTCTAGTGACTCTTGAAACTCTTTCTTTTCTCCTCTCTCTAAAGTTCTATAAGTAGCTACCATTTTGGCCTTACCTTTAAAATCTAATTCCACTCCATGTATGGTGAATCCCTACTAGAATGATGTCATATTTTGCCTTTAAACATTAATTTAAATCTATTTTTTAGTTATTGAACAATTATCTAAGTGTGCAAGTGATGTATGGTGATGCAAAGTGATAATTCTCTATCCTTTCTTCCCTTATCCTTTCATGTTTTTACAAGAGTTAATATTCTAACAGGTCATATAAAGTGTTTTCAAGTGTATGAACCTATATTTTAAGTATAAAATGAGCCTTACTATCTACAACTAGCCTATGGTTCACTTACCTTGGATAGTTTTCATGCATCTCACCTTCATATTGATATACTCATGTTAGAATCCATAGGACTTGGAAGTTAGTTTGTATGCCTTGTTTCTTAGTTCAATAAAGTATGATGGTCATATGGAAAATATCTTAGTTTATCACCCCCTTAGATTAATTTTATTTCATGTAAATTCTAACTCTTTCCCCATAAACAACTAGTTAATTAGGTGTGAGCATTTCAAGATACATTTAGGGAGCTAGCCCTTAAATCTAGAGGCTTACTTCCACTATAGGTCCACCCACATACCTAAAAGTGTTCCCATGTTTCCCAAATCTATAAGAGGCTTGAAAACCCTCTTCTAGGGTTCAATATTTAGTGACAATAGTTTTGGCATGTCTGATGGGACCCTATCTTCAAGATAACTTATCAAGGTTAATTTTGGTCTTGAAAACATTAGCTATGAATTGGTGTGCTACTCAACATTTGGTGACTCCATCAAGGTAAATCTAGTTCAATGCCATTGTCTTGTTATAAACTTGATCTCATAATTCATGGTTCTTATTAGGTCATCATCTAGAGGAGTTCTCAATTCTGGTGACCCACTCTTTCAACCTAAACTTCCCCTGGGAGTTCAATATCCTCCTCCTAATTTTCACTTCTAAGATCAAGAGGATTTTTCTAGCGAGGGAAGTCAAGAGATTGAAAATTTTGAAGAAAGTAAAGATATTGAAGAAGAAATGGCTAGACCTCACACTTTTTCTACCTTAAATACAAAAAATCCAATTTGCCTTCAAGCATATAACACCATTCTACCCAATGCCATAAAAGGTGTGCCTATATTCAATGGAAAGAGTCATGTTACACTAAGTGAACATATTAGAGATGTCTCCAACTTCTATAGCTTCCATAATATCACTCAAGAGAACATTGCCATTAGACTCCTTATCATGTCCCTTAGAGGGAAGGATATTGATTGGTATAAGACTCTAGAATTTGGATGCATCATGACATGGGATGAATTTCTAGTGTTTTTGACCTCAATATTTGGAAATGAGAGTGACCATGACTCTCTCATACACTAGCTTATCATGATCAAAAGAGGATCTAGAGAAATAATGCATGATTTTAATGAGAGGTTCTAAAAGACTTGGAATAGACTACCTCCTCCTATGAGACCACCTCCTAACTTTGCGTTGTTTACCTTTTTGAGCACTATTGGCACTAAAATTACTATTATTCTTCAATCCATGGGTCATTCCACCCTCCCTAAAGCAGATGAGCTTGCTATCAAAGCTAAAAATAATGTCATCCAAGATGGAATTTTTCCACCTAAAGTGTTTATGCCTCCATTGTCTCATAATTCTACTAACACTCTAGATGTATCCCAAGTTCCTAATTCCAATACCAAAACTAAGGTTGCTCCTAGGTAGGCAAAAAATAATGTTGATTAGAAAGCAAAGTTCCTAGTCTTAAAGGCTCAAAATAGGCAAACTAATATGCAACAAGGTGCCTATCAAAATCTTTAACCCTATTAGCAATAGTATGGTCAACAATATAGAATATGAAGAGGCTAATGGTGGCCTAATCCCAATAGTCCTACTAATGCATATAATCCTAACTCTACCACCAATGCAAGAGATATCATACCCATTCATATTAATTTGGTGTAAGGTGAAAATTGGTAAAAAGGCTAATTTATGGATGCTAATGAATGTGGAGAGAAATATCGTATTTCTAAATTAGAATATAATCCTTCCCTATCTATTGAGGATGAGGTTATGATGTAGATAAGTGAAGGTGGATAGCCTCCAGAAGAGATCTTCACCAACTTCTTAGTCGAGGACACTTTTGTGCTTAATCAAGGAACCTCAGTTATAGACAACACTAGAGCCAAAATAAAGGCTTTATGTGGTGATATTAAGGTGCCTATAGGATTATTTAATCCTCATATGAAGTAATAAGGTATGGCTATATGTGTGACAACTTCAAATAACTCTATACATCTTCCAAATTAGAACTTTGGAAAGACTATTGAAGGCACTCCAACTCCTTAGGATAAAATCACTTATTTTCCTCCAAGAATCCAAGATGAAATATTTATTTCTTCTTTAAACATTATAGATTCATTAAAAAGTACTAAAACATCCATTTCCTTTTGGTATGTTTTGCATATGCCTAGTCAAAAAGAGCTCCTACAAAAATAGTCATCTACTATCCCTACTAGTGTCCCTCCTTCAAATCAAATTAAAATTCATGTTATCCTTGAAATTTTCCCTAATACCATTTTTGAACCTTCCACCATAGCTAATAAAACTCCTCTATTCTATCTCACTCTCATAGTGGGTGACAATTTGGTCCATAACTTCATCATTGATACTGGAGCTTCAACTTTGGTCATGCCCAAGGTGGTAGCTGATAAATTAGGTATGAAGTATGAGATTATGATTAAATTATTTCTCAAACTATATGGTATTCCTAAAAAGATGATAGGATTGATTAAAAACTTGAAGGTTTTCTTGTATGATTATCCTAATTTTCATATCTTGTAAGACAGTTGTTGTCGACCTCCCAGTTCACTTTACACTATGCCTTTCAAGGGACTTCACTACTAAGATTGGTAGCTATCTCTCAATTTATTGGTATTTATTATCCTTCAAGACAAGTTATGGGACCAAGGTGAAAATTTTGACATAATCTCTGACAAGGTTTCATATATAACCTTACATTGAGATAAGTTCTAATTTGAATTGTCTTATTCATGAAGAAAAGGATTCTATTGTTGATGATGGCACTTCCTCCAAGCTTGACAGAATTTCATATTTTTTTCTTGATGAATATGGTACTAACACTTATGAGCATGATCCTTATTCTCTTATGGAGGAAAATAATCTAGGAGTAAATTGTATATATGAAGAAGGAATACTGACACCTCTACTTGTCAAAGAAGAGGGTGAAGAAGATGAGATGTGGAAAATGTTTTTTGATGGTTCAATAAGTAAAATTGGTGTAGGAGATGGTGTTGTGTTTGTATCTCTATCTAAATATAAATATTATGCTTTATATAGATTCCATTTCAGTTATACTTGTAATGTGGTTGAGTATAAAGGTTTAATTTATGGCCTTCAATGGGCAAGGAAAAAAAGAATCAAGAACTTACAAGTATATGGAGACTGTGAATTGGTTATACATCAAGCTAGGAATGTGGTTACTAATAATAACCCTTTTCTCAATTCATATAATCATAATAAATGGGATTTTCTTAAATAATTTAATGTATTCAACATACAATCAGTTCTAAGGGAGTAGAATAATCATGTTGATAGACTACCTACCATAGGAGCTCAATGTGATACTCCAACTACCATAAAAGAATAGGGGAATCAATCTTCCATGAAGATCATTATAAAACCATTTATACCTAATAATTAAGTGTTGTATAAAGTGTTTAATAGTTACAAACACATTGCATCTTCCTACAAAATGAATTTGAGTTCTCCTCAAGGAATCAAAGGAGACTCCAAGAACAATTAGGTGATTAGATTATGCATCTAAGGACAAATAAGATACCTAAGGTTATAATGACCTTATAAATTATATTCAATGAGAATGATCAAAATAAAAATGAAAAGGTGAGTATGTCTACAAAATAAGAGAATTATGAAAGAGTCTTGATCTTTAAAGATAGACTCCTCAAACTAGGCAAGGTATGTTTCACATTAGAAAAAGAAAACATTCATTGATTTGTGTAGAGAGTTTCATGACATTCTTGCTTGGGAGTATAAGGACCTAAAAGGATTTGATCTTAGCCTGGTATACCATAATATTGAGTTGGAACCTGAAGTTAAATCAGTCAAATAGAAACAAAGACCCATTAATCCCAAGGTTGAGCAACTCATGAGGTTAGAGCTCACTAAACTCCTTGAATCTGAAATAATCTTTCCTATCAAGCATTAAACATGGGTAGTTAATCTTCTACATATTATAAAGAATAATGGGGTGATAAGAATTTTTGTGGAATTTAGGGATATTAATAGGGTGTCACTCAAATATCACTATAATTTACCCTCAATGGAGCATATTTTATAGATTATTTCAGGTTCTCAACATTTTTCTCTTTTAGATGGATACTCAGGTTATAATTAGATTCAAGTCAATGAAAATGATTAGTTTAAGATAGCATTTACCACTAAATGGGTAAATTTTTCTTATAGGAATATGTCATTTGGTTTGTCAAATGTTGGTGTTACCTTTAAAAGAGTAATGGAATGGCCTTCAAAGTTTTGATTAATGAGATTTTGTTGGTTTATCTAGATGATATAACAATGTTTTCTAAAGATGATAATGAAAATATACAAAACTTGATATAAGTGTTTGAAAGATGCAAGTAGTATGGAGTATCTCTTAATCCAAACAAACGCATTTTTTCTATTTATGAAGGTAAGCTCTTGGGACACATTATTTCTAAAGATAGTTTAGCTATTGATCTTAAAAGGATAGAGGCTATTCGTGACCTATCATTTCCATTGCATAGAAATGTCTCTAAATTTTCTTAAGAAAAATAAATTTTGTAAGGATGTTCATACTTGGGTTTGTATCTTTGGTAAACCCTATCACATCCATGCTTAGAAATAATTAGGTCTTTTTTTGGACTAAGGAAGGTAAGAATAGTTTTAAATCCATTAAGAAATAAATTACACAAGCCCTTACTCTTGTGAATCCTAACTTTGATAAAAACTTCATGTTTTATTCATTTTCTAACCTTCATACTATCTCATCCATGTTAATGCAAAATAATGTTGAGGGTGTTGAGTAGCATATTGTATTCTTTAGTCAAGGTTTAGAAGATTATGAATTCAAGTAAACCTTTGTGTATAAACCTTGTTGTTTTAAGGGGATTAAATAAGTTTATTCATATGGTTTCAAATAATAAAATTCATGTTATAGTTTCTCATATTAGTACCAAGGAGTTTCTTTTGAGTAGAGACCTTAGTGATAAGAAAGCAGGGTAGATCACTAAGGTAATGGAATATGATGTTGATATCAAAGTAAAAAAATTAGAAAAAGGTAAATTCCTTTATGAACACTTAGATTTAGATTTTCATGAGTTAAAATAAGAGGTTATATTCAATAATGATTGTTCACAACTAGTTGGTTACTTGCATTACAGAGTTGGACACAAGATGTGATGAAATTTATTCAAAATGGTGAGTATCCTAATAATATGAGTAGATCAAAAAGGAGATATTTTAGATTGTAATCTATTACTTTTTATCTTGTAGATGGTGTGATTTTTAGGAGGGACATCAATGGTGTTTTGTCCATATGATTGTCATTGATGTTAAAAGGGGCATTATAGATGTCATTGATGTCAAAGGAGTAAGAAGGATTTATGGAGAGAAGAGCATGTTTTAAAGTTGCATAGTGTAAAGTTGTCATGATTTTACAAACACCATTTCTATAGGATTGAAGAGTAATTGATAGAAGATCTATTATGGGTTTTTCAAGAGCATCTTAAATATATGGTCCACAAGTACAGTTGAGAAGAAATGAGCCTAGATTTGATTTATTTTATCTCTCAAACATTACAAGGTTTCTGAGTTAAACCTTAAGGGTTTAAGCTATGGCATTCATAGGCATGCTCTATTTTTATGTTGACTACCTATTGATGGGAACTAGTTACTTGATTTATAACTTAAGTCTTCCTCATCATTGTGAAACTGGACCCTTCAACCTAGCAATTACTAGCTTGAGCAATGTTTTAAGACCTTAATATTTCCTAAGTATTAAATTTAATATTTATCCCAAATCAATCAAAAATTATCACTTAATCATATGTTAAATATCTAATGAATCATAGTAAATTTAATTTGTCAAGGGAACCTTCTATTAAATTCATGAGTGACAAGTGTCACAATCATAGAGCTTGTACATAAAATCTATGAAGCATTTTAAAGTCAAATAGTTAGGAATTAATGTGAGGATGCCAAGTGTCACAAGTATGGGCACTAATAGTAATGTAAAGAAGGCATACGAGGGTACCAAGTGTCACAAGTGTGGGTACTAATATCAAGTATACAAAAGGCACATGAGGGTGTCAAGTGTCACATTCAAATAGTTTATCAGAGATAAATTTTTAGATTATCAGAATATTGAATGGTGAAATTGTGATCGTGCAATGAATATCTAACATAGTGAGTAGACTTAATGGGATCAAGTGCTCAATGTTTAATGACATAGAGGCAAGTTAAAGACTAATATAGTTTGATGATATTGATGGAGAATATTCATTATAAAGACTCAAGAAGTAATGATATTATACCAAGTGCTCAAGGTTCAATGTTAGACAAAAGTAAAGTTCATGTAACTATAAATATCTAATGGCACATGGGAAATCAGATCAAAATATTCAATGGATGCATTTTAAATTTGGAACATTAAAGCTTGGAAGTGTACAAGGATATAAAAGAGAGTGTGATCCTATCATAACTTGATCTAATATATGCATTTTTAAGTTTATCAAATTGAATGTGGATCATCAGATCATGGCATGAAACTTAATATCAATGCTCAGTATTCAAAGGATTGTTCATCACAATGATCAAGTAGAGGAACATGTAGGTTATCCATAAATTATGACACAAATAATGAAATTGATTATGGTGATTAATCAAATTTGTGCAATATGGCATGTGCATCAAAACTAGAGCCCTTTATATGCTAAAAATAGTAATAAGACCAAGAATAATAGTGGTGAATCATGATTTTAAGACATGGTAAACTTTTTGTTCAAGAAATATGAACTGAGTCAAGAATTAGCATGATATGTTAGCTAACAAGTGTGAACATAGAGAAGATATGAACTCTAGATCAAATGCTTATATATGTGTCATCTAGGATACAATAAATGTTATTGGAGTTGTTGAATAGAGTCAAATTAAGAGAGAGAGAGAGAGAGAGAGAGAGAGAGAGAGAGAGAGGTAAAGAGTAAGATATTGATTAAGTGTGTCAAATAGATAAATATAGAGACATAGGGATAGAGGGATAGAGAGGAAGAGAAGACAAGACAAGAGAGAGATGTGTAGAGCATGAGTAGTTACAGACCAGACCTATAATAGAGAATTGAAATTGGATTCATTTATGAATCAATATTATAATTTGGAGTTATAGATATATAATATAGATCTAATTGGTTGGTGCCATTAGATAAGTTGAGTTGGTGCTCAGTTAGGGAGTTGGTGTTCCCTTAGAATAGGTGTTCTTAAATCAAGGGATTAGTGTCTCCTTAGGGTTAGTGCCCTTAAACATTATATCTAGTGAGGTTCTTAATTATGAGGTTGGATTATAATAGTAGATTCTAGAAGCTATTCTCATGATGGTTTTTCCCTTATTAGTTTTCCATAGTATATCTAGTGTTATGCATTTTTTTGTGTGTGATCTCTACATATATATTTTAATCTACATTAAAAGTTTTAAAAAGGACTAAGTTAGTCAATCTACTGATTCATCCCCCCCCTCAATATATAGTTATGTTCCAAAAATTGGTATCAGAGCATTGGTTCCTTAGAAGAAGCTTAATCAACTCAGGTATATCTTGGATGATGAACACAAATGGCTAGTCAAGAAGGTTCTTCCTCAAATAAAGCACCTCTCTTTGATGGATCAAACTATGCATTTTGGAGCATTAGAATGGAAGCATAGTTATCTTCATTATGGTTTGATGTATGGATGTCTATTGTAGGTGGATATACAACCCTTGCTACAACTCCTACTGATCATCATTCAAATAAGGCATATGAGAGCAATGATAAGGTAAAGAATACTATCCTTTTTGAATTATCTAATTTAAAGTTTGTCAAAGTGATGTAATGTAAAAATGCAAAAGATATCTATAAAAAATTAAAGAGAATATATGAAGGTGATGACAAGGTAAAGTAGGCCAATCTAAAAACATTCAAAGGCAAGTTTGAAAGCCTTAAAATTAATGAAGAAGAGAAATGTGCATACTACCTCCTTAGAGTAGATAAAATAGTCAATGTAATTAGAGGCTTTGGAGAAGAGATAAAATATCTAGTCATTATCAAAAAGGTTTTAAGATCTCTACCATCAAGGTATGACTTTAAAAACTTTGCAATAGAGGAAGCAAGAGATATGGATAAACTCATTATTGATGAGTTGTATGTAACATTCACAATCTATGAGATGATAATGGGAGAAACATATACCTTCAAGAGAGAAGCTACATTCAAATCATCCAAACCGATTAAGGAAAAAGCACCTACATTTGGATTTGAGGAGACTGATGAAGAAGAAGCCAAATTTGTCAAAAGATTAAAAAGGTCTACAAAGTACAAAGGTAATTTACACTTTAAATTCTTTAACTATGGTAAAGTATGGCATTTTGCTACTAAATTCCCTTATAACAAAAAGGATAACTTTGAGAAAGAAGAGGATAGTAAAAAGCTGAAACCCCACAATCTCAAGAACTTATTCATAAAAAAAAAGGCTTATACACAAAAGAAGATAGTGATTCATTGGATGATTGTGATAGTTATGATGATGACCATGACTATGCCTTTGTGTCTAAGAAAAAGGAAGTCTTATTTATGACATTAAGATAAACTTCTATAGATCAAGAAGAATTTGAAGACTCAGATGAATAATAAGAAGGAGAATTGGATCTAGAGTGTGAACTCATCTATGTTCTAGATGAAATTGACAAGCTGAGAAAAGAGAACTTAAAATAGAAGAAGCTTGGATAAAAGGAGATTGAAAAAATGTCAAAAATTCTTGAAAACTCTAATCATATGGTGGTTATCCTAAAGACACAAGTTCAAGAGACTAAAATAATAGAATATATAGTCAAAGTTGAACTACAATATAAATATGATGATTACATGAAGTTAGAAGTAGAGATAGTGGCTTTGAAAAAATAATTTGAGAAAGTTAAATATAAAATAGACAAAGGTCTGAAGATAAAATGAGGATTATACATTATTGATGATTTGATCAATTCTCAAAAGCCTTAAAAAGAGATATTTGTTCTTGGTTATGATAAAGAAAAAAAATCCATAACTAGTACATCTGCAAACTAATATGACAACTTCAAAGTAGAAGGAGAATCAAGAGCAAAGAAAGAGAAAGCTTGCAAGAATACAAAGACACACATAAGCACTATTAATGTGAAGAAATTTGAAGAAGAAAATAATCCTAAAAAAAATAAAAAGATAAAGGTAGCTGATGCAGATGGTTACAAAAGAGTGAAATACTTGAAGAAGCCAAAATTTAGAAGGGTTACTCATCATGCACAAATAAATGCTATGACCAAGTATTCCTTATATTTATATGGTTATTATTATACATGTAATTAGTTTGGTCATAGGGATATTGATTGTAGATTTGTACCAAATAGGAGAAAAAAATTTGTAAGCAGAAATTCATTTACACCTTTGTGAGATACAAATGTAATATGTTATAATTACAATAATTTTGGTCACATAACTAAACAGTGTAGAACAAACTTTGTAATACCAAAAACAAAAAGTAAGAAGAAAGGCATGCCTCTCAATGTGAATAAAGGTTCACAAGTCTTTTAAAAAGGGAAAGATAATCCAAATAATAAACTCAAAGATGTGTGAAAAGTGAAAGATCAATCTATGATTGCTCAAACTGCAATCCATGCCAAGGAGCAAAATTTGTGGATAATACACAATGGTTTCTCAAAACACATGACTAGTGATAAGAGCAAGTTCATCAAACTAATAAAATGTAAGGAATGATCTATTAGCTTGGGAAAAAACACTATAGTAAAGATTAGAGGTAAAAGAACCTTGAATATAGATGGAAAACTACCTACACATGATGTCTTTTATGTTGAAGTATTAAAGCATAATCCACTAAGTTTCAACCAAATGTGTGACAATGGATATAAGGTCACATTTAATATAGAAGTTGGTAAGATAAGGAGATATGAAAGATTATTTATTGAAGGGAAAAGAACTCAAAGCGACATTTATAATCTTAGTGAAGTGAATGGAAATAGTTGCCTGATAAGAAATATTGATGAGAGTTGGTTATGGCATAGAAGAATAGGTCATGTCAACTTTGATAACTGTTGACACTGGAAAGTGCACCCAGCGGCAGGAAAGCAGATTCCTGCCCTCTCCCCGTAATATGGAAACCCCTCTCTCACCTGTGGGATGGCGAAGTAGGAGAGAGGAGTCTCTAGATATGGGCTAGTTCCCTCTGATGTATCTTGTTTGTTTCAGGTAATGCAAAATATGGGTATATAGGTATACTAGGGGGGATGAAAAGGGAAAGAAGTGCAAGAAAGCAAACAGCCTACTCTAAAAGAGGTGATACACCAAAATAAAGGAGTGACCTTCCAGATCCACTCTCAGAATCAAGAAAAATGCAAGTATACTCTACACTGAAGCTTGGTAGAAAAGGCCAGGTTGCTGGAATGACAGGGAGGTTTCAGGGAAAGATATAGGAAACAGGGACTCACCAAGATGCTGTGGAATGCATACTATAAGTGACCTCCTTTGTTTCTGCACCCTAGATGGAACTCTTCACCTGTAAATTGCAAACTGACATTCTATAGATAGCTGATACATTAGTATTTTAAAACCTGTGAGAGCATTTAAAAGTAAATGACTGAACACAAATTAAACATAGAGAACATGCACAGAGTATCCATCCAAGAAAGAGGTAAAACTGTATTCTTATTGATTCAGGTGGAGAAAATGTAGAGCATTGCTCTTTACAAAAGTCAGGAAGATCCTGAGAAATGGCTAAGTCTGTGTATTTATAGCAAAAGAGCCAAGAGAAGTTTCATTGAAAAGCGTGAAAAACACTATTGATGACATCACAAGTCTGCCAAGTTTTGCATGCTGGACTCCTCTGGCGGCTGGGCGGGTTTTTTCTTGTGCACTGTAAGTGAATTTTGCTGCCCTTGTAGTGGACTTTGTATAGAAAACCTGCCGACGTCGGCTGATAATCTACTGATGGCGGTTGTATTACCGACATCGGTTCGTGAAAACTATTGATGTCGGCAGTATTATACTCCGGGCAGTGATTTCTCCTTCCCCGCCATCGGGTGGGGTTTTCCATTTCACTGCCTTAGGGCGGGGTTTTCAAATTCGCCGCCATAGGGCGGGCTTTCCCATTTCGCCGCCTTAGGGTGGGCTTTTCTGTTTTGCTGCCTTTGGGCGAGCTTTTCTATTTCACCGCCTTAGGGTGGGCTTTTCCGACTTTTATGCCTGTCGCTGTTCTACCGACGTCAGCGGTTCTGCAGACGTCGGCTCATGTAGGTTGCCGACGACGGCAATATTGCCGATGTCGGTCGATGTCCATGGCCTCTTGTGTTGTGGGCGGCGAATTTGCCACCCTTTGCATATTTTTTGTAGGTGGGCTCATTTTACCTGCCCTTGTAGTGGGCGGTGAATTTACCGCCCTCTGCATTTTTTCCTGCCCTCTTTTTGCCTAAGTGTCGAACACTCTAGCTTTTTTTTTCCTCTTTCTCTCCTAGACGTTTGAAGACTGCCTTTCACCGCCTTTCGCTCTGCAACAGTGCTGTCGAAACCTGAAGGTGGATCTTGCAACCCGAAATGACTAGCCTGCGAAGCAGGTGTAGGAGGTGACCGAGATTTTGCCTGAGGGGCAAAATTGGGTCAACAAATTAGTGACTCACGGGGGAAGCGTGCCTACTATGCTTAGAACCCAGTTGCCTTGCATATCCATTGGGTGCGGAGTCAGATGGTCACTTTGAAGATGGTTTACAACAGCTCAAAATATCCCAAAATCAAAATATATAGAATTTACCCCCACTGCAAAGGGAAACACACAAGACTAAAAACAACTAACTGTGCAAACTGCACTTAGGGAAAAAAGGGAAGAAAAACAAGGGAAAACTATGTACAGCTGAACCAAAATTCAGTGGCAATGCTTTAGATGTATCCCATTGACTGGGATACGCAATTCTTCACTGTCCAACCTGGAGAGCTGGAATGCGTTATGCTGCTTGCACTGAGTAATCATGTAAGGACTGCTCCAGAGGGCATCAAATTTTGCATGTTTGCCAGGCTTAGCTCTATCCTCATCCCATTTTAGGATCATGTCTCTTTCAGCAAAATTCTTTGACGAAGACCTCTTGTCAAAATGTCTTTTCACCTGATGCTGGTGACTGATCATAGAGACCATGGCCTGATTCCTTACCTCTTGGAGCTCCATTAGTTCACACAATCTGACCTCCATGCTATTTCCTTCTTCTAGCTGTAGTTGATGAGCGAGGTCCAGTGCTGGCAATTCGAGTGAGATAGGAAGCCTTGCTTCCCTTCCATACACAAGCGTGTATGGAGAATTTCCGATTGACCTTTTCGGGGTGATTCGATCGGCCCATAGAGCTGTTTTTAACTTGGTATGCCAAGTTCTCTGATTTTCTTCCATGGTCCTCTTTATAATCCTGATCAAATTTTTGTTAGTGGACTCGGCTAGTCCATTCCCCTGTGGGTAGTAATTTGACGAGGTGCTGAGGTATATACCATACCTTAGTGCCCATTCACTAGTTTTTGTCCCCAAAAAAGCCAAGGCGTTATCTGAGATTATAGTGGCTGGGACCCCAAAACGTGTCACTAAGTCCTCATAGAAATCCAAGACCGCGCTTTCATTTGCTTCTTTCAAAGCAATGGCTTCCACCCACCTAGTGAAATAATCCGTAGCAGTCAGGACCCACTTGTGTCTGGTGCTAGAAGGAGGATTGATCATCCCTACGAAATCTAGGCCCCACTGCATGAATGGTTGTTTAATTTGAATGGGCTGTAGGGGCATGGCAGCCAATCGCTGCTTTCCGTCAAAGAGTGCACACTTCTGACACTTTCTAACCCAGGCATGGGTATCCTTGAAGAGAGTGGGCCAAAAATAGCCAGCTCTCATTATTTTTGTTGCTATGGTCTTAGGGGCGAAATGGCCGCCTACCGGCCCATCGTGAAACTCAGCCAATACCTTGTCAGCCTGACTGGAGTCAATGCATCTTAGGAGAACCCTAGAGAGATCCTTCCTAAATAATATTTCATCAATCAAAACATAGGGAAGGGACTGAAGTTGAAAATACCTTCTTTCGGCCCTATCGAGACCCTGTGGACATTCGCCCGTAAGAAGGAAACGCCTCATGTCCAGTGTCCAATCTCTTACGATAGCTGGTTCTTCTGTAGTGGCTGCATCATGGATTAGCAAGCTGTCTTCATCCCTTTGTCTCAAATCTGTGGCTAGCTGTTCACACAAGCCCCTTCCTCTCACCAACTTGGTGATTTTGATGTCTATGTCGTACTCCATTACCTTGGTGATCCATCCCGCTCTTTTTTTGTTTAAGTCTCGATTGGTCAAGAAATCCTTGACGCTAGGATGTGGAACCATGAGATGGATTTTGCTATTTGACAACATATATCTAAATTTCTTCAAGCTGCGCACTACTACCAGGACTTGCTTCTCTACATAGGTGTACCTGGTTTCAAAGTCCTCCAACCCCTGGCTGAAGAAGGCGAGTGGTTTCTTGAGGTCATCACCGTTTGCTTGGGTAAGCATGGCAGATATTACTTCTCTGTTGCTGAAAGTATAGAGATTGAGGTCTTTATTGAAGTCAGGGCTGATTAGAGCAGGAGCCTGGGTCAGAGCTTATTTGATAGCTTCAAAGTTGTCCTTCCTTGGTGTCGTCCATTTGAATTCTTCACCCTTCTTTAGCAAGGAGGTCAAGGGTTTAACTATTTCAGCAAAGTTCGGAATGAACCTCCGAATGAAATTTATTCTGCCAAAGAAACTTTGAAGGCCTTTTTTGTGTTTTGGTAGGGACATCTCCAGAATGGAGCGAACTCTTTCTGGGTCAATAGACAAACCTTTCTTGGACACAATGTGGCCAAGAAGTTTCCCCTCATGAACTACAAATACACATTTCTTTGGATTTAGGGAGATGCCAAATTCCCTGCACCTCTCAAAAATATGTTTGAGGTGCTTCATATGCTGCCCTGCCTCTTTGGAGAAAACCGTTATATCATCGAGGTATACCAGCACATTCTTGTTTATCAAACCACTGAAAGCCATGTCCATGGCTCGCTGAAAAGTAGCACCAGCGTTGGATAGCCCGAAAGGCATCTTCTGGTAGGCGAACGTTCCCCATTTAATGGTGAAGGCTATTTTGTATTGGTCGAAGTCTCGCACCAGAATTTGATTATATCTTGAATAGCCATCCAGGAGGGAGAAACGTTCAGAACCAGTTACCTTTTGGAGGATCTGCTCCATGTTTGAAAGGGGATAATGATCTTTTAAAGAGACTTTATTAAGGTCTCTGAAGTCGATGCACAGCTTGATCTCCCCATTTTTCTTTCTAACTGGAACCAAATTGGCCAACCATGAGGAGTGTTTGATCAGAAATATAATGTCAGACTCAATCAACTTGACCAATTCTTTCTTCATAAGGAGCTCGACCATCAGATTTACAGGCCTCTACTTTTGTGTGACTGGTTTTGCACCTTCATCTAATTCAATAGTGTGCTGGGCGAGCCTTGGATTGAAGCCTTTCAAGTTGCTATAGTTCTAGGCGAAGACGTCAGCGAACTCTTGACACAGCAGAATGAAATTTTGCCTTTCTTGAAACATGCAGACCTTACCAAGCGCTAGCAACTTGTCCTTGAAGATTTCAAATTTTTCACAATTCTCCTCTTTGGTAGTGATGCATGCTTTGTCATCTCTTATTTGGTCTTCTCCATTGAAAATACTTTCAAGTGTGACCAGACCCTTAGGGAGTTTATTGTTCTTCAATTGAACAATCTGATTTCCATATTGCTGCTGCAATTTCGCTTGATTGTGGACCGCAAACTTGACTTCTTCATGCAGGAAAAGAGCTATCTGTTGGTCGCTTTCGAAGACCTGCCAATTTGTAACATTATCTGGAATTGAAGGCCGAACCACCACCTTTAAATGGTGCGAACCACAACCCCTGCTTATTTCTTTCGGAACATCAAATTGGGCACCAACAGCTGCCAACCTGTCAGCCTATTTATTCTATTCTCTGGGGATCGAAGTAATGTTAAGAGCAAGGAAATCCTCCATCAAGTCCCAGACTCTATGCTTGTAAGACTTCAGTAAGGAGTTCTTGGTCAGGTTTAGGCCTCTGATTTGGTTCACAATTAATTCACTGTCCCCCAGGATTTGCAATTTCTTGATCCCTCTTTTTCTTGCCCACTCAAGTCCATGAATCAAAGACTCATACTCTGCAACGTTACATGTACAAGAAAACTAGAAACGGAAAGCTGAAAAGTACCTTTCTTTGGAAGGGGAGATTAACATTGTCCCACTGCCAGCACCCAGTTTGCTTCTGGAACCGTCGAAGTATAGCTACCACAGGCCGGGGTCTTCTTCATTCTCCTTCATTATATTGGGCATGATGGCACTTTCTTCATGCAAGCAATAGACGCCAAGATCCACTTCTTCAATAAACTTGTAAGGATCGTGCTCGAAGTTATCGCTTCCCCACTCATCCAAGAGTAGATCTGCGACTCCTTCAAGAGCAGAAGATGAAGATTTGTCTGTCTGAGAGTCTTCTGGATCAATGATAGTGTAACTGACATTCACTGCTTTAGGCGAATAGGGCTCTAGGTGGTCCTTGTAGAGTGGCTCAGATTCGATTTTCACTTTAGTTCCGTACTTGGTTCTGAAAACCAGGTATGACCAATTTGCTGCTAGATAGCCCCCTATCTTGGACGTAAAGTCCCTAGACAAACATATTGCAAAATATGGAGGAACGTTTGCTACCACTATATCCTGGGGGATTAAGAATGTCAGACAGGCATGCAATGTTAAACTCAGTCCCTTCAGGACTCTGACTGTCTTTGCAGGTGTTCCATCGAGTTGCAAGACTCCTCTGTTCATTGCTTCATACTTTAACCCCATCTTATCAGCAATGCATTTAGGCATTACTGAAGTGCTGGCCCCGCTATCAATTATGCAATTGTGTACTAAAAATTCTCCTATGATCAAAGATACATAAAAAGGGGGAGTCTTTTCTTCTTTCTTCACCTGACCTAGAGCAGAAGGCTGCCCATTTGTCATCAAGACGTTATTAGTGTCTGGCAAGGCGGCCTGTCGATCTAGCTCATGCAATTCTTTCTTCAATACCTCCTTTTGTCCTGGAAGAGACAACGAATCCCAAAGAGAAATATTCACATGCAATTTATTCATTTGATCAACTATATTAACTTGGGGGCTGATTCCCTTCGTGCTCTCCTTTGTGCTGATCCCAGCTAGAGCTGTAGACTGAGGAGCTGGAGGTACAGACGATTGACCAGGAATTGGGGCCCTCTGAAAAGGGTGTGGTGGAGGATTCATTGCTGTCTAAGGGGAAGCCCGTGCTTCTCCAACCGCTCTCCTTTTAAATTTGGTGTTGGCTGTAATGCAATCGGCCTGATTGTCTGCAGCGCCCCATGATTAATTGCACATAACTCACCTTCTTCATGATTTATCAGGGTAGAATCCAGCTGAGTTTGATTGCTACTCGTGCTGGGCTAAGCTGGAAACTCAAAAAACTAAGAGAAATCAGCAGCTTGATTTTCTAAATTTTGGAAAAAATTGACCATATCGTTTGTGTGGGCGGCTTGCTCTTGACTTTGTCCCATGGTTGAACGACCTGGCTGCTCCTGCACTAGATTGTTTTGAGTAGGCACCATGGCTTTAGATGATGAAGAAGGGCCTGAGTTATAATTTTGATAAGGCCTGGTTGTAGTGAGCTGCCCCTGACCTTGGTTATAGTTTGGAAAAGGGGGTCTAAGAGCATGGCCGTAATTCTGATAACCTTGGTTTGGCTTATGGTTTTGAGCTTGCTGCCTTTTAAGGGCAACAAGTTCATTTGACATGCTCTGCAACAGGCCCTTAACTTCATTTAATTCATTGGATGGAAAAGCCGCTAGTTTCTCAATGACAGGTAGGGGAGCAATTGTAGGAGCGACAGCCTGAATTGGGGGCAGCGGTTCTGGGAAAAGTGGCATATGAGGCCTAGGGGCAATTTTCCCAGCTTGAATTAAGCAATTTTTGGCTGTAATGGCTATGTCGTACGCAGCTGGCAGGATGTGTCCCCCCATAGATTGGATCATCATAGTGATGTCACTATTTAAAGCTTTTAGATAGTACAAAAAAGCGTAGTTGGGAGTCGGTCTTACCAAGACGGGAATTCTATCCCAAGTCTTTTGAAATTGCATGTTGAAGTCTTGCATATACTCGTGTGGAGCTCTCTTTATAGTGGTCAGTTGTTTTGCAAGAGAGAGGCCATCACTTTTTTCCCCAAAACGATCAGTTAAACGGGTGCCCAATTCATTCCAGGAATGTATAGAATTCACAGGCAAGGTGCTGTACCAGTCGAGAGCTTTCCCTTTTAGAGACAAGGCTAATAGTCTGATGGCAATATTCTCTTCTGTTACATTGTGAATATTACAAAGGTTGGCAATATTTTTTATATGCTCAACCGCTGTAATAGGTCCCACTCCATCAAAAGAAGGCACATTTTTTAGAGCTATTCCTGGGATCAGATCATAGCGTGGGAGGTTTAAAGGGCTCTCGCCATGAAAAGCTGCAAAAGGCAAGGCCATGGCTGGAATAAGTTGTATTTGTGGCCGAGTTGGGTTGGTATTTTTAGCAACAAGTCCAGGAGGGTTTACTAGTGGATAAGGGCGAGTTCTTTCAAACCTGAGCCTTTTAGCAGAGTTTAAAGGTAGTTCAATGAACTCAAAGGGGACTCCTCTTGAAGCTAACCTTGTGGTAACCTTTGGCATAGGAGTTTAAGTGACTGGTCTTAAAAATAAAGAACTGAGCTCTTACCAGTGGAGTCACCAGATGCTGAAATTTTTTGAAATGATTGTAGCAGGACCAGCATCAGTCCTGAAATACTACTGTGTTGAGAAAAGGAGTCCCACCAGGTGTGCCAAAACTGTTGACGCTGGAAAGTGCACCCAGCGGCAGGAAAGCAGATTCCTGCCCTCTCCCCGCAACATGGAAACCCCTCTCTCGCCTGTGGGACGGCGAAGTAGGAGAGGGGAGTCTCTAGATATGGGCTAGTTCCCTCTGATGTATCTTGTTTGTTTTAGGTAACGCAAAATATGGGTATATAGGTATACTAGGGGGGATGAAAAGGGAAAGAAGTGCAAGAAAGCAAACAGCCTACTCTAAAAGAGGTGATACACCAAAATAAAGGAGTGACCTTCCAGATCCACTCTCAGAATCAAGAAAAATGCAAGTATACTCTACACTGAAGCTTGGTAGAAAAGGCCAGGTTGCTGGGATGACAGGGAGGTTTCAGGGAAAGATATAGGAAATAGGGACTCACCAAGATGCTGTGGAATGCATACTGTAAGTGACCTCCTTTGTTTCTGCACCTTAGATGGAACTCTTCACCTGTAAACTGCAAACTGACATTCTGTAGATAGCTGATACATTAGTATTTTAAAACCTGTGAGAGCATTTAAAAGTAAATGACTGAACACAAATTAAACATAGAGAATATGCATAGAGTATCCATCCAAGAAAGAGGTAAAATAGTATTCTTATTGATTCAGGTGGAGAAAATGTAGAGCATTGCTCTTTACAAAAGTCAGAAAGATCCTGAGAAATGGCTAAGTCTGTGTATTTATAGCAAAAGAGCCAAGAGAAGTTTCATTGAAAAGCATGAAAAACACTATTGATGACATCACAAGTCTGCCAAGTTTTGCATGCTGGACTCCTCTAGCGGCTGGGCGAGTTTTTTCTTGTGCACTGTAAGTGAAATTTGCCGCCCTTATAGTGGACTTTGTATAGAAAACCTACCGACGCCGGCCGATAATCTACCGACGGCGGCTGTATTGCCGACGTCAGTTCGTGAAAACTGCCGATGTCGGTAGTATTATACTCCGGGCAGCAATTTCTCCTTCCCTGCCATCGGGCGGGGTTTTCCATTTCACCACCTTAGGGCAAGGTTTTCAAATTCACCGCCATAGGGCGGGCTTTCCCATTTCACCGCCTTAGGGCAGGCTTTTCCGTTTCGCTGCCTTTGGGCGGGCTTTTCTATTTCACCGCCTTAGGGCGGGCTTTTCTAACTTTTGTGCCTGCCGATGTTTTGCCGACGTCGGCGGTTCTACCGACGTCAGCTCATGTAGGTTGCCGACGATGGCAATATTGCCGACGTCGGCCGATGTCCACGGCCTCTTGTGTTGTGGGTGGCGAATTTGCTGCCCTTTGCATATTTTTTGTAGGTGGGCTCATTTTATCCGCCCTTGTAGTGGGCGGCGAATTTACTGCCCTCTGCATTTTTTCCTGCCCTCTTTTTGCCTAAGTGTCAAACACTCCAGCTTTTTTTTCCTCTTTCTCTCCTAGACATTTGAAGACTGCCTTTCACCGCCTTTCGCTCTGCAATGGCACTGTCGAAACCTGAAGGTGGATCTTGCAACCCGAAATGACTAGCCTGCGAAGTAGGTGTAGGAGGTGACCGAGATTTTGCCTGAGGGGCAAAATTGGGTCAACAATAACCTAGTTAAAGTGAGCTAAAATAAGTGTGTTAGATATATTCCTAATATAACTAAACCTACAAACACTACTTATAAGGAATGTCAACAAGGCAAGTAGACAAGGGTCAGATTTCAAACAAAGGAGTATGCAACTACAAAACCTTTAGAGTTAGTTCATATAGATATTTGTGGTCCTACTAAGACAAGAGAATCTAAAGGAGATAGATACTTCATGTTATTTTTAGATGATTGCTCAAGAATGACATGGGTAACCCTTTTGAAGGATAAGTCTCAAGCATTTGAAAGATTCAATATCTTTAAGGCCATGGTTAATAATGATATTGGAATAAAGATCAAATGCTTAAGATCTGATAGAGGTGGAGAATTCACCTCAAATGAGCTCATAGATTACTATGAGAAGAATGGAATCAAAAGGCATTACTCTATAGTAAGGACTCCACAACAAAATGGAATTGTTGAGAGAAATAATAGGATAATCAAGGAGATGGCTAGAATAATGCTAAAAGAGGCCAAGTTACCTGATGGATACTAGAGAGAAGTAGTCCAAATAGTAATTTATATCTTGGATAGAGTTTAACTAAGGGTAAACAATGATAAAACTCCTTATGAACTATGGTATGGAAAACCTACCTCTATTAAGTATTTTAGAGTGTTTCAAATCAATTGCTACATCAATAAAAAGAAGACAAATTGGAAAGCTTAGAATCAAGATGTGATGAAGAAATATTTCTTGGTTATTCCATCCAAATCAAATCCTACATATATTACAACAAAAGGATACACAAGATTGCAGAGAGCATAAATTTCAAGGTTGAAGAAGGCTTGAAACATGATAAACCTGATAGAGAAATTTGTATTGAAGAATCAAATTCTGAAGAGGAAGCAACTAATAAAGAATATGAGGAAGTAAATGAAAAGTCACCTACAATATTTGTTCAAAAGGATCATCTTATAGAGCAGATATCATTGGTAACAAAAACGAATTTTAGATAAGGAGAAGAGTTTCAATGAACAAGGAGTAAGTAAGTTTTACTCTAATGTCTGAAATTGAGCCTAAGATCTACGTTGAAGCTATCAAGGATGAGAATCGGATAAAATTTATGGAGGAAGAACTGAGCCAAATTGAAAAAAACAAAACTTGGGTATTAGTTCCAAGACCTTAAAACAAGAATGTAATAGCTACAAAATGGGTCTATAGAAACAAGCTCAATGAGGATGGAACTATTATAAGGAATAAATCAAGATTGGTGTGCAAAGGATATGCATAAGTTAAGGGCATAGATTTTTAGGAAACATTTGCTTTAGTTTCTATATTATAAGCTATAATAATGTTTCTAGAATTTTCTAGCATTATCTATTTATAAGAAGTTCAAAGTCTATCAAATGGATGTTAAGTCTGCTTTCTTGAATGGGAACCTAGAAGAGGAATTTTGCATAGAACAACTTGAAGTTTTTTAGCTATCAAAAGATGAATATTATGTGTGCAGACTAAACAAATATTTGTATGGTCTAAAATAGGCACCTGGAGCATGGTATTCAATATTAGACCAATACCTAAAACAATAAGGATTTAATAAAGGATATGCAGACATAAATTTGTACTTTAAATTAGAAGTGAGCATATGTTGATTGTTTTTTTATGTAGATGATATCATTTTTGGTTGTAGAAAAAATAAAATGTGAAAAGAATTTGATACTCAAATGTAAAATGAGTTTGATATGTCTATGATTGGAAGACTTTATTTCTTCCTATGTCTACATATAGCATAAACTGATGAAGGGATATTTATATCCCAAACCAAATATGCTAAGTAAATGCTCAATAACTTTGGAATGGAAGATAGAAAACTAGTTAATACTCCCACGATAATTGGATGTAAGTTGAGTAAAGAGGATGAGTTTGTTGATGCAAATTATACTATGTACAAATCAATGATAGGTAGCTTGTTATACCTAACTGCATGAAGAACTCATATTATGGAAGTAGTGTGCATGGTTTTAATATTTCAAGTTGTTCCTAAAGAGTCACATGTCAATTTAGTGAAAAGGATCTTTAGATATATCAAAATCACAATTGAATATGGACTATGGTATCCCAAAGGTGAACATTTCACTTTGATAGCATATACAGATGTTGATTGGGAAAGTGTGGATGATAGAAGAATCACTAGTGGTGGTGCATTTTTCCTTAGAAATAGACTTGTTTTATGGCTGAGTAAAAAGCAATAGTCAGTTACTCTTTCTATAGTAGAAGTAAAGTATGTGGTATCAATGGCATGTTGCACTCATGTCTTGTGTATGGAGCAAACACTCAAAGACATCAAGGTAGAGTAAAAATCAACTATCTTTATTATTTGTGACAATTCAAGTGATATTAACATATCAAAGAATCTAGTGATGCATTCAAGAACTAAGCACATATCAATCAAGTATCACTTCTTAAGATAAAAGGTTGTAGATCAAGAGGTCACAATGGAGTATGTGCCAACATAAGATCAAGTTGTAGACATAGTCACCAAACCTCTTCCCAAGGAAGAATTTGAGAATCTAAGATAAAAATTAGGAGTGATGTCTCTTACATCACATCATTAGATCCTAGTGATAGGGCATGAGTTCAAAGGGAGTATCATATAAGTCTTGTTAATCCCTGGAAGAATATTGAAAAAGGCAACTCATGTATACATATTTTTACAAATTTATAATGAGTTGATGATTGTAGATTCTTGAATAAACTCATTTATCTAATGAATGGGGAGAAAAATCTAGACAAACTATGAGAAATTTGGATTCCCTTTGACATTGATGTCAAAGGGGGAGAAAAAGTGTAAATGCTCTCAGTAAACATTTAAAAGAGTAAAGCATGTGTCCAAGATGATTTTAGGTAAATGTTTCATTGCCTAAGGGGGAGAAATTTTGGTATGAATAGTTTCAGCTCAATTTCATCAAAATCTAATGCAAGCTATGCTAAAGAAGGAGCAGAGTATTATAATATCAAAGCTTTAAGTTTTCCATCAAATGAAGCATAGTAAAGTCAATTTATCAAAGGAACCTTTGAGTAAATCCAATAGTGATAAGTGTCACAATCACAGAGCTTACATAATAAATCTACAAAGTAGTTTAAATTCAAATAGTCAAGGATTAATGTGAGAATGCCAAGTGTCACAAGCATAGGCACTGGTAGTAATGTATAAAAATCATGCGAGGGTGCCACGTGTCACAAGTGTGGGCATTGATAGCAAGTGTATAGAAGGCATTGAAGGGTGCCAAGTGTCACATTTAGGGAGCTTGTCATAGATAAATTTTTATCTTATCATAAGATCGAATGGTGAGAGTGTGATCATGCAATGAAGATCTAATGGATCGAGTGGACTTAATGAGATCAAATTTTTGATGTTTAATGACATAGAAGCTAATTAAAGATCAAGCTAGTTTGATGAGATAGATAGAGAATATTCATTCCAAAGACTCAAGAAGTAATGAGATTATACCAAATTATTGAGGTTTAACATTAGATAGAGGTAAAGTTCATGAAACTATGAATATCTACTAGCACACAAGAGCTCATATCAAAAGATCTAATGGATGAATTTTAAAGTTGGAACATTAAAACTTAGAAGCATACAAGGATCTAATGGAGAGCATGATCCTGTCAAAACTTGATCTAATAGATAAATTTTAAAGTTAAGAAAATTAAATGTGGATCATCATATTATGGCACAAAACTTAAGATCAATGGTCAGTATTCAAAGGTTTTTCATCATAATGGTCAAATGGAGGAACATGCAGGTAAGCCATAAATTATGACATAGACAACAAAATTAATTATGATGATTGATCAAATTTGTATAATATGGCATGTGCATCAAAACTAGAGCTCAATATATACTAAAAATAGTAATAAGACCAAGAATCATGGTGGTAAAGCATGAGTTCAATATGCAATAAACTTGTTGTTAAAGAAATATGAACCAAGTTAAGAATTGGCATGATGTGCTAGCAACCAAGTGTGAACATAGAGAAGATACAAACCCTAGATCAAATGCTTGTGTGTGTGTGTGTGTGTGTGTGTGTGTGTGTGTGTGTGTGTGTGTGTGTGTGTGTGTGTGTGTGTGTGTGTGTGTGTGTGTGTGTGTGTGTGTGTGTGTGTGTGTGTGATTGTGTGATTGTGTGATTTAAGATATAATATTTTTTTCTAGATCTGTTGTTGTTTAATAGATTCAAATTGAGAGAGAGAGAGAGAGAGAGTCAGAGAGTAAGAGATTAATTAAGTGTATCAAATAGAGAAATATAGAGACATTGAGATAGAGGGGTAGAGAGATATGTGCAAAGCATGATAACATAGAATTAAAATTAGATTCATTTATGAATCAACATTGTAATCTAGAGTTATATCTCCATAATATAGATCTAATTGGTGGGTGCCATCAAATAAGCTGAGTTGGTGTTCAATTAGGGAGTTGGTGCTTCCTTAGAGTAGATGCTCTTAAATCAAGGGATTGGTGTCTCATTAGGGTTGGTGCCCTTAAACATTGTCACCAATGAGGTTCTTAATTATGAGGCTATATTAGAATATTAGATTCTAGTAGATATTTTCATGGTGGTTTTTCCCTTATTGGGTTTTCCATGGTATATCTAGTGTTATGTATTTTTACATGTGTGATCTCTATAGATGTGCATTAATCTACATTAAAAGTTTCAAAAACTACTAAGTTAGTCAATACACTAATTCAACCCCCCTAGAAGATAGTTGTGCTTTAACATGGTGTGCTAGTGAGAAGCATTGATAATTATTAATTTGGGGTGTTGATCAAGAATTTTCATGATAGTAGGAGGTTATTTCTCTCCAAGAACCATAGTTACCTAGATCATGAGGGCAGGCTATTATTGGCCCAACCTTTTCAAATACTACCATGATTGGGTGATAAGGTGTGTATAATGTGTTTTCTTTTTTGGAGAACATAAGCTTGTAACTCTTCCTTTGAATTATATCCAAATTGATCAGCCTTTCATGAAATGGGGTCTTGATTTTATTAGCATGATAAATCCCCCATTAAGTGTTGGTCATAAATGGATACTCATAGAAACTGACTATTTTACAAAATGGGTTAAGTCAATAACATTAAAAGAAGATAATGAGAATATTATCTTGGAGTTATATGAGAGCATCATAATAAGGTTTGGCACTCCTACTATTATTTCAGATAATGCTCTTGATTTTATGGGTGCTAAGATAGCTGATTGGGCAAATAGTAATGGAATATTTCTAAGCACTTCATCCAACTATTATCCTCAAGGTAATGGGTTGGCTGAGTTAACTAAAAAGAATCTAATCAAAATCATCAAGATAACCTTAGAGAATAATTAGAGGGCTTGGCAAACCAAAGTAAAGATAGCCTTGTGGGCTGATAGGATAACTCCCAAGAGGTCAATAGGGAATTATCCTTTTGTGCTTGTCTAAGGAAGAGAGTCCAGGCTATCTATTTCTCAAGATTATTTTGCCTTATAATTAGCACATTAGTTAGAGTTTCTTAAAATCACTCCAATGGAGGTGAGATTGATAGAATTAATGAAGTTGTAGGAAACTAGAGATAAAGTTCATCAATCTATGGAGCATCACCAAGTACTAAAAAAGATGTCTTTTGACAAGAAAGCAACTCCAAGATCATTTAAATAAGGTGACATAGTATTAAAATGGGATGAAGATAGATAAAAATCAAGGAGACATACAAAATTTGACACCCTATGGAGTGGACCATATGTCATCCTCAATGCAAGAAAATTAATTGTTTCTAATTAGCAAGGATGAATGGAAAAGAGTTACCTATCTATATGAATGGGATACATTTGAAACCTTCTTATTGAGTGGTAAAGTTTAGTTTTGTAAATAGTAGATTAGATGTGTGTTTTGTTTATGTTGTGTGTGTTGTGTTCCCTAAATGTTCCATTTGAACATATATTTATTTTTGCTTTGTGTTTTATCCTTGTTGTTTCTTATTGTTATGTGTTGTCAAAGGTATTTATGTGTCAACCCTGATGTACATGTGACTCTATATCTCAATATATAGGATTAGGCTCAACTAGTCATGGCATAGTAAGCATGCCACCCTTAGGAAATCACTAAGAATGTTGACCATTTTTACCATAAGTTAAAATAGATCAACCCCCTATAGACAAAATCTTAAATAAGGGATAATTATAATGTCATAAGGTGTCGCATAGTTCTAATTGATGTCATATCACATGTTTTTTTAACTATGGTCATGATTTAATTTAATCCTTGTGTCATTTGATATCTTGGGGTTCATTTTAGAGTCCTATATGAAAGTGATAGGTTTTCACAATGTTTAAGCAGTCAGAGAATGGAATAGGTTTGCACAGGCTCAAATTTTCATTCAAGATTTCAAATATCAAGCGGCAGTTGCTAGAACAAATCTAGAAGAACTTGTAGACTTAAAGACTTGTTTGGTACTTGGGAATTTTTCCCATTTTATTTGGTGAAGTAAAAATTATTTTAGGTATTCAAGCTAAGTGATAATAATTCTTTTGGTGTAATTGTTTCCAATTTTTGGCTAGGTGTTGGGGACTTGTTGAGAAAATTGGCCAAATAAAAAGTTTCGAAGACTCAATTTAGTCAGGCAAAATGCCTACTACAAAGTTCCTAAAGTACTATTTCTTTCACGAAAACTATATGAGTAATTTTCCTAAAGACATAATTATTTCATATAATTCATCTATAGAAAAAGAGCTAAGTCTAATTTCTTTCAAATAAATTGTCCAATACAAAAGGCTAAGGACATATTCTTTCAGACAAAATGTCTGAAACATAAATCTTGACAACCCATATTGTTTCAGTAAAATTGGTTGATGCAAAATGTCTGAACCCATCATTCTTGTGGGGAAATTATCATAAATACAAAGATACCAAGGAAATTACCTATAATAAAAGCTCTGATAGAATTGAATTTTTTCAATAAAGTTGATCTAGCATAGTATGATTTTCACACAAATGTCAAAAATGAGCCTAGGTAAAGAAACATTGGCATTCAAAAAGTGATAATCATGGGGATGTCAAAATAAAGCTTAGGTAGAAAACCTTTAGGGTTTAAAAAGTGATGATCATATAAATTTCATTGATGATCTTGTAGACATCATTGAAGGTTGTGTGGACATAAAATTTAAGTCATGACAAATAATCATTGGGGTTAAAATTTTGATGGTCATGCAAACATCAAATATGGTTGTGTAGATGTCAAATGATGGGAGTGCAAATGTCAAATTTCAGCCATGGTAAATAGTTATTTGAGTTCAAATAGTGGGTCCTAGTAGATCAATGGTTGGTATTAAAGCATACATATAGATCCAACATTGCAAGTAAAGTCAAAATGTTACTAAATCCTAAGATCAAATCATGTTCAAGCAATTGGATCATAGTATATGATTTATGTTTAATCATACAAATAGATTCAATGGTGCAAGTGAGAGAAAAATGTCAAGGAAATTAGATCAAATGTAACACTAATATATGTCATGATATTAAGACCCTGAGTTAGTGATTATGGCCAGCATCAAAAGTCAAAGCAGAGAAACTCTAGGTGGGTTTGACTAGGTAAATTTGATTGGACTCCAAATGGACAAGATGGGCTACATGTTTAAATGATGATGGAGAAAATTCTAAAATAGAATGAATAATGTGGAAAGGAATGCCACATGGGAAACTATGTAGGATCAAAGGACTTTGTAGCAAATCAAGCTCTTCAAACTCATATGTTACCATGAAAGCTTAGTTGAAGACTAAAGATGAATAGTGACTACTAGATGTAAAGAATGAAGTCTAGGAAAGCAATGAGTGAATACATATGGTAAATTCAAATGTCCAAAAGATAATTATCAGTTAAGAAAACATCATATCATATGTTTCAACACTCCTAGCTCAGTTTCAAGTGCCTTAGAGATGATCCATGATGAAAATAGTTTCACAAAGGCTAGTTGAAGAATCTCTACACCATTTTGGAGAGTTTGTCATGATTTATATGGAAATTTATCTTAATAGGAATTCATGGTCTATTTCACACTTATTTTCACTTGTAACATAACTAGTTATCATTTCTATACATGTGTTCTAGTGACTCTTGAACTTCTTTCCTTTCTCCTCTCTTTGAAGTTTTATAAGTAGCTGCCATTTTGGCCTTTGTAATCTAATTCCACTCCATGTATGGTGAAGCCTTATTTTAATGATGTCATATTTTTCCTATGAAAATTAACCTAGTTTTGGTTTTGATATTTTGAATAATTTTATAAGTGTGCAAGTGATGTATCGTGATGCAAAGTGATAATTATCTATCCGTTCTTCCCTTATCCTTTCATATTTGTATAAGAGTTCCTATTCTAATAGGTCATATGAAGTGTTTTCAATTGTATGAGCCTAAATTTTAAGTGTATAATGATCCTTAGTGTCTTTAACTAGCCTATGGTTCATTTACCTTGGATAGCTTTCATTCATCTCACCTTCATATTGAAATACTCATGTTAGAATCCATAGGACTTGGAAGTTAGTTTATATGCCTTATTTTTTAGTGCACGAAAGTATGATGGTCATATGTAAAACATATTAGTGTATCACCCCCTTATATTATGTTCATTTCATACAAATTCTAACTCTTTTCCCCATAAATAATTATTTAAGTAGGTGTGAGCATTTCAAGATACATTCAAGGAGCTAGCCCTTAAATCTAGAGGCTCACTTCCACTATAGGTACACCCACATACTTGGAAGTGTTCCCATGTTACCTAAATATGGAAGAGGCTTGAACACCCTCTTCTAGGCTGCAATATTTAGTGACAACACGAACTATTAGCAAAGGTTCCTAGAAAACTCTATAACATGCTAATTATAGGGATAACTTGCATAATAAAGAGAAAAGATAAATAGAGTTTAATAATTTAAACTTATAGAACATTGATTAAATATGGAAGTGCACTATTGCATTAAAAAATAACATGTAGAAATAGGTGGTATAGCCATAATTAATTATAGATTGAAAGGAAATCAAAGTACTCACTATGTATTGAACATAGATAAAAGAATCTTATGAAAACCATAATAGAACTATTCTATTAATCTCTAACACACATCGTAACCATCTTTAAATATATCTAAGAAATATATATAGAACATTCTAAAGCATTGTGTCTTTACATTCCAATATTTTGACATGCCATAATGAAAGACTCTACATATTCTCTAATCTATTTTGTTTACTTACAAGGTCTCATACATCCAAAAGAATATACAAAATTAAAAAATCATATATTTTATACATGTGTCCAACCAATTATACTTTGTGAATTTGGTGAACTCAATTATACCCAACACTTTCCCAAACTTAAATTATAATCACATTTCAAGATAAATTCATATCTTAAATTTTTATTTGAAGATGAGGATGAGTCATAAACACTAGTCATAATTATCATTCCAGGTTTCATTTACCAGTTTTCACCTATTGCACATTATTTAGATACCCTTTCAAGTTTTCAATTAAGTAGTGTATTAGCCTACCACCATTTTGGGTATTTAATATACTAGCATAACCAAATGGTTTCCCTTTATGGTTTTTTAACCATTCTAGACCCAATCCTAATGCTTAAGACTATCTAAAAAAATTGAAAAACTTATGAAAATTGAAAAATTGTGGTGTGTAGTACCTATTAAAAGTTTAGTGGTGTGTTTTTAATTAGATATATAGGAGGCTACTATGTTTTTGGTTCTATTTATGGTGAGGCTAGATCTATTGAGTGTGTAAGGTTTGATACTACTGAGTTGTTATTTATGTATATGCAGCTATCTTCTTCTACTACATAAATTATTAGAGTTGTTGGGGTGGAATAAATTTAGGATCATCCACCTGTTGATCAATGGAAACATCAACCTATGAAAGATATTGCTTTAGAATATTTTAGTCTATCATGGCCTCATGCACCAAGCAAATCAAGATGTTTAATGGAATATGGATCAACATCAAATTCAATACATCATCATCTTTTGTAATAGAGATTAGTGCTTTTATGTTTGACATCTTTAGCTAAATATCCAATACCAACTCATCCAATCAGTCTGTTACCCTTTGAGCTTGAATGCTTACAAATGTGTTATGCATTATCTCATTATGCCAAGCCTAAATCTTTTGCTTGTCCCTAGAAACTAGCATTTTATTGAGTGCATTTTTCATTACTTCTATAGTATCCATTTGATCATCCATCAAGCTTTTGGATTTAATTTTTGTATTAAACTCTGGTTGTGTAGTAGCTAAATATTTTTTGAGATGTTACCTCTATTTTAGCATTATTTGAGATATTTATTTGGATTGGTGTGTAGAATCATCTAATACTTATTTATATTATTTAAGTAGCTCACATAATGCATTTGTCTCTATCCTTAGAGCCTACCATTGTATACATAGTGTTCATAGGCATTGTGCCCAACTAGTCCTTGGTGATTTATGTCAATAAGTCCATGAGTTGTTTATCCTCAAAAATGACCTGGTCACTAATAGCTTGCATAACTAGTGTAGGATAAGTGTTATCAATCGTTTCTCATGCCTTTGCATGTTGGTTGTTTCATTTTACTTTTTACTCATGTAATTTCAAAACTTCCTACTCCAAGTCTGCCTTTTACACAATTAACTCCTAAAAACTAATGGGACCTTCAATTTGCTTAGATAGAGGTAATTGAGTAACATCCAAAGATGTTTCCATTGCAGTGGTTTTAAGTGCCATGGATGTAGTTGAAAGTGTTACAAGAGCTGGTGTGAATTGAGCCAAAGGTAGTGAAAGTGGTGTGTTACATGGATTTTTTTAGAACATACATCCACTAAGTAGTAATATAAGGTTTCAGCTACAAAGCCTCCTCTTACACACATTATTACTCTTCAGACTTACATCATGCTATGTACTTTGCATCTTCCTTGTCTCATGCCTCATTTTCCTTCATGGCTTTATCTTTAATTTTGACCTTAGCTTTAGCCTCTTCCTTAGCTTGAGCTTTGGCTTGCACCTTAGCCTTAGATTTAGCTTTGGCTTTGGCTTTGGTATCTACCTTTTCTTTGGCCTCAGCTTCAACCTTACCTTTATCCTTAGTTACTTATGATTCATCTATGCATTAGACTTATTCTTCTTTATTATGTTACTCCTCCTCATCCTTAACTTTATCTTTGGTGATGTGAGCCCTAGCTTTTGCCTCTTCTTCATCTTTATTCCATTATACAACTTGTACTTACTATTATTTTCTTTGTGCTTGTTGTTTATACTTATTTTTTACCTCCACTTATTCAACTTAATTCTTCATGGCCTCTACTTCCTTAGCTTACTTATTTTTAGCCTCTACTTCTTCATCTTTCTTATGGCACATTTCTTCTTCTTTTATTTACTTCATCTCTTCTTTATTTAATGTGTCCTTTAATTCCCATGTTTGTTGCATAGTTTCCTATTTAGGTGTTGGTTCTGACATAGTTATTTCTTGAGTCTCTTCCATGACTTATGGGATGTCAAGTTTGATATTTGATTCAGTCTCTTTAGCTAATTTTGATTTCACAATCATACATATATGCACAAATGTATTTTTAGTAGATATGGATGGAGGAGTGAGGATCTATTTTTACTTCTTCACATCTTGAGTTAGATATTGTTGTTGTGTTATTTATGATGGTTGTGTACTACTCACAATTTTTTATTGCTTAAAATACACCATTCTTTCCCTTATAGTTTGGGATGGTTAGGCATATGGGTGTGTGTGTGGTCTATGCATCAATTATTGTGTTGGGATTTCCTATTCTGTTATATCGACCTTTAAAGCAACAAATGATCTTACACTTGGATATACTTGAAATATTTTGGCCACCAACTTTCATTATGTTATTTCCTGACCTATGGTATCAATAATAATATAGGTTATGGGTTGAGTAATATCAACTAGAATTATTGCCTTACCTAATTATGTACTTGGCATGTGTGTACTACCTTCTATAAAAATAATTTATTTTATTCTTCCTTGTCATATATATCATAATCAATGTCTTCCAACATAGTATTCAAGACTTCCTACTTGTCCACTCCCAGCTCTAGTAAGTCATACTCACCTACTATCCTTAAGAAATTTAGACTGTCTAACCATAACTTTGTTTGACACATCCTCTTCTTTAGTGGCAATGGTGAGGCTTACCACATAGGTGCCTTTATTTTTATTTCATCTTATTATGATGAGGCTATTGATGTTTATGATTGAGCTTATGTTTTTATTTGATGTTGAGATTATGCCTATTATAACACTAGTTATTATCTTTTTAGATGAATAAATTATATGGTTTGTATAAACCTCAAAGCTAAAGATTTATACCTCCAAACTTCTACTTATGCATCTAACATTATGATAAAAAATGACATTATGGTCATAGTTGGAGTTTCTAGATAATCCACTTTGATTTGTACCCCATTGTGAAATTTCATTACCAATTCATGTTACCCTAGATAATGCATGACATCATAAGGGATTCAGTGATGCAAATTGATTAATTCTATGGTCTTAATCCACTATGTGTTGAACCTTCCCAAATGTTCATAATAATACCATGTTCTAGTCCATGTGATTTTTACAAAGGTGATGGTAGGCCAAAAATATATAGTGACATCAACAGGTCCTTCTAGGGATTTCCACTATGTAAAACACAAAAACAAGACCAAAAAAATGATACTAAAAAGTCTATAAATTACCTACAATTACCTTCTCAATATTGTTATTTAACTCTGATGCCAAAAACTTGATCCAACTAAAATATTCATGTAGGCATATCATGCAATACATAATATTGATAAACTTGTATTACCTATTTGGCTTGTTTTATTGTCTACCAAAACCTCTTTATAATACATTTGACAAAAATATGCATTAAATCATCCATTATGGACTTAATTGGTACTCTTATACCTATCCTAGTTGTGTATTTCTCCTCAATGCCTAAATGAATGGAAGGCACGGTGGTCTTGTATGCCAAAAGGGATTTGCCATGATTTGGGAGACTTGTAGCTAATTTTATATATTGGGAATTGATTTAAATTTTAATATCTTAAGAAAAATAAATATCCCCTTGGTTATATCTACTCAAGAGGGTAAGCATCACCTCATCAAGTTGACCAAATGTATGCAACTTGATAAATATTGTAGTGTTTGAACCTTGTAGTGGATGTGGGAGTATTAGGGATCCATCTTGTGCAGGATCTTGAGGCTCAAGAGTAAACAAAGTTTTTTCTCTTGATCCATGAATTTTAAATTTTCAAGGTCATTGTATTTATTTTTTTTAGACCTAATATAATTCCCGTCTCCTCCTATGTATCTAAAAGTGGGATCAATAGTGGGCCTTCCTCTATTATTGTAGTTACTACCTAAGCTAAAGAGTTGATTTGATTACTCAAGATGTATTATGTATTCAATACACTTGAATATGTTTGGAAATTAAATCACAAAATTCACTTATTATCAAAAGTATGTAATGTTTGTGTGTTGTCCATGCCCCTCCTTTTTGGCACATAATTCTGTTTCACTAACTACTTTAAATTTGTTGACTGGTTGCACATGAGTTTTCCTTCCCACATTTAATCTTACTTGGTAAAATTTGATCTGATACCAACTCTTTTTCATCTATATTCATTGATTAATCTCTTGGTATTTACTTGATGTGATGTGATATCTTTTCATCTACCCTATAACTTTTATGATGCTATCTATTAATTGGCTACTCAATCCACCTTGGAAAGGATGTAATCCATTCAAGTTCCTTGTAATTAATGGTCTTAAATGACCATTATTCATACTTTTATTTTACATTTCTTGTCATCACCACCTTCCTAAACCTATTTCATGACCTATGGTAGTTGGTGCCAATTGTCTTTCCTTAGGTTATTGCTAGAATTTGATCATACCTTGTGATTGTAACTACTCATTACTAGTTTTGATGTGTTTTGATGTAAAGATAGTATTGTAAAAACACACATACCTAAAAAAAATAAACAACATTAAATAAAAACCTAACTACATGGTTTTATTTAAAACCCACTCATTTTATCATCAAAGTGATAGAGATTAAAGGTGGTAAGGCTTAAGCCTATACACATTTATCCATCCTAAAAATATGGTTCCCTAAAAATGTTTTTACACTATAGTAACATATTTTTAAACTTAATGTATAATATATGGTCCTTTCCATTTAATGTATTTTTTTCTCAGACTCTAAACCTAATATCATATATCAACACTGCTTACCCCAAATAGAATTATTTAGATCATAAGTTATGATCATGACATGCCTTATAACTTGCCTTATTTATCTCCTGTGTCCATATTTCCATTTTTTATTTTCCTCCATTTTAACCAATTCCAATAAAATTTGATTCAAAGAGTCATGATCACCAAGCTCATAATTATTACAATGTACAAGATCAGAACTATATACTCTATAACCATTATTGCTTCAAGACCATAAACAAGTTGAAAGGGACTGAAACCTATTATGAACTTATAATTTATTATATATGTACAAATAAATGTATTAATTTGATACTCCCAATAATCCATTTGCACATTACAAATCTTTTTTAACACTTTCTCTAATACCTTATTTAATGTTTCAGCCTACCCATTTACTTGGAGATGATAAGTCATGCTTTTGTGGTGTGATATCAGAAACTATTTAGTGAGAGTTTTGATATTATTATTGAAGAAAGGCATTCCTCTATCAATAACAAGCTTGATTGGGCATTTGAACCTCGTGATGATATTTTCATATAGTAAATTGGTAGCATCCTTCATACCATAACTTGGGGTCACAGTTTCTTCTATCCCTTTGGTGAAGTAATCAATTATAGTAATCATATATTGTGCATGACTTCACTTGATAGGAGAAGTTATAGGTCCAATAAAATTAATTCCCCATTGTTCTAATGGCACCGATATGACTACATACCCTTCTATAAAAAAAATTATAGTATCTTATATGATTGAGACATGTGTGCACTTATATATATTTGGTTAGAAGTAGCATCCCTAATATCACAATAATCTTAGTTGGATCAACCAAAATACCATCACTACATATTACATGGCCCAACAAAATACCAAAAGGTGTAAATAATAGACACTTCTTTAAATTCAAAGTAATGCACAAAGCACAACACCACTCTATCACTAATATTAGCTTAAAAATATTTTATTTAAATAATAAAAAACATTCCAATAATATAAATAAATGTACAAAAATAATGAATGAAATCTTTGAATGCATTTACTATAGCCCTATAAAATACTATCATCTTTAAAGGGCATTAATTTATATGCGAATGATCCCCATTCAGTTGTGAAGGTAGTCTTAACCCAATCCTCCTTTATGATTGGAATATAATGGTACCCATTGAATCCATATATGAATTATTACACTTCATGCCCAATGATAAACTCAAGAACCTCATATTTGAATGGTATGGGGAATGGTTCATTTACATAGGCATCATTGAGTGCATACTAGTCTCCATAAATTCTAATTTCTCTTGTCTTCTATGGTTTCACAATTATAGGGTTTGCCCATTCTAATTTTTAAAATAGACAAATAATTCAAACTTCTTGCATTCAATCCAGTTCAACTTTTACTTTTATCTTCATATTGGGATTGATCCTGTATGGGTGATTTTTTATGGGTCAAGTGTACTACTTCAATTCTATATGCATCTCCCCTAAGGATGGATCCACACATTTTACTTCAAAAAACTTGGTTGTAAATACACCTTGATAGTCTCAAAGTAAATGTAAAGCTTCTAATATTTATTCTTGTCCCTAGTAATCACCCATAATCACAACCTTAGGCAACTCCTTTGGTCTAATGTTTCCCTTAATCTTTTTTAAGGTTTATTGATATACTTGTCTAGATCCACTAAGTAGATATTATTATAAGATGCACTTACCTTCATGATATGGAATGTTTATGTTTCATAGTCTTTCTTCTTTAACTTGCTTTATGCTTTGAACTTGTTTTGGATAGGCTTTGCTTTTTGGTTAAAAGAAATTGTATAGATTTAGATCTCCATCACTATCACTAGACTCTATTATTCTATTGCATAGTTTAACAAGAGTTTGTTCTTGTTTATTATCCTTATAATTATGAAGTTCCAAATTCAAATTCTATGTTACTTCCTACTAATATGATAATTTAGTTATAGTGGCTCAGTCTTCATCTCATCCATGACATATAAATATTTTTAGTTTTTGTAAGGAATTATGCACCAAAGAAATATCATCTTCAAATACAAAAGTATGAATGAAATATTGTTTCGCTTGTGCCTAATTCTTGGTCTCTCTCTTGAAATATTGGTACATATACCAAGCCATTTTTAGAGGTGCTAACATATGACTAAAAATTTGCATCCAATACCTTAGATCTACTCTTTGCATAGTCCATATATCCACACACTGAACAATATGAAACTTAGGGCATTGATATTATTGAAACAAAGGCCATTATTACTTCATAATAGCTGGTAGATATAATATTGCACATAAAAATTCATGTGCTTTCTCAAAATGAATTTATAGGTTTCTATGTACTACCCACCAAGTTGTAGTGGTCCCTTTCAAGACATAGCTAAGTGTACTGACTTGTTGATCCACCTCCATTACATAGTGTTCAAGCCTCAATATGAAAGGATTAAGGTCCTCTATCATAAAGTATTGAAGTATCTAGCATTAAATAATGAACACCATACACAAATTTCTTATCTCATTATATCTCTAAGCCCAGTTCAACATATGAGTGTCTAAGTCACCACTTATGGATGATTTTATTTCCCAAGGTATAACACCCTCTAGATTAGCTTATGTGTAATCCATCATTATTTCACCTATATTATATAGGTAATATACTTTATATTTCATTGAAGAGTGCACTGATGAAGAAACATATTCTTCTATCTAAACTTGCCTGGCTAGAGACTTTGTTATAATAGGTTTATACACTGGTCATTCTTCTTGCTACATAGTATGTGATTTCCCAGCTTAATACTCTATATGTCATAAATTAGTTTACCTTTTAGCTACACCAACCATAATGTGATTTCCCAACTTGATACTCTATAGGTCATAAAGTAGTTTTCCTTTTGTTCTTCTTGCTACATAGTATGTGATTTTCCAAATTGATAGTCTAATGGATCTTAAACCAACCATTATCCCCATATCTTAAACCAACCATTATCCCCATAGGCATAAGGGGACTTTGTATCTTTTGTGATAATATATGACTTTTTTCATATTTATTAAGGGATATGACTACTATCTTATCCCCTTGATGTACCTCTAGCTGATTGTACATAATGTTAATGGTCATTTGGCCACCATAGGCCCATTTCTTATTGATTAAGGTAGGATAATGGATCTCTAATACCTACATATCAATGACCTCAAAATATCTATGCAAAATAATACTAGATACATTAATCTAAACATCATATAGCCTTTTAATGGGCTCTACCTTGCCATAATCCATCATACTGAGAGTAACTGGACTATAGCTCAAGGTTGGTTGACTAATGGCTTCCCAAGTTGATTATGTAATCATATTAAATATGCTACCAAAATTAAACTTTGTAATCAAAATATCATATCTAGCCATCTCAATGTCCATATGATAATCAACATCCCAAGGTTTCTTAGTCTTAACATACCATACTAATTTATCAATATGTTGTTAGCCTCACTATATGTACTCTATAAGATTATTTAGGAGATTAGTGATGTTGTATGAAATATCTTCATTATGTAAGGTGCTAAATAAATTCATTAGGTCTATCAAATAAATCACAACACACTCCTATCTCATGATTCTTACAATTTTTCTATACATTTTATCATCAATGGTTACATTATCACCTTGAAAATCTAGTTGTTTTTGGATCTCTCATAAGAGCTATGTAACTTGGGACATCAAATTCCTTTTAATAGTAGGATTGGATATTTTTTCCACTATACTTTTCTAATCCCCTGATCCTATGGAATTTATAATGGTGATAATCCATTTTCTACTCTTTATTTCCTAGTTACTACTTGCACAAATGCATTCTCCTTTGGTTACACATAAATCATGTTTATGTTACACACTAGCCTCTCCTTTTGTTTTTCAAGCACTAGACAATCTTTTGTTTGGAGCTAACCTTCAACTCTATAGTATACATAGTAGATTTGTCTCTATATATTAGTAGGTTAATTCCTTGTATAGTGATTGTATGTTCGACATAAATAACATTACATAGGTGGTTGGGTTTGGGGATTATCACTATTACAACCTCCTTGACATCCTCCCCTCCAACCTCCTCTATAACTACCTCTATTTTATTAGTATCCCCAACCTTGTGTTTTTTTCCAACATACCCTCATTATTGGCTTTGTTGTGTATCATATCCCCCATATTGGTATTGATGGAAACTCAGATCCCAATTTGAGAGTTTCTACTAAAGTTTTGTATTGGTCTATTACTGGAAATACTGACCAAAATATTGATAACATGGAGATGATGTATTACTCCAACTTACCAGAACCTATGATTGATATTGGAGTCATGAAGGCATCCATCTGGGACTACCTTAATTCATACTCTTCATCTTTTCTTTCGGTCTTAGAATCAACTGCTTCAAAGTCAGTATTTATTGTGTTGAAACTATGAAAACATTCTTAGTAATATCTTCCTTCAACACTTGTAATGCTCAACAATTATTTTCATCATGGTAGTGTACTTTAAAAATTTGTAAAAATACCCTATGATTTTTGGGATGTAGTTCTATAAAATATGGCACTTATAAGTTGCATTCCGTAGTACCCTTCATATCTCACAAAACTCATTGTTAAGATTAGAATATGGTGCATAGAGTGCAAATGAGAAGGATAACATATAAATAATTGTTGAGTTTAGGATTATATTTTTTATAGATCTCTTCCATTATTCTCATGAATTAATCTATTTTGGCCTCAACCTTATAACCAACTAAGGGAACATCCCCATAATCCTCTATTTACTCTACTTTTAAAGTAGAATATTTAGCATTAACTTTGCTCAGGTACTGGTACTATGCAATATTAAATATAATTCTTGGTCATATCCCTTATATAAACCAATTAATATTATATTTTTCCTCTATAATGAATTTAATTTTATTCATGACATCAAAAACTATTTGATCATATTTTACAACTAATTCGCTACAATTTTACCAAACCTCCTTTAAATCTTGCATAGTTTAACTTGTACATTTTTTAAATTAAACTCTGCTATCAACAAACTTTTAACTTGCATAAATTCCATAGTATTTACATCCCTTTTAAAATTAACTCAAAGGCTCATCTTGACAAATCACCTATTAATTTTTATTTCTTAACATCATCCAATGTTATCCCTTTAACATTCCATTTCATATCGCACATTACCAAATATTATTGTTGATTCATAGACCCACCATATGACATTAAATAAATAAACATACTTGCATTGAGTTCCATAGTTGGTACACTTGTATTTTTTAACATGGGTTTCTAAACACTAGCAACTATGACTAAATATAATTGCACACTATTGACTACACATTGGTGACTGTACATTGTTGACTACACATTGGTGACTACACACTTTTCTTCTTGTCTTAAAAAGCAATTTTGCTTCTTTTATTTTCTTCCTATCTATTGCTTACTTTGTTTTTGTACTTAACTCTCTAAATTTTTCTATAAAGGAATCAAACTAATTTGTATCTACCATTTCTCTTGCACTTCTTCTTATTTCCAATAATAAATTGGACTAGGGGTATGCATACCCTTGAAATGAATGACTTCTAGTTTAAATTTCTTCCAACTTTGAACTTGAACCTACTATAGTTATGTATTCAAACATAACTTCTTCCCATGAAATTTCCTTCCCAATTTCAGATAGAAACCCTTTCATTAATTGTGATCTACCTCTACCTTCTAAATACTTGGATGTTAGCTTACCTTCTTGTTCCTACTACACTATCTACATCATTTTTATCTACTTCTTTATCTTCATCAATCCCTTCTATATAATTTGTGCATGCTCTACTTCTCACATATCCTCTCAACATCTTTCCATCTCTAGCATCTTCTTTCCTTATCCTTCCATCTCTAGTACTTTCTTCCCTACCTCTACTCCTATTCATAGTTAATTCTGGATTTCTTATTTTATTCCACCATATCCATTATCACTAATCCCATTATAATCATAGAATATTTTTCTCACTCTAATTCTTTTCACCTTCCATTTTTTGGGATCAGGTTCAAATTTTTTTTAATTAGCTCCTCGCCATTCACTTCTAACCCACACGTACCCCCATAGTTCTTGAAGTGACTACTCCATGTTGGCTAGACTAGGTACCATGGCCTTTTCCACAACCAACATCTTAATTAGATTAAGTATTTACTAAAAAAAATCCATTATTCCTTGGATAAATTGGTTTTATTTAGGTTCAAAATCTATGTATCTTTACATTATGAATTTGGTAATATAACCATCAATTGTAGTCCTTGTCTAATAGTCTACTACTCAGGTTTAGTTTGTATCTAGGTTATGCAATGTCTAAATTTTCTTCTATCTAAACTATAAAATCTATCCTCCTTAAGTTGAATAAATAATATTCCACCCTAGATATCCATGTGCTTGACAATTCAAGTAATTCACACCAAAATATCTCATATATTTCACCACAGATATGTTCTTGGATAATCTCCTTCATAGTTTTTCTGACTCTCCTCACTTCTTTTTCTAAAAAAAATTGGATTCTCTCATCCATCCATATCTCTATATCATTTTGTCTTGGAAACTATCTCAGCATATTTCATCCAAATGGTTCCATGTTCACCACACCATTATTATCATAGGTTCTTGGAAAAATCTAAAACATGCTAATTATAGGGATAGCTTGCACAGTAGAGAGCAAAGATAAATAGGGTCTAATAATTCAAAATTATATAATATTGATTAAATATGGATGCACGTTATAGCACAAAAACACAAAAATAACACATAGAAATAGGTGGTATAACCATAATGAATTACAAATTTAAATGCAAACAAAGTACTCACTGTGCACTAAACATAGATAGAAGATTCTTAGGAAAACCATAATAAAACTATTTCACTAATCTCTAACACACTGCAGAACCATATTTTATTACATCTAAGCATTATATATAGAACATTCCAAAGAATTCTCTCTTTCCATTACAATATTTTAATATGATACAAGGAAAGACTACGTATTCTATACTCTATTTCATATGCTTACAAAGTCTCATACATCCAAAAGACTATATAAAAGAAAAAATTATATAATTTTTGCAAGTGTCTAGCCAATTATACTTTATGATTTTGGTGACCTCAATCCATACCCAACATAAACATATAATGAATATAATTTAGATTTGACTAAATAATATAGGCATGAATGATACAAGATGGATAAAATAATTAAATACAACAAAAAGAATCTTAAAAAAATCTTCCAAAATAGTTCAAAAATCTAGTGTAGACCAATCTAATATAATAATATTGAATTATTTGACACCCAAGATGTTTGGAAGAGAATCAAATATACCCTTGCACTTAATTATCCCAAAAACTATGATCATTGATCATTAGATGAAAGCTTTAAATGGAATGTGAATTTTTATCAAAATGGAAAAACTATAACAAAATCATGCGCTCTCTTAGAATTCATGTGGTCTACATGCATAGGAAATGATTAGAATTTGGGTATAGATATATCTACATGTGGTGGAGGGACTACCTAGTAGATTTTATAATCAAAAATGGATGTGTGTGGGTTTATGCAAACTTGACTATAAGGATAATATACACACATTTAGATTGTTGATAGCTATATTCAAAATATCTTTCAAACAAATATGGTATATCTATGCAAGTCCAAGAATTGATTGAACCAACACTAACATGACATAAATATTATGAAATGATTGTATCCATGAACTTATTTAAAATTATGCACATTGGCCCATCACAATTGTATAAATATTTAAATTACCCACATATGACTCTCATGAATATTGGATAGTTGTTCTCACAATGAAACCACACTTTAATACCAAATATAATTATTTGGAAAGAGTAACACCCAAAATACTATTATATTTTTTCAAAGAGAGATTATTACATATATATTGGTATAAAATCCTTCTAATGTGGATTAAATTCTCATCTAATATCCCTATTATGTCTCAACCACAAATCTATCCTAATTCCCACACAATCTCTCTTATCCATAGAATAGCTTTAACTATTATCACATATAACAATATTAATCCTAATAAAAATATAATTTATCACCAATTTAATCACTATATATTATTTTACTAACAAGATTTTTGACCTTTATTTCCCTCTTTAATTTTTATTACTATGATTTATGTCATGACCTATACCATGGACTCTAGCTTTTGATTGTCTATATTTGTGTTTCCTATGATGCCATGTTTTCTTACATGCATCTATTGGGGGAAAATATTTTTTATTTTAATTTATCATATATTTCATTATAATTCCATGATACACCCATACATACATTGACTATACATTTATTACATTGGGGCATACTATTATTTTTGACCTCATTGCTTATATCTTATCTGATACAGGAGCATCAAGCTCGGCAATATATTTTAGTATGTTTTTTTATCATGTTGGATTATTTTGATGTTATAGGTCTTATAAGGACCCAATAAATGTGATTGAATAATTAGGAATATTTTTCTTGGTTTTTGTTGGCCTTGGGAGATTTTCCCGCCAAAACACCAATTTGAATATTTGAAATGTAATTAGTATGTTAGGAGTCTTTTGAGTAGTTGTTGAGGAATGTCATGTTAGTATGAGTTTTTAAGTGGAATTATGTGGGTATAATAAATTTTTATACATACATAATATTATAAAAATCATAATATTTTGAATTTACCTCTCATGTCTAGGTAGTTACCATGAGAGTTAGTTACAAGGAGGTAGTTGCTCATGTGTATAAGGAAATGAAGTGAGTTTTTGAATAGAAAAGGTGGTAGATTCCTAGATATAATTCAAGTAGGTACTTTTTATGGAGGTAAATTATAAATTTTTATATGTAGGGGTATGAAGAAGCTTGAGAAAAGAGTGAAAAATAATGCAGTACCATGTACTCTGTCCATGGTGGCAGTACATACATTGTAAATGATTCAAATCAATAAAGTTGAAGGTTAGAATGATAATTTTATGTGTATTATTTTTATTTTTATTTTATACTGAAATTTTATGTGTTGATAACCCTTAATATTTTGTAATCAGCAGTTGGTAATGAAAGTTTTAGGGAAAAGTGTTCTACAGGACTATGACAAAATTTTGTGTGTGTGCTCAATAAAGTCTACAAACCAATAAATAAATATTATTCCTAAGAAATTTAATGTTTTATTATGTGATATTTAATAATATAATCATAAATATAATAAATATTTTCATGCATATGTAATATTTTTTGTTGTTAATAAGGAACCAGAGTTCAAAACAATATTCTATTTATATACCCTATTTACAAGACACAGTTAAGCAAATTTGTTTGAATGATTGGTCAATGAAAGAATGGATTTTTTCATGTTATTAATATATATAATAATGATATTTTAATTTTTTATAACCATGGATAAATGTTCCAAGAAATTTTTTCAATTTAAATGTGCATATAACCCCTGTTCTAAGTTACACAAGTAGACTATGTCAAAACAAGATAGTTGAATCTATGTTTTGAACATGATTAAGAGTTTTTTAAGAAGAATTAAGGCATGAAAAATGTGTAGAGTATTTATGAATATTTTATTAAATTATAATATAGGTTAAAAAAATTTAAACCTAAAATAAAAAATGTCAATCCCTTGGGTTTGAACAAGTAGAGGTATATTGTAAAACACTATCAAATCCATTGTTTAAAGGTGATTAAGGGATAATAAAGAAGACTTAATGATTTAAAAGGTTTAAAAAAAGTTATTAAAACCTTATATAGGTATTATGACGTTTTTAAATCAATAATAAATCCATTAAAACACTTTAAACCCCTCGCAGGTCTGTGTAGGCTTTGAAAACCCTAGTTTAGGGTAAAATCACAAAAAGTTGAATAGAATATGTTTGAACTAATGAAACTTGACAAAATTTGGTATATTTATGGATGTTGGAATGAGGAAGAATATTTTTGAGGTTTTATAGTGGTATGTTCTCCATCCATATAGATACAAGTGACTATGTGTGAAGATGAAATAAGGAGACCTAATTAGGTTTGGGTAAGTGATATAAAAGGTATCTAGAAAGGGATTTAGAACTTGAAAATTCATAGAGGGTTATATTGTGATATATAGTATTTTAATATTCATTTGGTTTTTCAATTACTATTATGTACCATCCATACCATGAGAATTTCTCCAAAAAAGGCTACAAGGGATGGTATAAAAAGAAGCATAGCTACATAAGGAAACTTGGAGAAAGAATAAGGATTGGATTCAAGTTGAGGCAAGTGAGATGGGATCCAAGAAAATTTTAGAAGGGTAAAATATGTGTCTAGAGGTATATAGGCATATTTGATAGTTTTAAAGCACCAAGGATTAAGAAAGATTGGACCTCAAAGAGAAGATAGTGGGGAGTAATTCAAGGAGATAAAATATGAATAGAATAAGATGTATGATGGAGTGAAGTGAATGGGTGAAGGGAAGGAACTCAAGAATATTGTTCAAAGGACCATGAAATATAATGAAATTAAGTAAAGTGGAGAAGTTGAAAAACAGGTGAAGATTGAAAAGAGTGAATGCAACAGTTGATGTTTGCAAGTATCAAAGCTATAGAATGGCCAAGAATGAGATAGGTCTCTACATCATTATCTACATTGGGGAATATTATTTATTGTGCCCTAATTTATTATATAATGTCCACATTAGAACATATTATTGTTTTTATGCTTACTAATTATATCTACTCCATATTGGGGAATATAATTTTCACAGTCATTGTTTATCCCCTACCAATTAAAGGGCATCCAATTCTTACCTTTATTTATATAATTTAGACCCACATTGGTCCTACTTTATTGAGTCAATTATATGATTTAATGATAATATATTTCTACACTTATATGCAGATATGTGATATATGTGTTTTAAATGATTACATCAATTATTATTTTTTATATTTCACACATGGTATAATTGATTCCTTGCTTTTGAGATCAGATATATATAGGTTATCCATGACCTTGAAGTGGGGTAATATGATCTTCATGTTCTATCTTGAAATACATTATCTATACAATAGAGAGTTATAAGACACTTTCTCCTACATATTTATAAATGATCATCAAACATTCTTATATTTTTTCCAAAGGAGATCCATAGGACACATTATAGTTTATTCATCAACTAAGAGGCATACAATAAACATTCATAAGACACATTATGAACACCAAATAGATATAAGTCACCTTCCATGTATTTAGGGATTTTATAGATATGGTAGCATAATTATCATACTACTACATTTATTCATTAGTAGCATTTTTTTTTACTTGGTTATTCAATTAGTTACTTTATTATTTTTAAATACATTAGTCTACTTTAAAATATTCCAATTTTCTTGTAGGGGCACTAGACATTTGCATTCCAAGGACAACACCATTGATTATCATTTACACACCCTCAATATAAGAACATTCATGAATATTAATAATTAGTAAGGGTTTAATGTTTTGCATGTTTTAGGTGTTCTAATTTATTATAACATAACCTCTCTCCTCATCTTTAATTTCAAATAAATAGCATATCCAGTATTAACTTCAAAAAACATATACAAGTTTTAGTTACAACTTACTCTTTGGGACTTCCAAGTGAACTTATTTTTTTTAGTTTATATGTATGCACTCACACACATCAAATTGGGGCATTATGTAGGTGCCTGATTTGGTACATTATTAGTTATTTTCTATGGTATTGATGTTTTTTTGTACATGTATTATCACTTTATATTAGTCTATAATTGACACATTTTCCTTAGTATTGGGCTACATATTTCCTTACCTTGGATTTTTCCTTGAAATTTTAATTTCACTTCACTTTAGATCTATGATTATACTACCATTCAAACCTAAACATTTAATTAACCTACAAAATAACTATTTATTTACCTTGGCATGACTCTTGATTATTCTAAAAGTTCAAAAACATTATTTTTAAGGTTTTAGGTTTGCTTATCAACATTGACGTTTTAATATTTTTTTGTAATCAAAATCAATATGTCAGATTTAGATTGTGAATAATATCAATAGTTTAATCTTTCCTTTGTACCTTAGGGATAAATTTATCCATGTTACTATTTTTATTGGTATTTTGTGCCTTATTTATCATCTTTCTTACCTTTTTATCGTTAGCTTGTATGCCAATAAGTCTTAATTTTAATTAAATAAGTTTATATATACACAAGCATAATAATGCATTTAGGATCAAGGAATAAGATTTAAATTCATATCCTAAGTTTCACATTACTTTTATTACTCTATGTCATCTATTGAAATGGATGCACCTCTTGTACCAAAATTTTAATAATAGTGAAAGAGCACGTAGAATCTACTAACTAGTTACATCTCATACATACAAATAAGGGTAATGATCTTTATATTATGTCTGACTATTTCATAAATTACATCGGTGTTTATTTTTAAACTAAGGGTAAGGGTATGAGATAGAAAAACCCCTCATAACTTCACCAAGTTTTTATGCTCTTACAAGGCCTCTTGGATTGGATTAGAGTTTGGATAAATGAGAATATATTTTAAACTTTTTCACATTAATTTGACATGCTAGGAAAATTTTATATATACAAGACATATATGAAGTCACCCATAAAATTTAGGAAGATTTGAATTTATTTTACCAAAACCAAACCCTATATATCAAAATTGAACCTTGTTACCAACATCAAACCATATGATCATGGTCACTACCAAAATCAAAATCTTCAATTTTATTTTTTTTTCATTTATCTATTATTCACCAAAAAAAATATTTTCTTCAATATTATAAACTAGCTTTCAATCTTCAATATTACACAAGTAATTCAAAATTTAGGTATTTATCTAAGGCCCCATGTTGTCTATTCCAAGCATTTTAATTATCTAGTTATTTGTACATTTCAAATTTTTTAGATGTTGTATTGTTGTATTTATCTCAAAAATATATTATGCATTCCCTTTTGATGATTATTCTAGTGTCTCTTGATCATTTCACACTTTTATCAAAACATCCCTTTAGAATGTATTATTTGTAAAATTACATGATTTTAGGATGTTTATATACTTGTCAATTATTAGTTCACCCCTTTGTCTCATATAATTCACTAGCCTTGATATTTATATTAGGATCATGAGTAATTTTATTTGGTCTATAAAGTGCATCATTCGTTATCTTGTTCCCCTTATGTGTCCCCTTGTGGCTAGTAGGCACGTATCCCTTCATCCTACTTTTTCAATTATCAATAATTTTATGTTCATTCAGGAACTAGTATGATATTCATTTGAATTTAATTTTTATATAGATACACATGTATTTTAGTTCATTTATAAATAATCACTATGATTATTTCATAGATAATTTATCAAGCATTCAAATGCATTCTATAGATATCAAACAATCATTAGAGATTTTATCATTATCTAAAACTAATTTTTCCTATTGAGCACTTTTGATAATTTGTGTGTAGTCTTGCATCATTCCTTGCATCCATGTAAGCCTCCTCAGTCATCTTACATATATTGATATTTTCACCCTTATGGAATATAATAGTTAGCATATAGACTCAAATTTAAGTGCAACAATAGTGCATCACCTTTCACCCTTATGTACAAGATTACTTATATTACATCTTGCCAAACACATTATGGTATTCCATGAATGTTATACTACCTCAATGTAGTGCTATACATAGTCTCATGTGTGTTTAACTCTTAATTTTTATCCATTATATCTCTTTAAATGTCTTTAAATCATTCTACAACATTTGTAACTTTTATAGTCTTGTGTGTCTCATATTGCATCTCATGATGTAGCATACTGTTCATATATTTTTCAATAACATTCATCATCCATAGGTAATACCAATTTTTTTCACCACATAAAATCATTAGAAGAATCTCATTATATTACACATCACGTTTTAACCTTGCAACATGTCACCATACTTGCTTATTGTACTCTATATGCCATATGTTGCAATAAACCTATGCAATACCATTATACATTAGCATTCACTTGATAGCACTTTATTTCCACATGGCACACCATGTGGCATGCTCCCTTTCTATGGAATCCTATAAAACATCTCCTCAACATGTCATGTGTCATTTCCAACCATCACTTGGTCATGAAATATGAAATGACTCTATAATTATTCTCTCCATCAATTATTGTGAATTGTAAATACCACCTTGAAATCATGCATGTATATATGTGTATTATAATTACACACCTCAACATAAACCTATGTTCATACACATATATGTATCCATATATGTGATATATCACACAAAATGACCAAAAATAAGTTTGTTGGCACTTACCATAGCACTCAAACACATCTATGGTTTGCATCAAGTTAAGAAATTTTTAAGGAAGCATTCCCATTATAATACAAGAGATTACACTCTAATCCTTATTGAATCATTCCACAATATGTATTTTCCATTATTTTTTCATATTGAATATAAGTTAAATTTTTACATATCAATCTTTTCCTTATCTCTAATTTTTTTGTATAGATTACTCTAGTTTATCCTTCCCATGCATTTTATAATCCATCGCTTATCTCAAACTATAAATTTGTCTACTGAATACCTAGTCTAAGGCACCACCATGTAGATCATTGGTATTAGAGCATACTTATTTCTTAGTCATATAAATACATGAGCATATATGTAGAAACAAGGATTACCAATCATCTTAATTTTAAGTTACCCATAATAAAGTTATAGAAAGAGTAAGATGGTTGATTCCCAAAATTAACCTAAGGTAGCCCTAAGTGTACATAATATTATTGAGTACACCCAAGAATCACAATGCACTAATATATTTGGAAAATATTATTTTATATTTCAACTCAACCTAGTACCTACATCATCTACTCCAAATCCTTTTAACTAGTGGTTTCAATAGCATAACCCCCTTAAAGTGAAATTTAAACTTGAATTACATTATTTAAAGGTAAGCTCAACATTATAACATTGGATGGTTGGGTTGGATAAACTAAGGCATAACTATCATTAAATTAATTCAATAATGTTGATAAGATCACCTTTTTCATTTTGAATATGTCTATATTAATGTCTCACTAGTGAGAGACTATAAATGTGTAGTGTGCACAAGACTACCCTCCAATCTAGTCTTGGAATATTTTCGTTGATGCATTGAAGGATGAGCACTATCTTATTAGAAACTTTGAATATGAATACATAAAGTTATAATAAATTTACCATGATAAGGCTTAATCAATGTAATACTAACTAATGAGCTCTAATATTACACTACACATTTGTGTGATAAATTTCTGAAATAACATAAGGTGTTGAAGTACATAAAAAATCATTCACTTTGCATCCATTCAAAATTAATTTATTATCTTATGACTCTCTAGGGAAACATTATCATTACATAATAAATATTTAAGCTAAGGTGAAGATTAAGATGAATCAATGTATCACATATTCATCTGGTGTTGTGTGAAATATTCCACCCATATAAAAAGCACAATCTCAACCCCTTAGCCAAAAAAAATTGCATATCACAAGGGATAAAAAGCTAATAATACCACATGGTATCATAACACTCATACACCTTATAAACCATATAAATACAATTAAAAACTAGGAAATAAGTGGTGTCGTTACCATCACTCACATGCCCATAAAGGTTCTAAATGTCACACACAATAATCATTGCTTGTAAAATATGCATTAGGTCTCACATCCATGAACAACATTGACTCAGATATTTCATGTCTAAGAACCAAAAACACAATGCTAGACACTTTTAAGGAGCATAAACATCTCTTCAACACACATTTTGGGTCAAAGGATAGTTTCTTCATGTCATCATCAATAGTAAGAGACAAAATAACATAATTTCACAAGATATGGTTTGACGTCTCACACTTTATGCTATAGTGCATTCATGCCCATACTTACTCAGGTGGAATCATTAAATAAAGGATATAAATGTCCATTAAAAATTTACTTTCCAATATAAATTTAAGCTAGTGGAGTATAATTTCACTTAAAAATTTTCACCTCTTTAGGTTTATGACATATTATTGTAAACAACATACTTGTTTGACCAAAAATATACATATCAATTGAAGCCACATAAATGGATCATTCAAGTCAAAGACAAATTATTTAACCTATTTAACTCAACTCCTACAACCAAGGTAACATTGGTCTATATAAAAAAAATTATACAAACTCTTATTGAACATGTAGAAGTTCATAAGTACTCATGGTTCACCCTAGGGCATCTATGTGGGAAAGCAAAAAAGCATTGATAGCATGCACTTTGAAAATATAATCACAAAAAAAATAAATTAACAAAGTAATAAAGTCATATAGTGAATTATTTTTATAAATAAAAGGCCTCCCAAAACACTATGCACTAGAACACCACATCGATTTGGTTCCTAGATACCCTCTTCCAAACAATATTATTATCACAATAAATTTTAGAGAATGGTGAAGTTTGGTATCGAATACAAGAGATACTCTATTGGGGTAATATGAGACATAGCTCTTCAACTTGATAGAATCTAATAATTCTTAATCTCAATAAATATGTAACTTGGCACCTTTTCATAGATAATTTCACACTTAACAAAATCATGGTTAATAATTAGTACCTATAACCATGCATTGACAAGCTCTTAGACCATCTCCAAGTCACTCAATACTTCACCAAGATTGACTAGAATTCAATTTATAATTAAGTTCCAATTTATCCTAAATATGTCAAGAAAATAAATTTAAAGGCACAAGAAAGATTATATGAATGAATGGATGGTCATGCTTTTCAACTTGACCAATTCAAAATAAACATTCATGAAACTAACAAATGATATACTCTAGTTATTTCTCATTTAGTTCATCATTATCTACATATGGCATCCTCATCTATATCAACATTTGAGAGGATCATGTAGATAATTTTTCACACATCCTATTCAAGAATAAAATTCTATCCAAGTGTTAATTTGGTGTTTGAAACATCCAATAATTTGGATACATTATCCACCATACTAGTATACATGTAGACCTATAGAAGTTCAATAAGTTTTCTTAGCCTTTCCAACTTCTATCATAGGCTTTTTCTTGGGTTATCAGACATCTCATGGAATTTCATTCAAATCATGCATGTTAAATAAACCTTCAACTATAATTTTACATGGCAATGCACTTTTGAGGCTCTCAAGCATTGCCTCTACATAGCACTTGTTCTCACAATTCCCACATTATACATTACTTTTAACTTCACACTAATGCATATAAATAAGCACTCAGTGAAAATTTAATGTATAACTATAATCCTACACATACCATTCAAATATGTTTAACAACATGATTTTATGATCCTCCACTTAATGAAAATAATTGTACATTATTATGTATGCAGTCAATAAATAGAAAAAACTATATAATGGGTAAAGAGATGGTCATTCATTCCAATTATTATCCACTTTAATTTGTATAAATGAAATAAAACAAATTATTTTTTTCCATAAGAAGTGAATTATTTACTTGAAGTAAACCCATCTCATGTTAAAGAACAAAAATGGAAATGATAAAAAGGCATAAAATTGCCTCTATTGACTCTTGGGTCATGCAAACATCACAATGTTTGACATGCACAAGCATGATTTCATAGATTGTGTATCCATATACTCATCTAACAAGGATTTTTTATACACCTACACTAGCCTCATAGCTATAAAATCAGTTTTGGGTTTTTATTTTTTGACAAGCTTCTCTACAAGCTTTGGTATCTTTATGTTTATGATGGTGCACCATGATAGAGACTTGTTTTAGAGACACACTACATAATTACAGTAAACCACTTAGGTTTTAAAAATAATATAGATGTATTTTAGTCACACTTATATTAGATACACATATAGACAAATTTAAAGTGCCACATCAAATCTTACATTCATTATTTCATCACAAATCCCATAAATAGGAAGTTAGGACTTTACACACCTTTATTAATTCCATCTAGATCATGGGAATCCATCAACATAGATTTTATGACTAGGTTTCCTATGATGAATCACCACTATGACATTGTGTTTTTTTTATAGGATAGGATTTCAAATATAGTTTTCATGGTTTCCTATAAGAAGGGCATTGACATGACTAGCACTACATAATATCTCTTTATCCATGTATGGATTTACTTTGGACTCAAAACATCCATTGTATCTTATCAAGATCCATGATTTTTTATTATTTTTTGGAAATAATTATAGAAAATATATGCACTAGATAGGATGACCTACAACAATCATTTTTCTCTCAATTTACTATGATATAAATAAGTTCATAATGATAGAACATAAATATACTTGGAAAGGTGGGTAAGGTCCTAGAAAAACCATAAACTTAGAAAAGGGTATATGTTATGTTGTGGAGCTTATTTCTACATTAAAATGTATTTCAAATATTATACATTAAAAAAAATTATGATCCCCTTTTTTTTGTAGTATATATACATGGTTTATCTATACTTATATGTGTGTGGTGTCATCACCCATGATTAATGGGGAATCGTTATGGGTTGACTTGGCCCATGGTTTTGGTACCCATTATTTTTTAAAACCATTATGTCAATTACTTATTGATGTAATTATATATAGATGGACATACATTAGGTAATATATAGGAAGAACTAAGTTTGAGAAGGTAAATAGAGTTTGTGAATTCAAGTGAAAATTTGAGAGAGTTTGTTGAGCATAGCTCCAAAAAATATTTTGCATTGTAATTGTGAGAATATTGATCTAAGATTAGATTATACTCTTGTTAGCTTGTAATAAGATCTGAGCAAGTGTTTCTTGGTGGATGTAGCCCATATTGGGTGAACCACATTAAATCATGTCTTCGTGTTGTGTATTTTAATTTATGTTATTTATGTATCTATGTTCATAGCTCTTATTATTGTGATTCTAAAAAAATTATTCTGCATTAATTTCTATTTTATTCCTAACAACTGGTATCAAATATTAAGGTTGTATTTGTTAAAGTGTTGAATCATAAGAAAAGTTATTAGTTTAATTAGGAACTATGGTTGATGATAGTAGATCAAAGGTTGAAAAGTTAAATGGGTAAAACTTTGGTCTATGGAAGATGCAGATGGAGTATTACCTCTATTTGAAAGACCTCCATGCTCTATTGGGAAGAAAAGTAAATCATCCAATGAGTATATTAGATGAGGATTGGGAGATGCTTGATAGGAAAGAACTTGAGGCCATCTAGTTATGACTTGCATCTTTGTTGATGTTTAATATATCATAGGAGAAGACCATGGTATATCTCATAAATGCATTATGGAAGTTATATAAGAAACCCTTTGCTTCTAATAAAATATTTTTAATGAAAAATTTATTTAATATGAAGATGTCTAAAAATGGTTCAAATGCTGATCATTTGAATTAATTTAATACAATTGCGAGTATGTTTAACTCTATAAAAATTGAATTTGATGATGAATTCAAGGCTCTACTTATTTTGTGTTCCTTATCAGAGAGTTAGAATAGCCTAATAATGGCTATGAGCAACTAGGTCTCTAACAATGCCAAGTTTAAGTTTGAGGATATCACAGGAGTAATCCTTAACAAGGAAATGTGATGGAAAAGCTTTAGAGATGCTTTTACTTCAGATGATGCTTTGGTAGTGGAGAGTAGAGGGAGACAAAATTATAGAAGAAAATGAAATCATGAAAATTCAAATGGTCATGGAAGGTCAAAATAAAAGAGCATGATGGCATGATAGCATTATGGAAAGATTGGGAATGTAAAGGATTATTGGGCTCTTCAAATCAAGAATAACAATTAGGAAGACACTAAGGAGGTGAATGTGGTAGTAGGTAATGTTTTTTAGGATGCATTAATTCTCTCCATAGATAATATTATTGATTATTGGTTTTTAGATTCAGGGGCTTATTTTCATGCTACACCACATCGGCAGTATTTTATTGATTATGTTCAAGGGGATTTTGGACATGTTTATCTTGGTGATGATGAGCCTTAAAACATAGTATGAAAAGGATGTGTTTAATTCAAGATGTATAATGGGATCACTTGGCTATTGAAGGATGTCAGGCATATGCCCAAGTTGAGATGGAATTTGGTATACATGGGGAAACTAGGAAGTGAAGGTTATATGGTGACTTTTATATAAGATTTCTGGAAGGTGACAAAGGGTGATCTTGTGGTAGTAAGAGATAATAATTTTGGTGACTTGTATTTATCAAGTAGTGATGACTATTGTAATTTAGTTATTTCAAATGTAGATGCAAATTTTTGGCACTATAGGCTCGATCACATGAGCCAAAAGGGCATGCAAATTTTGAAGGATAGGTTGATCAGATTGAATGGGTTTGATTTATATTTTTGTGAAGACTATGTGTATGGGAAATAGAAAATGATAAAGTTTCTCAAGGTTGGACCTACAAATAAGGAGAATAAGTTGGAGTTGTTTCATTCAGATATATGGGGGTTCACTTAGGTATATTCTATTGGTGGCTCATCTTATTATGTCATTTTTTATTAATGATACAACTAGGAAAGTTTGTGTATGGTATTAGAAGAAAATATGATGTGTTTGATACATTTAAAAGATGAAAATCCTTGGTTGAGAATGAAATAGGTCTCAATTTAAAATGTCTAAGGTCAGATAATGGTGGGGAATATTACAATAATTAAATTTTTTATTACTATTTTATGAAAGAAAATTGTAGACAAGGGATAGTTTTAAGAACTCCACAGCATAATGGAGTGTTATAAAGTATGATCAGGACTATCATGGAGTGTGATAAGATCATGAGGTTGCATGCAAGACTACTGCTTCAATTTTGGGTAGAAGCTATAAACATGGTTGTATATCTGATCAATAGAGGACCTTTTACTTCCTTGGATGAAGGCATACCTAAGGAAGCTCGGTCTAATAATAAGGTTAATTATTATTTTCTTAGATTATTTGGCTATAAAGCTTTTGTTCATATTGATAAAGATGATAAGACCAAGTTAGAGGATAAATCTAAAAAATTCACCTTTATTGGTTATGGTGAGGATGAATTTGGTTTCCAAATTTGGAGTCTTAAGGACAAGAAAAGCTCCTGGTCTAGGTATGTGGTATTTAATGGAAAAGTCATGTATAAATAGTAACTACAAGATCAAAGAGATGATTCTAGAAAAGAGTAAATAGTGTTGGAGGACATTGTAGATGGTAAAGTGTCCAAGAAAATAGTTTAGGTACCTACTCCACAAGAATCCAAAACTCCTGAGGTGAGAAGGTTTTATAAGGTAATAAGGGAACCTAAATTATTTTCTTCATATCTTAATTATTTATTACTCACTGACAATGGAGATCCAAAGTGTTTTTAAGAAGCAATGCAGGTAGATGTTAGGAAGAAGTGGGAATAAGCAATGGATCAGAAGCATTAGTCTCTCATGGAAAATCAAATTTGGGATTTGGTAAACCCACCTAAATGTAAGAGAACATTTCATAACAATTGGTTGTATAGAATTAAATAGGATAATGGAGGCAAAAAAAGGTTCAAATCCTAGTTGGTGGTAAAGGAGTTTACACAGAAGAAGGGAATTGATTTTGATGAGATTTTTTCTCTAATGGTAAAGATTACTTCTATTAGGACTATTCTTGGGATAGTGGTAGTAAAAGACTTTCACTTAGAGTAGATGGATGTGAAGATTGAATTCCTTGATGGTGATTTGGAGGACTTATACATGGAACATATATAGGGATATGAGTTTATAGGGATGGAGAACATGGTGTGTAAACTGAAGAAGAGATTATATGGCCTAAAATAAGCTCCATGACAGTGGTACAATAAATTTTCTAGTTTTATGATGGTAGTTACATTATCATGTGTCTATATGTGGATGACATGTTGGTTACAAAAAAGAACATACAAGAAATAAAGGTACTCAAGGAAGAACTTACTAATTCTTTTGCTATGAAGGATTTAGGGGAAGCAAAACAAATCCTTGGTATGAGAATAACTCGAGATAGGAAGGAATAAAATCTGAATTTATCTAAGGAAGAATATATTAATAAGGTCTTGGAGAGGTTTAGTATGTAAGATGCTAAACCAGTTAGGAGTCCTTTGGCAGTCACTTTTAAGTTATCAAAGGAGCAATGCCCCAAGATAGAGGAAGAAAGAATTTAGATGTTCTAGATATCTTACTCATCAATAGTTGGTAACTTGATGTATGCCATGTTGTACACTAGGCTAGATTTTGCCCATGCAATGGGAGTAGTAAGTAGGTTCATGAGTGATCTAGGTAGATATCACTAGTAATTAGTGAAGTGGATCTTTTGGTACTTAAGAGGGACCATGGGGACAACTTTAAGCTATGGTAGATTAGACACCACTTTACATGGTTATGTAGATTAGGACATGGATGGATATTTAGATAACATGAGGATCATGATAGGATATGTGTTTATTATAGGTGACATAGTGGTGAGATGGATTTCATGACTACATAAACTATGGCTTTGTCAACCATAGAGGTTGAGTATGTTTTTGTCATAAAGTAAAATAAAGATATGATTTAGTTTAGAAGTTCCTTGAGGGGTTAGGGCATAAACAAGAGGAGGGTAAGATGTATAGTGATAGTTAGAGTGTTATACATAGAAAATAACTCTGCCTTCCACTCTAGGATGAATCATATATAGTTGAGGTACCATTTCATCAAGATATATTTGGAGGAAAATAATTTGAAGCTAGAGAAGATTCATACCAATCACAATCCTACAGACATGATGACCAAGGTGGTCACAAAGGAAAAACTGAAGTTATGGTTAGCTTTGGTTGGCCTTCATAGATGATAGTGAAGGGTTGAGAAGCTTTCTTAGAGGAAATAAATCTCCAAGTGGGATATTATTATGTTTTGGAGCTTATTTCCACATTACAATGTATTTTAAATATTATACATTAAAACTTTCTAGGATCCCCCTTTTTGGGGAGTATAGCTATGTGGTTTATCTATACCTGTATATGTGTGGTTTCATCACCCATGATTAATGGGGAACCATTATGGATTGACTTGGCCCATGGTTTTGGTACCCATTATTTTTTAAAATTGATATGTTGGTTACCTATTGATGTAATTATATATAGATAAGCATACAGTAGGTAATTTTGGAGATCTAGATTGTACCCTAGCTAGAGGTAGGAGTGTTTAGGTCTTACTTCCAAATCTATCTCAATATGGGACTGACCCTAGGTTATGGGTATCTTATAATGGGGTTAGACCTCTAGGATTTTAATTAAGGCTAGATCTTATGATGCATCATTTCAGCTCATTCCCACTACTAAAACTTACTAATGACTAGGTAAAAGGGAGAGAGATAACATAAAATGGAAACCTAAGTTAAAGATGGTGATGCACCTAATTTATGGTTGATCCACTTTGCTTGACTCTTAAACACTAATGAAACAATAAAAATACCACATATAGGATCCCAAATATCTATCATACATTAATGTTTCATGAAGAGGTTCACCAAATGATCAAAAGTTGAGGGAAATTATGGAGAGGTCTAATGCAAGACACTAACTAGTTACAGTATCCACATGTAGGCTTCAATCAAGAGATGTAGAGCACTAAACATGACTTGCATAACAAGATGAACTAGTAACTAGGTGAGATCATGGCTTGAAAAGGGAAAGAATTCTTCCACATATGTAAATCTAACATGTACACCTATACCAAAATAATGAAGTCTAAAATACAATATTCTATTCATTTCAGTAGGTTACAAGCTCCATCTTGGTAGAGTTTGGTCATGCCCAAGAAAGGGATTAGAGTGATATTATGAGTATTACAAAGAAGATCTATTTTTTTGGCTCAAAATCCTCTATATATAGCATAAAGAGATAAAGGGAGATGGGAAAAATTCATGGGAGAGTGGAGAAAGAGTCCTCATGATGTGGTGGTAGCTCATTGATTATTTTTTTCACTTGTGCCTTCTCTCAATCAACTATCCCTTTCTTATTCCAATAATTTTTTATCTCCTTTCATTGGTTGAGGATTCACTAGAGGACAAGAGTTTTTTTGGCATGATGACAAGGTATATTTGAATATAAATAACTCCCTTAACTACCTCTCTAACTACCAACTCACCACCTTAGGACCTTAAGCCCACTTGACCTATTCATGAGGATCAAATCCTTGAATCTTAAAATTGATAATCATGTCATGGCTTGAGTGGTAAAGTACCCACTTTATCAAGGATGGAGCCATGTTAATAGATGAGACCCTTTACATTAATCACCCATATCTTCCCCATGATCATAGGTCCATTATAGATGAAAAACTAATCTAAGATTATTAGTTTTCTTATAGCCTTTATATAAATATAGATTTATAAACTATATAGCCCCTTATGGAATCCCATTAGGTCTAAAAAGACTCATTCAATATTTGAAGGAACTAAGAGCTCATGTACACATGGATCCTTATTTTAAATATGGAAAGCATAGTTACAAGAATAGACCCTACATGTTACAACTCATCAAAGCAAAAGTCAATAATTATCTTCAAAATGATCCTTTATGTTCCTTATATCTTACTACATCAGTGTGTCCTTTTAATGGCATTAGATCAAGCTTTAATGGATACTAGATGATCCTATGAAACCTATTTGCCTCTATCAAAAATGGCTTATTAACTTTTATTAAAAGTCTTGGCCTCAACTTTATTCAAATTGGCTATCAATATCTAACACAGCTTGTTGACATATTGGCATTTGCTCACACTGTCGATCTTGATATGTATGATCAAGCACCAAATATTAATCTTGCCCTTGAATTTTCAAATTTATCCAAGATAATGCCATGTGTCAGCCTCACATTTTATTTTAGGATCCTATTATCAATCTATAGCTTCATGTTTATGCCATGTGTCAATATCTTGAGCTCCTTAACTATTTAACTCATCTCACACCATTAGATCAATATGTATGATCAAGTGAGGACCATTAGATCTACTGAGACCCATTATTTGAAAACCAATAGCTATTTCACAAGCTTAAATTTAACATCATTACTCTCATCAAATGACATTCACATGACCATCATTTATGTTCATGCAACCATAACATTTAATCTCAAAAGGTCTTGGTTTTTTTAGCTTAAAATTGACATTGGCATGAACATTTTATGTTGTAGGTCCAGCTTTAGAAGCTTATAACTTGATTCAAAAATCTCACATGGGCATGAAAATGTTAGAGGATGATTCTAAAATGTATAACTTCCTAGAGCTATAATCTTTTGGCTCATAGGGGCTTCCTAATAAAAGATAAAATTTTCACAAGTGAAATGGTCTATTTTCTCTTAAATGCTCGAAACATATGAAAACCTACTTGGATCCTCTATATTTTGAAATCTTAAACCTATTTCAAAAACTTTTGATCCACTACTTTATATAAAATATGTTCAACTTTTCAAATCTTGGTATGTGGGCCAAAAATGGCCAATATCTTTGGTGACTCATAGGGGTTGCATGTAATTCTATGCAAGAGAACCCAAACCATGTTGCCTTGTCTAGTCCATTGGGCATGGAGCCTCTTCTCTAGTCTAACATATTGACTTGGATCTAACTAGCTTCTAATCCTACTCTAACCTCTTTTTAAAATAAAAAAAGACCAAAAGGATAAAAAAAAATAGAGTGATTAAGGTACTTATTAAATGGAAACTAACCTAGAATAAAATGGGGACAGCAAACAAATGTGTTATACTAACACTTAGAGGAATTTGAATAAAACAATCCTAATATATACAACTTAAAACTATATGTACCTTTCCTCATAGATCAAAAGGAAATTTTTGTAACCTTATTACATAATGGAATGAGGGACTAAATGAGTCATACAACTCCTTGACCCTTGGTCTTGATAACTTCATCTTCTTTTTTGCATCTGTCAACTTCATTGGCATGATCTTCAATGAGAACCAAACAACTCCAAATAGGTCAGCTATGTGTATCTAGATAGTCTCAGGTTCTTCATATGGATCCTTAAGATATACCTCTTTGATTTCCATGGTGATCTCAATAATATTGGGCTTCTTCTTGGTTTCAATTTCTTCAGGCTCATCCAAAAGCTCTGCATATTCTACCAACTCATGGTCATTATCCTCCATGGGAAATGTTTTGTTCACCTTCTCAAGCACTTGATCCTTAACTTGACAAAGATATTCAATCTCTTGATCATATTATTCATGGATATCTATAAAATAGTCTTCAATATGTCCCTCCTTATTAAAAAGGGTGAAGTTTCCCTTGTGTTCACTAAGGGGAGTCCATATGGTGATCTCTTCCTCATAGTCACTCATGGCATCTTCTTGATCAATCATAGCTTGGATCTACTCCTCTTCACTTAATTAAATCAAAATGGGTTCCTTCTCAAGAAAGGGTGGGGTGGGAGGTTGATAGATATGCTCATGGGTTTGAGGGGAAGAGTAAGATGTGATGGATGGATGATAATATGTATATGGAGCATGGGATGTGATGAATGGTTTATGGATAGGTCTATGAATGAAGGGAACATTCTTTCAACTTGGAACCCTAGGAATGGCTAACTCTTGAAATAAATTTTGTAGGGAAAGTAGGCTAAGTTGGGAAATAGGAGTACCTTCTTGTACCAAATCTTCATTTTATTGGTGGTCTCCTTGAGACTCTTTAACAGTTACAAACTATTTTTTAGCCTTCATAATTGAAGTCTCCTCTTTATTTTAAGAACATACTTGGATAGACCTCCAAGATGAGAAAGATAGAGGTCTGTCTTTAACCTTATAATTCTAGTTCTCTTCCTCTTTCCTTGTCTTCAGCTCTATCTCTTTGATCTTCTTATCAATGTTCTCTTGGAATATCTTCTATTTAAGGTGGTTAGTGGCTTCATGAAGATAAGGAACACAAGAATATTCTTAGGATGGATGAGAGAGGTTTGTAGAGGTTCAAATCCTACTTTATTATGGGCTTTCAAATATAGATTTTCCTCATTTTACCTACCCCATGACTTCACCACTTGATTCTAGTTTAGAACCTTCAAGAAAATTATAAGGGGTTTTTAAGAGGGATGGAGTCTTAGATCTCAACAGTAGGTTTTTTAATAGAAGTCCCTTTTTTTTATAACTCTCTTAGATAGATATCCAAGAAGGAAAAGTTTGAGGAACACATAAATAACTTGGTGTATTCAAAGGGGCACTTGGAATGGTCTCTTGAGGAGGAATGGATGGCACATAAGAAGGTTAAGGTGGTGTATATTAAGGCACATAAGATTGGTGAGGTTGGACCTATTATTCTTCAAGGCCTTTTAGCTTTTCCTTGATGATTTAAATGTAACCACCTACATCCATCATCTTACTTTTGAGATTATTCTAATTTTCTCTCTCAATAGGTGTCCATTCTTCTTTAACTTATTTTAATGACTTCCTCACATAATGGATCTAGTGAGTGGGGACATTTTGGCCAAAATACTTTTGTGAGCACAATTATAGTACATGCTTGTCAAGGCTTATTAAATTTTACTTGAGTATTGGTATGGATGGCTCATGATAGGGTTGATGAGGAGCAGTGTTATGATGGGATTGTTATTCATATGTGGGATCAAGACAATATTCTTGCATATATGATTAACATTGGTCCTCATATTTCTAGTGAGGATCATGGGGAAGATAAGAGCCAATCCCTTGATAATATGGATCATGATAAACTCAACAAGGTTCCTCATATCTTTGACATAAGTCTTGGTAAGGTTGATTAGGCTCATATGGATCATGAGGATCATATTAGGACTAGTAGTAAGGATGTGGATAATAGTAATATTCACAATAGCTATTCATATTAACCTCATATGTCAAATGAGATGTAAGAACTTATTAGAAACTTCATTGAGACATAATTAGTCTACTCATAACCAAAAACTTTGATTTTGAGTCACCATTAGTATTAATTTACTTGCTTTTAAAAGTTGATCAAAGGAAAAACACACCAAGATATTTCCACTCTTTTAGACCTTAGTTCCACTAGGCATCCTAGAACTGTTGGAGATATAGATTGCACCCTAGCTAAAGGTAGGAGTGTTCAAGTCCTACTTCCAAATCTAGCTCAACATGGGACTGAGCCTAGGTTATGGGTATACTATAATGAGGTTAGACCTCTAGGATTTTTAATGAAGCTAGCTCCTCTGATGAATCATTTTAGCTTATTACCACTACTAAAATGTACTAATGACTAGGGAAAAGGGAGAGAGATAACATAAAATGGAAACTAAGATGAATATAGTGATGCACCTAATTTATGGTTGATCCACTTTGATTAACTCTTAAACACTAATGAAATAAGAAAATGACCAAATCTAGGATCCCAAATATCTATCATACATCAATATTTTATAAAGAGGTTCACCAAATGAACACAACCTTAGGGAAATGATGGAGAGGTCTAATTCAAGACACTAACCAGTCACAGTACCCACATGCAGGCTTCAATCAAGAGATGTAAAACACTAAACATGAATGCATAACAAGATGAACTAGTAACTAAGTGAGATCATGGCTTGACAAGGGAGAGACTTCTACCACATATGCAAATCTAACATGTAAACACTATACAAAAACAATGAAATCTGAAATATAGTCTTATATTCATTTTAAGAGGTTAAAAGTTCCATCTTGATAAAGTTTGGTCATGCCCAAGAGAGGGAGTAGAGTGATACCATGAGGATTACAAAGAGGATCTTTTTTTTGGATCAAAAGCCTCTATATATAGCAAAAATATAGAAAAGGATATGGGAACAATGTATGGGAGAGTAGAGAAAGAGTCTTTGTTATGTGGTGGTAGTTCATTGATTGCTTTATGCACTTGTGCCTTCTCTTAATGAACTAGCCCTTTCTTTCTCTGATAATCTTTGAGCTCCTTTCATTGGCTAAGATATTCATTGGAGGAAAAGATTTTATTTGGCATGATGACAAGGTCTATTTAAATGGAAAAAATGCCCTTAACTACCTCTCCAACTACCAGCTCACCACCTTGGGACCCTAATCCCACTTGACCTATTCATGAGGATCAAATCCTTGAATCTTGAAACTAAAAATCATGACATGCCTTAAGCAGTAAAGTACCTACTTTATCAAGGATGGAACCACATTGATAGATGAGACCCTTTGCATTAATCACCCATATCTACCCCATGATCATAGTCCATTATATATGGAAAACCAATCTAAGATTATCGGTTTTCTTATAGCATTTATATTAATATAGATTCATAGACTATATAGCCCCTTCTGGACTCCCATTAGGTCTAAAAATACCCATTCAATATTTTTAATAACCAAGAGCTCATGTATACATGGATCATTCTTTAAAATATGGTGAATAAAGTCACAAGAATGAACCCTACATACTACAACTCATCAACTAAAAGTTAATAATTAGCTCTAAAAGCAGTCCATTATGTTCCTTATATCTTACTACATCAGTGTGTCCCTTTAATGGCATTGGATCAAGCTTTAATAGAGACTAGATGATCTTGAAAAACTTATTTACCTCTATTAAAAATGGATTCTCAACTTCCATCAAAAGTCTTAGGCTCACCTTTGTTCTAATTGGATACCAAGACCTAACTCATCTTGTTGACATATTGACCTTTTCTCACACTATCAATCTTGATCTATATGATCAAGTGCCAGCCATTGATCTTGCCCTTGACTTGTCAACTTTGTCCAAGATTATACCATATATCAACCTTGCATTTGATTTTAGGATCCTACTATCATTTTGTAGCTTCACATGCTTATGATGTGTTAATCTCTTGAGATCTTTGAATTTTTGACTTATCTCACATTGTTAGATCAAGATGTATGATTGAGTGAGGACTGTTAGATCCGTTGGGACTCACTATTTGAAAACCAATGACTATTTCATGAGATTAAATTTGATGTCCTCATTCCTATCAAATGATGTTTACATGACCATCATTAACATTCATGTGACCGTCAAATTTAAGCTCAAAAGGACTGATTTTTCTCAAGCTTAAACTTGGCATTAGTGCAAATGTCTTACACTAAAGGTCTAACTTTAGAAGCTTATAACTTGAGCCAAAAATCTCACACAAGCATGAAAATTTTAGAGGATGATCCTAGAATGTAGAAATTCATGGCATTATAATCCTTTAGCTTATAGGGAATTCCTTATCAAAGATAAAAATTACACAAATGGATCAGTCCATTTACTCTTGAATTCTCAGAACATATGAGAACCTACTTGGATCCTCTTCATTTTACAATCTGAGACCTATTTCAAATCATTTTGATCCACTACTTCACATGAACTTTGCTTTATCTTTTAAAATCTTGGTATGTGGACCAAAAATGGCCAATAGGTAATATATATGAAGAACTAAGTTTGAGAAGGTAAACAAAATGTGTGAATTCAAGTGTGAATTTGGGAGAGTTTGTTGAGTGAAACTCCAAATGATATTTGTGCATTATAATTGTGATAAGACTAATTAGAGAGTGGAATTTACTCTTTTTGGCTTGTAATAAGATCTGATCAAGTGTTTCTTGGTGGATGTAGCCCACATTGGGTAAACGACATTAAATCTTGTCTTCTTGTTGTGCATTTTACTTTATGTTATTTATGTATCTCTATTCATAGCTCTTGTTATTATGATTTTGTGAAATTAGTTTGCATTAATTTCTATTTTATTCCTAAAAGTATCTACACTCAAATTTCAATAGTAAAGGGTCCCAAATACTAAGCCTCTAACATGGGGTATAGGTCTTATTAGGGCTCAATATAGATAAATCATTATAAAAATGTATCAAAGGGGTGTATCAAAGATATAATAAGGATAATCCATACAAGCAACTAATGAACAATCATAACCTATATCCAATATAGTTAAAAGTACTAAACTAACAAGAATATAAGTGGTGTAATGGTCAACTAATGGGTGGCCTATGCAACCTAGCTAATAAATGTTAACCCCAATTAACTTTATAGCTATATCAAATTATTCAGTTTGATTACACATCCACAATACTAATAAGCACAATAATATTTAATCTACTACGTAAATAAAGGAAAGAGAGTAGTAATAGAGATATTTAACTTTGGGTGGACTCATCAATATCTCAATCTCCCCATTTGGTTTAAGTGGCACTTTATAAGATACAGACACACAAAAACTAATCATAAATGCTTGACAATGTGTATCTTGACATCCTTACCTCATTTGGCACATTCACCATTCCACTAACTTATAATTTTTACAAGAGCATCTACTACTCTAAAATTTGTGATAAATATACTTATAACATCACTTAGACATCCTTAATCTACTTATAGTCACATGTTCTACCTTTTTCATAAATCATTGTCCTTTTGGGACAAGACCATGTTAGGTCAAACAAGGATGCACTATGGCCATGTCCACTAGTGTGGCCTTGTCTCCCACACCCCAATGGTAAATTTATAAATTTGATATGTTGTATTTAACCCCTAGAACACTTTTATCAAGGTTAGTTATCATAAATATTTTAAATCTTCCCCTATATAATCACATCAAGGTTTCTCTAAACACATCGAGCAATCACTTGGCAATTCTAGTACAAACTAAGAAAAATAGAACTTTACTTCCAATTTCAATCATGTTGCATTATAAAATTTATAGTCCAAGTTTGAATTCAATTTATTATAGGTCAGTGGCATTTATTTTTAATAATTTTAATTTATCTCTTAGCTACATTCATATGGATTCACAATCACAGATCACACACTCACCTTAAAAGGGATAAATAAATTGGCCCGAATCCCATTTGAGCTATGTAAACAACACTAAAATTATGTGGGTATTTATGAGGATGTTTAGGCTATTTCCCTAACCCTATTCCTCCTTTTTTACATTTTATTTTTATTTTTTTATTGTGAAACAACTAGGGTTTTATGTTTTTTAGGTATTCATATGAAAAACCAACTTCAATATAAAATCATAATAGCCAAGCACAGGTGATCATGTAGGAAATTTAGTTACATAGTTAATATATATGTGACCATAGTCAAAAAATAAGGATGTACTATGCCCCTATCCTACTACCATATACTTTTCCCAACACAATTTTAATTAATGATTCCAAACATGACATAGTACACAGTTAGTTTTCAGTCATAGTTAATCTCCATGGTCAATGTAATATTAGTTTTTAGGAGGTTTACATATCTATTAGTTGATTTATTATTTTTAGATAATTTATCATATTATAAATTTTGTATTTCATTTCTATATTTTTATATTTCCTGTATATCAATTTTAAGATTTCAGATCTATTAGGTTGATTCATTTCAATTCAAAATATTTAAAATTATGATGAACCCATTATTTTTAGAACATTGTTTGTTATTTTCTTGATTTTTGTCTTAAGATTTCATTCAAATTTATATAAATTATTGACATTGAAAGAAGACAACCTTAAACCTTAGTTATATATATGACATAATGATTTAATCTTCTTTAACCTTGGATTTAATCTAACACCAATGAAATTCTTGTCACTTTGGATAAATATGACATTGAAGCTCTTTATTTTAACCTTGGATTGAAATTTGTTAGATCTATTAGTTTGATTTATTTCAATTAAAAATATATTTAAAATTATGATGAACCCACTATTTTTAGAACATTATTTATTTATTTTTTCATTTTTATCTTAGGGTTTCATTCAAATTTATATAAATTATTGACAGTGAAAGAAGATAGCCTTCAACCTTGGTTATAAATATGAAACAATTATTTAATCTTATTTGACCTTGGATTTAATCTAACACTGAATAAATTATCATCACCTTGGATAAATATGACATTGAATCTCGTTATTTTTACCTTGGGTTGAAATTTGTTGAAAACTATACACAAAAATATTTCAATTTTATTTTTTCTATTTTCTATTTTCCTATGATTTTTTTAGAAACTATGTTTTGAAAGTTTTAAAATTACTTACTAATTGTCATGAAGGGATACGTGGTGATCTATTTTATATACATCATGACATGATAAATACTAATATCCATTGTACAAAACTAAACTAAACTTTAGTTTCCACGTACCTCGCATTATATCAAAAATACCTAGTATCCCTTATTTACACCATAGGAATCTTCTTTATCCATTTGATTTTTGGTGCACATGAGAGGTTCATATCACTAAATAAATTTAACCTCATTGTACCCCTAGATGGAATCAATGAGATATAGTCATGGTTTTGACTTGTAATCAATGCATAAAAAATTAGACTGACACTAATCAAGGAATGAGTAATTATATTTTAGAGCCCATGCAATCATTCAAACCCTTGCCTATATCACCCTTATACCTTGATTTTTTCTTGTATTATATACATAATCTTTATTATATTTTGTTTATACTTGTATTATATTCATAATGGGATCAATGATTACATATTTATTTCATATATTGAATAGGATTATGAAATTTATTGTTACATCTTGTATTCCATTTTAGCATCTTATTCATTATGTTAAACATGGATAAAAAATTGGTCAAATTAAGAGGATATAATGTATAACATAGACCATCAAACACTTTTTAATTCTTATTGTTGTAATATTACTTCCTCTATTGATTCTCCTAAATATTTATCATCATTAAAAGATAATTGTGTCACCATTTTGGGTCAATAATGCATGTACAATCCATATAATATTTAAATATGAGGTCTTGTATACAAATAAGATTTTACCCCTTATGGATAAAACAAACCTATAGCACCTCCTATTGATAATAATAATTTTTATAATATCCAATCTGAGTTACTTCTTATCATAACTAGATTCCAAAGAGCATGTGCACAACACTTTTTTCTTCCTCCCCCTCACCCTCAACCTAATTCTATTCATAAATCCATTCCCATTATTCATGCAAAACTCATATTAAATTTCCATGCTCGTGCAATTCAAACTAAAAGAGGGTGTCCACCCTTACCTCCATAACCCAATCATACTACTCACAATGTTCCTCCTCTACCTCTTCCAAGCCAAGTTTCTAAACCCAAATGGTATTATCTCATTGACCAATTACATAATACTCTAACCAAGATTTCTATTCTATAACTACAAAAGAAAACACAATATTACAAGAATATCTTATATGTAAATTTGCATGATAAAATGCTTCCTATGGGTACATAGTCATATGTATTTACTTCTATCATGAACACAATCAAGGATAGCAATAATTTTATTACTTTTGATAAGAAATATGTACTCCCAAGATATCATTGATCAAATTTTCCATTTTCATTTAAATTCAAATATATGGAAAGCTAGGTAACTGAGGATTGGTTGACAATAATTCTAGTGTAAATATTTGTAGTTGTGACTCCATATTAAAATTGGGTTTCAATAAGGATAATATTCATATATCAAATCAACCTATAAATGGATTTGATAACACTCTAAAGTAAATATTGGGAACTATCACACTAGATTTAATACTAGGACCCAGAATGGTATCTATTATTTTTCAATTCATACCCGATTAGGTAAAATATAATCTAATTTTGGGTCAACCTTGGATTCCATTTAAATGGAAGATATACCTTATAAGCTTCAAAGATGCATTAAATTTTTATATGATACACATAAGTATACAATTTTAGTTGTTGATGTACCTTTTCTCTATTTTAAAATGACATACTCACAAACCAATAAATTATCCTCAATATCACTTAAGTAACCAACTCCAATGGCACAACTACATAATTATGAAGTGGGTGAATCAATTAATGTAAATTATATCTCAAAAAGTGCTTAAATTCATAAGTAAATGGAGGAGCCTATTAAGGAATCTATGCCAAAAGTAAAAATTCTTAATTAGATAAACCTATCAAGAGATGCAACAAGCACTAGTTTCCAAAGTAACAGTAGAGCCTATTCAAGAACTACCATTATTGATAAATTCATAAATTTCTTGTATAATGGAAGATTACTATAGTAATGATGATGAAGATATATAAGACCTAACAAATGATCAACTATGCAAGTTAAATTCCAATACCATTTATTAGGATGATTACTTAGCGCATTCTTTATTTACATCTATTAGAATGGGTGAATATAGAAATATTTTTCTATATAAAGTAAGATAAAAACACCCATTTCCACAAAATGGGATTTACAACATACCTCAAATATCTATCATATTATTTCATAATTGATTGACTTGAACACTTATCATATAATGATCACACCTCTCAAAAATAAGGTACAAAGTGACCAATAAAAAACTCACATAGAGATACATTAAAATATAAAACTACCAAATAAAAATAAAATTAATTTCACAATAAGATTGATCAATAAAGGCATTTCAAATCAAGATCTAACATCTAAGGTTTCTCTTACCAATATGGTTATTGTTAACTATTTTGACCACAAGCCAAAATAGGTCAACCCCCTATAGTCTAAAACTTGTATAGGTGTCTATAAAAATGTAATATGGTGTGTCATAGTCAATTTTATGTGATTTAATGTGTTTTTATCCTTGGTCATAGTCTAATTTAGTCCTTGTGTCATTTTATGTCACTTAAGGGTCATTTATGAAGGTGGTACTATTTTCCTTGGTGTACAAGTGTTATAAACTCCCTTAAATTGTCCTATATGTTATATTCCTTGTCATGAATTTCAATCCTAATTGAAACTTGTAGGTTTCTAACTGAAATCAAAAAATAAGTGAAAAAGGAGTTTTACAGTTATATAGCCTATAAAGGAGAGTGGCACATGGAAAAAGCTTATTTAGTGCCCTTAAGCTTCATTTAATCCATTTCTATCCTTGATATACTTTAGAAGTGCCAAAAAATGATTCAAAACCATTTCTCTTATCCATCGCTGCACTAGACATATGAAATTGGTCAATAGGTCTTTTGATGGTACGTCTTATAAGAGAGATTTTAGGTCAAATGATCTTCGTAGTGGATAATAAAATTGGGATACTTAATTTTCATGATAGTAGTTGGAAGAATGGTTTCCTGTGCTTTATAAACCATGCTTAAGAAGTTTATTATCTTTATTTGCATATTAATCCCCACACCCTACAAGTTTTATTTTTATATGAGCTAGTTTATACAATCTATTTGGTGAAATTACTTCTAAAGGATGTGAACATTCTATTTTCATGGTTTCCATCCCTATTTTCATGATTATAAGTGATTTGATGAGTTCAAACATCTTAAGTTACAAGTGGAGTATTTTAGTGAGGTTGCAGACATATCCATCAATTACAGACATTTTCCTCCCTTGTAATGGATTCAATGAGTATGACATGATGTATTCCATGTTTTTCATAACATGTTAATTTCCCTCCTTGTAAGGTTCAATTTAAATGGTTAGCATTCATGGAGTTACAATCAAAGAGTATAGTAGATAGTTAGCTCTCTCCTTACTTTCACTTACAATCATGGTATGTGAAGCTCTAAGCATGGTCATGGAGGTGTAATAAGAAGTCTCAATATGTTGGAAACATTATTTAAGCATGAACAAACAATTTTAACCTTTCAAATTCTATGTGGTTGACTATGATAATTATTTTAGCCCTATACACAATTATACACCATTAATGTGTACCTGCAGGTGCCCGTAGGAGATAATCACATTGAAAGGAAGTATTTGAATTGGGTTGAAGTTCTTCATGGTGAAAAAAATACATTTAAGAGTTAATGGAGGGTTTAATAATGGTTGAAAGCCTAGACAATATGCACATTATTCATCTCTTTTCTTAACTACCCTGTATACAAAAATGTCCACCTACAAGTGGCTCTCACAGAGAAATAAAAGTGTTATGTGAAGGAATTTGATAGGTTTTGAGACATTTTTTAGGTCTTAATATGTTAAATAAACCATGATAATCATGATTGAGGCCATAGATTAGCAGGTGGATTTGAGAAGTCACTTCAAGTGAAGAAATCTGAGTTTAGGGATAAGTTTCCCTAAAAACCCCAAAATAGAGTCCTAGCCACTTTTGGTGTTACCAAATGATGATGTGATGAGTCTTAATGAATTTAAATGCATCCATATTGTATTCTTCATGAAGGGGTATTATCTTTCAAAAGGAGAGTGAGTATTTGGCCCACAAGTGATGTAAATAAGGCTTCCAAATCACATAATTGTTCACTACAACTTTTTAGTGTTCACTACATTATTTTGAACCTTTAGTGATCTTACACTCCAAGGAGACATTTTAAAGAAATATCCCCATGGTAAGTGATCTATTGGGTTGAGACGCATACTAAGTAATCTAAATAACATTGAGAGAGTTGAATTTTAAGGTTTTAACCTACATGTTCACCTACAGCTGCACTCTTCCTTCCAACAAGGGACACCTATAGTTGATTGTAAGTGCATATAAGTTCCTAAAGTAAATGTTGGTAAGAAAGAGCTTTCAAAACATAAATACTTTTGTTTAAAACTAGTTTTAAAACCTTCAAAGGACCTTAGGGTGTGAATGAAAGGTTGCAAGGGTTGATATTCACTTATAAGACCCTTTTGCTCTATATTGGTCAACTATAGTCAACTGTAGAATGATAGTGAGATATAACACAAGGATTTTGAGTATGGTCTATCATAAATATGATTATAACAAGTATATATGGATTTAAAATGACCCTAGAGACTCCAAAGAGGCTTTAGACATTGTATTCAAGGTCTAACCATGTAGTAGAAACCTACAAGTGTCATTTTCTATGTGAGAAGATGTAGTCTCAGTCTTGTCCAAGCAAATGCAAGGTATGTAATGAAGGGTTGGATGAAGTTGTGAATGCTTGTTAAGAATTAAGAATCTCAACCAAATTTAATTACCAGAGAATCACATAACCAAATTTTAAATGTGAAATTAGATTTAATTATGTACTAAATTACATCATGGAATCAATTCCTCAAATCATAGTTAAATGAAAGAAATAATAGAGAGAACAAAACTAAATAACACATTACATAGATCTATCGTGGTTCACCCAACATGGGTTACATCCACTAGGAAAGTCCTCAATAAAATTTGTTACAAAATAAAATTACAAAGACCTCTCATAGAGATAAAATATCTCCTCCTAAATTCACAAATGACTTCACTAAATTATTGATCTAAATATGTCAATAATTCTATACATATGTTATGCTACACCTGCACCTGCACAATACTATATCACAAGTTGATATACCACACCCTACAAATAAACACCTACACTTTTTCTTGTCTCTAAAAGCCACAACACACCTATGTAATATCAACAAATGAGAAAATCCACTAATCAAGGAGGAAACTTTCCATGATTATCCAAGATAATAATTATCCATAAGGAACACAAAATATTCCACCTAAGCAAGCTTATCCATGAGCTTCATTAATACGAAACATGCCAACCTTATCTTTTTTCCTCTAAAGGGCAGAAATTACAATGACATGTGATCATATCCAACTCCTTGAAACAAGGAAGTCATTCCCTTTTCCAATAAATAACTATATCCCTAAAAACAAGGAAGTCATCATGGAAAATAGACATCTAACAACTAACTCCACAAAACATGGAAGACATAAAAAATATAAAATTCTATGAATATTCCACTCACATGGAATCAAGGTTCCACAAAAGGTGGAGTGGGTAAAAATTCACTCCCCACATTTGTGTAGCTCTCTAACCCCCTAAAATGTGCCACCATGGTCATGTGATAGCCCCAAAGGGCTCCACACTCAACAATCTCCCACTTGGAGACCATTTCTCCTTAACATAATCTATCACTATTTCATGACAATTAAGGCTAACCAAATCTAAACATAGTCTCAAGTTGTCTAATGTGACGACCTTGGTCATCATATCCATAAAGTTCTATCTAGTATGAATCTTCTCTAGCTTCATAACATTCTCCTCAAAAGCTATCTTAATCAAGTGATAATGTAACTGAATGTGTTTTTTCCTTGAATGGAAAGTAGAGTTATTTACCAAATGAATAGAACTCTGACTATCATTGTGTAGTTTCCCAACTTCTTACTCATGCCCCAAATCTCAAAATAATTATTATGACCAAATCATCTCCTTGCTAGCCTCTATGGTAGCAACATACTCTACCTCTATGGTTGACAAAGCCATAACCTTCTATATCCTAAAAATCCAACTAACCACTACATATCTAATAGTAAAAATATAACCTATCATACTTCTCATGCTATCAATATCCCATACCATATCTAAGTCCACATAACCGTGTAAAGTGGTATTTGATCTACCATAACATAGTGCAACCTCAATGGTTCCTCTCAAGTATCTAAGAATCCATTTCACTGCTTGTCAATGCTCATAACTAGGATCAATCATATACCTACTCATAACTCTCACTACTTGGGTAATATCTAGCCTAGTACAAACTATGGCATACATCAATCTACCAACTGCCGATGAGTAAAGTACCTTGGACATATTAATCTTTTCAACCTCTATTTTGGGAAACTACTCCTTTGATAATATAAAGTGACCTACCAAAGGAGTACCAATAGATTTATAATCTAACATGCTAAACATTTCCAAGACTTTTTTCACATACTCAGATTGGGATAAAATCAGCTTCCTCTCCTTTCTGTCATGAGTAATCTTCATACCAAGGATTTGTTTCATAGTACCCAAATCCTTCATAGAAAAGGAGTCACTAAGTTGTTTCTTGAGTGTATGAATATGTTGTATGTTCTTTCTTACAACTAAAATTTCATCCACATAAAAGAATAATATAATAAAAGAACCATCATCAAAATGTTTGATGTACATGTAATGGTAAGAATTGTAGACACTTAAATCTAGCCACCAATAACTTCCAATCAGGCTTTTAGCCAATTTCCACTTAAAATACACAATTTGGCCTAAAACACTAAAACATGATATATGATGTGAAACTAACATATTCAATTGCCAATTTTGGCTAGGGTATCACTAAATAGGGTAATGTAATTTATGGGCCTGCTAACTTTGATAAGATCATTTCAAGTCAAAATGCCAATTTTGCACCTAGGTGCTCTAGATTGATCTTTCCTATCAAATATTTTGTATAAGATACATGCCTTTGTTATTTGTTTTTGGTAACATCTTAAATGGGAATATGGTTCCAATGCATCTGACATTAATTTCTAATTCTAATCTAGTTAAACTTTAGACGAATAACAAGGCATTCTGATCAATTTGAGTAATTTGTGCACAAAGTGCTTAATCATGCTTAACAGTTAATTAAAAAAATTAGGGCCTAATTAATAATTCCATGGAAAATTGTTGAATAAATTGTTTTATAAATGTATATTGAATATCTACATCATCAAGTGACCTCATTTCTTGGGAAGACACCCCTAGGCTATAAATGCCACAAATATCAAGATTCATGCCTCTATGCCTCATCAATGCCTTCCATGATATCCTCCATGCCTCTTAATTTCCCCTTATTCAAATTTCATGATGAGGATAATTATAAACTTAATTCCAAAAATTGAATTAATCTTTAGCCACACATCTCAATCTTGAGATAGACGATTCAGGTTGATTCTAGACATTCTCAAAAATCTATAAATAGAGAGGCCATGAACATCATTTCTAAGCTATTTTAGTGTAAAGTTATAATGCACAAATATCTTTAAGAATCCATTAAAATTAGTGTTACCATGCCAAATTGATTTCAATCTAAGCCAAGCCAAGGTGCCAAGGAGAGATGGAGGTAGCCAAGCTTCCATTACCAAGGATTTCATGAGCATAAGCTAAGCAAGCCACTACAACAAGCATTTTGGAGCATCCAAAGATGGTAAAAGAGGGTTTATTTTAAATTTTACTTGTGTATTTTATTCATGTTTGGTAACTAATCTCTCCATAGTGTCTAGGCCTAGAGATTTTATGCTATTTAGTGTGTTTCTTTCATTTTGTTTTTATTTTGGAACTAACACCATACTAACCATCCTCTCTTGAGTCAAATTCCTAGATTCACATATGGCACGCCTGGTGGGACTAGATGCATCCCACACATGAAGAAGATCATTTTTAAACTTTAAAATATTCATTTAGACCAAATAAACTCTTGAAAATTGATTTTCTAACTTTATTTTTCCATTTTTATTTGCCATGGGTTTACACAGTAACCGATGTCAGCTAGTAAAACTGACATTAGTTGGATAGATTACCTGACATCGATTAGTAAAATTGACATCAATTAGATACCTATCATCAGTCACATTGGTATAACCAATGTTGCTTAGATAACCATCATCGGTTAGAAAATGCAATTGTCATTAGTTATATAACCAACATCGATCATTGTGTTTTTCTTAAAACATAGACCCGAGAGCTTTTTTTTTAAAGTTCATTGTTTCAAACCAAAAAGAGATTCAAGGCTAAAGGACATGCTAATGTTTTTATTATAGGACCAAGCTTGACATTTGTTAAAAACATGTTTAGATCACCTTTTTAATGCTTAAAAATCAATTAGGAACCTTCTTTTGGTGTTTAATAAAAAAAATTAGATATTTATGGTGAATGTTTTCAAAGTTTGCAACTAAGACCAAGGAGTCAAATGAATACCACCTTATTTTCCATTTGGGATTAAAAATGAACTCACTTTTTCAAATCTTTTGTTTTTTCGTATTTGTTTAGATTAAAATTGTGTTTGTCAAAAAGAGGGATGTTGCATATATACTCTTCCATTTGTCCCCTTTAAGGAACCCTTGGAATCAAAAGCACCCTTCCTATTGCAAGTAGCCTAGTCCAAGGATTAGAAATAAATTCATCTAAATCACTCCCCAAAAACTCATCAAAGTTTGGATGACCTTGAAAATGACCCTAAAGACTTTCTACTATCATGCTTTCTTCATTTTTATGTAAATTTGGCTTACAAGGGGGATTTCATCACCTCCTACAAGTTCTTTAGGGAAGTTTTGACCCAAGGTTTCACCTCCCAACATTGACTTCATTTGGTTCCTAATTGGAGTTTTACATAGGATGTAGTCGCACTTTGGACATTGCACTACACTAAGCGAATAACAGGATGTAGTGGTTACAGAAAGGACTAGACCTTTTTGCAACAAGCCAAGTGAAATGGACTGAAAATACATAATTTTATATTTTATTATTTGGCATGAAAGTCATTATTTAATTGATTCCCCTATAACATTTAGAAACTTATTATATCTTAGACACATCCCCACTTGTCATGGAAGTATTGTTAGTGTAAGGTGCACCTCAAGGTCCATGTCACAGTATTGTCATTTGAGAGAAGGGGGGTGTAAAAACCCTACTATATAATGTGTATTTACTTTTGGATAAACACTTAAAATCCTCTCAAATGATATATATTAATAGATCCTAATAATACCAAGCAACCTTGTTAGTTAAGATCTAAGAGCAATTAATTAGTTGATCTTGTCCTAGATTAAATTCTTGTTTAAAAGTCAAAACTTGATGTAAATAAAAAATTAAAACCAAACACATAGTCCTAATTTTCCTTTGAACAAAGAGGTGTTATGCTTCCCATATGAGATCATCAATTTTCCTTATTCAAAGTTCATCAAAATCTTGGGAATCATATCATCCACTTTGGCACAGTTATGCTTCCCAATTGAGTCTAAAATGTTACCAAAGTTGTTTAACTCCTTCACTTATAATCAAAATTTGAATTGCACCTTTATAAGTTCATAGGTTTTATTTGTTAAGTGGGTTCACCATTTTCACTAAACTTGAGGTAACTTAGGTTTAATTTCCAATTTGAGTTGAAGGTCGTTCAAAGACTCATGATCATTGTCATCAGTTGATAGACTTAAACCATTTTGTGCTAAACAATTGCACTTTGAGTCTATGCACCACAACATTTTGAGTTAAGAAAAGTAGTGTTATGCTATCAAAATTGTGGGAAATTATCTTTGCCTTGGAGATTTTTTGAAACAAACTTTTTTATCACACTTTTTGGGTAGTATAGCATTGTTACGCTACCCAAAACATTTCAAATATTATTTCATATACCCTCTTACATGGAATTCAAATTGTTTTCTACATTTTTAGACCAATCCAAGTGTAATTTTGTGATTCTTTGTCTAAAGCACAGTTATATTGTTCACTTTTGTCTAGCTTGTTTGTCAAAAGAACCAAGTATTATACCATTATTTATGAGAAAATAAACTATCTGTGAAATTGTCTTTTGTTTCATACCTTATACCTAGTTGATCAAGTTCATATCCAAGAATCAAATGCCTAGTGTTTTTTAAAAGTGTTTAAAATCTGTTAGATTAAACCTCTCATCTATTTTTAAAGTCTAGCTTTTGACACCGTTTGGCCAAGAGTCCTAGCGCATGCCTTCTTTGAGCCTAGATTTTGATGCCACATTTGGCCAAAAGACCTAGCAACTTTTAAAAATCCTAGATAAAACTGATTTAAAACACTTCAACCTTAGAGTTTGGCATTTCAATTTTTTGTTTATTTACTTGCTTATCTTTGTGTGAACAGTGAAATTTTAGATACTTCACACTAGCTTGTTTCCTCACAAATCCTTACATAAACCTTTTTCATCCATTTGATTAATCTAGACCAATTTGGAACATCATCTATTTTAGACATTGTCTTTTTAGAGTTTAAAAAAATCTTTGACCTTTTGTCATAAAGCATTGACTATGGATCCCAACATGTATTCTTACACTCGTAGTGGACTCATGTAAAATATAGGGATTAGTAATGTGGTTACATAGAAAGAAATGGTTTACCTCTATGTAGATAATATTGTTTATGAGATGGATTCTTATCCCTCTTATATTGCTCAATCTAGGGCACAAATCCAAGATCCATTGGGTAATTATCTAGTTAACACACCACCTTATTCAAAACAAGATCAAGAAAAAACTACACAATACCTAGCTACAATAACCATAGTGGATGAGCCAATTTTTCAAAAGTCATATTCTACTAATACAGCTTCCACATATGATCCATTTTTTTTATCAACATTTTTTAGAGAACAAAGATGAATTTTGGTTAGATCTATGGAGGTAAGGGACAAGTTTCCAACAAACTTCCCCCATGAAAATTTACCAAGTCTATTAAGAGTGCCCCAAAATATCATTTATGATCAACAAGATTCTTCTAACAATCCTATGGCTCTAGTCCAAATAGTGTATCGAGACCCTAATTTATCTAATTGAGGCAAAAACATCATGGAAGATCACTTTAACCAAATGTAGATAGCATATCAAACCTACCTGAATCTAGCACATAAATTCAATCATATCAACATGGTGAATAAGCCTCTTATTGACCTAATTCCTTCAATAGGAGTCTTGATAGAGTTAAATATACAAGAGAATCTAAGTTCCAACCCATTTGTATAAACTACTTCTATAGATAGCTTAATGCATATACCCATTATTGAAGAAGTGTCTTCAGCCTCTGCATATAATAGTGAGCCAAACGTAGTGGATAATGTGAAAATATCATCCAATCTCAATAAAATTGGTACTAACACATAAACAACTAGCCAACAACATGTGCCTATAGTTAATCCCATGGGTAGATCATCATACTAGGGAATGGGAGTTTCTACATCCCAACCTCAACTGACTACTTCCTCAAGTGTAGAACCTATGAGATTAGGTAATCAAACAATGGCTAATGTCACATCTCAATGATAGAATGTAATGAACCCTACTCCTCCTCAACAACTAATGAGTAGTATTCCATAATAACTAGCACAATCTAGTGTATCAATGTAATAGAGGACAAATGCATTGCCACCTCAATTAGGGGCAATAAGTGTTCCACATCATTAAGTAATGATGAACACATCTCTTAAGTCATAGACTAATATGCCAATCCAAAACTAAGCAATGACTAGTCAACAACATGCAAATATTGGCTAGTGATAGATGTTGAATCTATAACCTATTTTCACTTATCCATAGGGATTCATGCAACAAAGAGGTCCCATTGTTTCTCAAGTACCTACTAGACAACCATTGGTTCAAAATGTGCCAAAAAATTAGAGACAGGGTCTTGGACCACAAGTTCCCACTCAATAATGAGGTTTGATTAGTCAATAGCATGTCCCTTTTCAACTATAGTAGTCATAGTATATTTATATCCCTCTATCTTAACCACAAAATCCTCCAATTCAAACCTTTATCACCAACCCAAACTAGAATATCACACAACCAATTATGTAATTTTAAGTATATCCTAATCTATGTATGTATATTCTTAGTCCATTCCCCAACCAAACTAATGTACCCCAGTAGGTATCTCCATCATACCCTAGTCAAAGTGTCCCACTTGTGACCTCCCAACCATCTACCCAAACCAATATTCTCCCTCAAACCAATGTTCCTCCTAGTTTCCTATCCCAAGAATTGCAACAGATGAAGGATGTAATTGTTGCCATTCAAGTTGGTAAATAGATTAAAATTTTCAAATTGGATGACATGTGTTCCTACCCATTCAACATAGAGTATTTATAGGTACCATTTCCTCCAGATTATGAACCACCAAAATTTGACAAATATAAAGGGAAAGATGACCCTAATGCTCATTTGACTGAATTCTTTGTTGCATGTCAACTAGTGGCATATAGCGACATTTATCTTTTATTGTTGTTTTCAAGGAGATTGGTTGAACAAGCCTTGGAGTGGTTTTTAAAGTTGCCTAAAAAATTAGTAATAGATTTTGATGATCTTTTTGATAAGTTTATGCAGCACTTTTTCTATAATCTTGAGCATGATATTTCATTATTGGAATTAATGAAATCAAAGAAGAAAGATGGTGAGAGTTTTTTAAGTTATTTACAGTGATGGAGAGCCCTTACAAGCCATTTCACCCATAGTTTACTAGATAAATAATTAGCCACTATGTTTACCAAAAATTTGCATAGTGAGATAGTTTATCATTTAGAACTACAATATGCACATACTTTCAAAGAAATCATCGACAAAGGCTTATCGATTGAGTGAGTGATCATCAATAAATGAGTTATCAAGCTTAATTTAACTAATAAAAATCAAGGTACCAATCAAGGAAATTCCCAACATCCCATTCAATCACCAGCATCATAATCAACATAGGCTAATAACCAAAAAAGATTGAAGTAATTCAACCACAATAAGAATGTTGTGGGAAATGAAGTAACTGAATCACATCATGTCCAAATAGTGAAAACATCATTTTCACCACCTTTTTAGCTTACTCTTACCTATTAACCTCTCTAACTAATACTACAAGTACAATAACCAAGACCTTCACAACAAATACAGCAGTCGTTACCATTACAAACCCCTCTTCCTAGGAGAATCATGCCTACACATCATGACTTTAGTGACCTAGGAGAACCTATTGAGTCTATATTTCACAATCTTACTAACACTAATCTAATTAGTTGGCCTATACCAAAGCATTATCCATAAGGCATTCCTTATCCTAATTGGTACCATGAAAATAAATTCTATAAATATCATTGGGTCAACAGGCATAATCTATGAAGATGTGTCCAAATCAAGCATTTAATTGAAAATATTTTGGATAATGGGGAGATAACATTATATAATGGTACTTCTATTTCCAATCAAACTCTTGGGATTTATCAAAACTCCTTTTCCTAACATAATAATCAACAGTAGAAAAATAATTAGTAACAACAACAATGGCTAGTGCAGCAGTAAAATCAATAGTATCAAAATCAAAGGCTGAAGCAACAAAATCAAAAAAATTAGTAGCAAAACCCATAATGATAGAACAATGGATAAAACTAAGGTCAAAATGGTAACAACCAAAAAGCCTACCATTTAGTTGCACATGACTACAATAGGGTTGTAGGTCATATTATAGGGGGTAGCATTAATATCATCTCCATTAATCCTAGACCAAGCACTAATCAGCCTAGACCATTACTAAATAAAAAAATTCAACCAAATTACATGGATAATCCTTCTTTGACTTGGGAGTGAATATAGGCAAACCAGAAAACTAGGACTTCCCTTTTTGGACCTTATATCGATAACTCATCCTTGTCATGTGATTACATGTGAGTGCACTAGCAACTGAGACTTGTCCTATCTAGTCCCACACCATTCCCAACATTTGTTAGAAATAATGGTCTAGTATTTAATCTTGATTGTGTAATCACAACTCAGAGGTTAAAGATTACTATCCTAGGCCCACACCATCCACCACTTTGCCTATCATCCAACCAATCATTAAACCTCAAAATAAACCATTTACTATTGACTAAGATAAGAAGTTTGATATTGTGTAACAATTACAGAAGACACCAGCACAAATTTATATTTTAGATTTGTTTTGAACATTAATAATCCATAAAAACATATTGAATGATTTTTTGACCCAATCCACTATTGCTAGTGACATATCCCCTGATAAATTTCAAGCTTTGGTTAAACACCTAGCTCCAACCCAACAAGTCACATTCAACTAAAGCGATATCTCTGTCTTCCTTTGGCTCACTCCATAATAATCCATTATATATAGAAGTTTATATAAGATGTCATAAAGTGAAACATGTCCTTATAGGAAATGGATCTAACCTCAACATAGTGTCTCTAAAGCTCGTAGAGCTTCTTGGGTACACAATGGTAGATCTCCAACTAGAAATAATGACCATCAAAGCCTATGATAATAAGGAAAGAGGATCACAAGGCACCATTATTTTTCTAGTTATCATTGGGCCTTTGACCAATGATACACTTTGTCATATGTTTGATCTTGAGTTATCATATAATATGCTTCTAGGAAGGCCTTGGTTACATAAGATTCGTGTAGTCCCATCAATGCTGCACCAATGTATCAAGTTTTCCCACTCAGGGATGGAAGTGAATATTCTAGGATATTTCCACCCATATGAATATTACAAGCATATTGATGCTAAATTTCAAAGCTATAATTATTAGTATGACATGAATCCAAGTTCCAAGCAGGATAAAAAAGGCTACACTTATTGATCCTTCATTAGATAATTGAATAGATCCTAATACCTTAGATTCCCTTTCCCACATGTCACCTCTTGAAGCTTCTAATCATTTCACCATTTCAGATAACGACCTGGGAGAGTATGTGACCCATGATATATTTTATATTGCCAATATTTCTCAGAATCTAAAAACCTTTGGGTGACCTAAAGTCACCCCACATATGTATTGGAAACAAAAGAAAAAAGATAAGGGACCTATCACATTTGTACCAGCATCTAGCCTAGAACCTAACCCTCTTGAAGGGGATGAATCATGGTTATATAACAATGACCAAGGTGATTATTATAAAAATTCAAAGTATCTTATTCCCAATAAGATCATGGAGCATCACAATTATGAAGGAAGGGGCCTCAAACCAAATCAGCAAGGAACCATCAAGTCAATTTCCATGACTAAGTATGAAAAACCTTATGGACTTGGATTTAAACTTCCTGGGGGTGACCCCACATATCTTATTCAATATCCATCACTAGTGACTAGTGATGATGATGCTGATAGAAAAGTAGATTTTAATCATTATATCACCTTTGATGACCTAGCTAAACCAGCCTATTTGATAACCATGCCATTTGTACCCTTACCTTGGCCATTCATCATAACCATTTACCATTATATTATCCCCAACTAATAGATTGGGACCAACAAGAATCCAATTTGCCAATTAATGAGTTCTAGAATGATGAGGCATTCTATAACTTTTTAGGCCTTAGAGATAATGTTCCATTAGGAGATTATAAATCAAGATTCTCAATCACATTGGATCCTGCAGCCTATTTTGGAGAGCGAGTGAACACCCTTAGCCAAAAATAAATAAGTAAAACATTGAGGTCCCAAAGTGAAAACCTCTTTTAGGCACTTTATGACTAGGGAAAAAGTAAATATAAAGGCCATTCTAGTGGTGAAAACCTATTTTAGGTGCCATTAGATGGGGGTGTTCATTTTTCTTTAAATTTAGACTAGGAGACCACCAACAATGAATTTGCCTATGGATCTGAGTTCAACTTTGAGGAATAACAAGTATTTGATCAAATTCTTCAATAGTTTTTGACTATTTTTATCACATGACTAGATCTCCCATTAGGGGACTTAGATTCATCATGCCTAGGAGAAGTTAAGTAGCAAGTCTTAACAGAGGACCCTGACATAATCCAACAGTTCAAGTCATTACCTACTATCCTAGAAGATCGTTCAACCCTTCTAGTTGAAGATACAATAGAGGTAAATTTGAGACTCCATTAGACCTTAAATAGATAAAATTAGGCACATCCCTCATTGAGTAAGAACATGACATCTTTATAGCTTTGTTGAGAGAATTTGTAGATATCTTTACATGGGCCTATTTTGATATGCCAGGTTTAGACCCTACCTTGGTGTTGTACCACCTTGTGGTTAATCCTAATGCCAAACTAATAAAAAAAAATTATGTAAGATTCATCCTTGCATTGTTGTATTAGTAAAGAAATAGTTGTAAAAACTCTTAGAATCAGGACGTATCCGATCTATTGACTACTCAAAATAGATTTTTAATATGGTACCTATTAGTAAAAATCCTGAAAGTATCAAAATCTATACTAATTTTTGATACATCAACAAATCTTGTCTTAAATATGATTTTCCATTGCCTAATATCAACATGATTGTCAACCCCATAGTAAGTTATGAAATTATTTCACTCATGGATGTCTTTCCAGGATACAACTAGATTAGAATAGCACTAGAAGACCAACATAAAATAGCATTCACCACTCCATGGGGAACATTTTGTTATTAGGTAATCACATTTGGCCTTAAGAATGTTAGAGATACATATAAAATGGCCATGACTATAATATTCCATGATATGATGCATGATATTATTACTATGTCTATGACATATTAGGAAAATCCAAAACTAGGGCCGACCATCCAATCATGTTATGTAAGATATTTGAAAGATTATGAGAGTACAAAGTCAGACTCAATCCAAATAAATGTGTGTTCAATGTAACATCAAGTAAATTACTTGGCTTCATCATGTCTCATAGAGGTATTGAAGTTGATTCGGCTAAAGTTCATGTTATAACTAAGATGCCACCACCAACCAATTTAAAGTAACTTCATAGTTTGTAAGGTAAGATCTAGTCAATCTGATGCTTCATCTTTCAGTTAGCAGATGTGCCATCTATTTACACACCTTTAAATAAGGGAGTTTCATTTCACTGGGATGATCACTTCCAAATAGCTTTTCAACAACTCAAAGACTATCTTGTTAATCTACCTATTTTATTACCTCCTATGCTAGGAAAGTTATTCTTGTTATACCTATCATCTACTAACCATGCTCTAGGGGCACTCTTGGCTCAACATGATGAAAATGGAAAAGAGCATGCCATATACTACCTAAGTTGTACCTTGGTTGCATATGAATATAACTATGCACCTATTGAAAAAGCTTGTCTAGCCATGGTCTTTGCATCTCAGAAACTATGCCATTACATATTGAATAATAAGACCATGGTCATTTCAAAAGTAGATCCACTCAAGTATCTACTATCTAAAATAGCTTTGTAAAGTAGAATGGCTAAATGGATCATGTTTCTTAGTGAGTTTGACATAGATTATGTCACTTATAAGGAAATCAAGGGACAAGTTCTTATAGATCAACTTGTTGAAGCACCTCTCACAGACACATAGCCACTCAAGTTTCAATTTCTTGATGAATCCATAATTATCGTCATTGAAACACCCCTTGAGGAGTATCCCTAGAAGCAATATTTTGATGGTTCATTTACTACACATGGATCGAGGGTAGTTCTATTGTTTATTACACCACAAGGGGATCTAATCCCTATATTATTTAGAATCAACTTTCCTTGTACAAACAACATGGCTGACTATGAAGAACTTGTTATAAGACTTTGACAAGCTATGCATTGGAACATATCTCATCTCCAAGTTTATGGTGATTCTTAGTTAATCATCAATCAAGTCATAGATCATTTTTAGACCAAATATGAAAGGTTGGTTCCATATAAAGCCATGGTCAACACTCTTAAAAAACAAATTACCAACATATAGTTTGAGCACATACAAAGGGCTAGTAATAGAACTGTAAATGTTATGGCTACTATTGGCTCTCTGATTCGACAAATAGATAAAGCTAGAGAGTATCAGTTCCTCATCAAGAATTTGTCAGCATCAGCTCATGAACCTTCAACCATTGTAATGATTTGTGATATTGTTGGTCCTAATTCTATTTGGTACTCAAACCTTTATAACTACCTTCATGACCAAGTTATGCTACTTATCCTATCTCAAAAACAAACCAAAGCCTTCATTCATCATTCCACTCCTTATAATCTACTTGATCCACCCTTTACCATCATATTTTTGATGGAACTCTACTTCATTATTTAAATTTGGTAGAGTCTACACTAGCATTAAGATAAGTTCATGAAGGAGTATGTGGAGCTCATTCTAGCAAGGCAATCCTATCTAAAAAGCTCTTATGTATTGGTTATTATTGGCCCATGATGGACATATATGCTACTACATATGTAAAGAAGTGTGATAAATGTTAATGGCATGTTAATCTGATTCATGCCCCAGCCAAAACTCTAAAATTAATGTTGACACCATGGCCATTTCTACATGGGGACTTGACCTCATTGGGAAGATCAACCTCACTTCATCTGATGGCCATAAACATATCCTTACTACCACCGAGTATTTTACTAAGTGGGTTGAATCTATACCCCTCACTTACATGACTAGAGAGAAAATTTCCAAATTCATCTTCAACCATCTCATTTGTCACTATGATATCCCCTCTGACATTATATCTGATAATGAAAGATCATGCAAGAACAAGGATGTAGATTAGTTATGTACTAAATATAGCATCACATAATAATTTTCAACATCATATTACCCTCAAGGTAATGGCCAAGTTGAGGCATCCAAGAAAAACATTATTAATATTCTCAAAAATATTGTCAATGATTCCAGTCATGATTAGCACTTGCAGATATTCCCTACCCTTTGGGCATACTTACCAATAATTGTACCCCCACAAGAGCCACTCCATACTCACTTGTTTATGGTACTAAAGTCATCCTTCCCATTGAGGTTGAATTGCCTTCACTTTTTATCTCTTTCAAGCATGTCCTAGATGATCATGACTATTGAGTAGCTCTCCTTCAAGAGTTAGACTTGATGAGAAATGCACATTTATGCTCAATAATCTTGAAGCATATCAAAACTTACTCAAAGGCCACTATAATCAGCATGTTAAGTATAGAACATTTGAACTTGGTGATCTTATTTTTAAAGAAAACCAAAAGAATACCATGGTTGAGAAGAATCATAAAGGGAAATTCAAACTAAATTGGATAGGGCCTTTCATCATTACTATATATTATAGATCAAGAGCATACAGGCTTGCCACACAGATGGAGATGAACTTCTTGAGCTAATGAATATTATTCATCTCAAGCGGTACTATGCTTAAACACTAAGGTGTATTATCTATAACCATTTTAATTATGCCATTTTATTACTATTATTCATTATAAAAATATCATCCTTATTCATCCTCTTAGCCTTATCCACTTTACCTTTTTGACCTATCATCCTAGTGTGTTCTTTAGCTTAGCTCATTTGACCTTGGTTTTTACCATTCCTTACACATTTTCAGCATTAAAGTATCTAATTAGTTTCATTAGTTGGTTCAAGTACTTTAGATAGAGATCATATTTTAGAACAATGTGATAGAAGTTTTGGTAGTTGCATCCTTAATTTTTTATTCATTTATTATCATTGGTCTTGTTACTAATTATAACCACCTTTAGGAAAATTAGTACCATTGATCTATGCTCTTGTGACTTGGTTATAATTACCTATGGAAAAACTAGGGGAAACATTTGTTTATTAAGCCTTGATGTACCAACTTTCCACTTCCTATGTTGTATTATGCATTTTTACCAATTGTGCCTATTTTGTTTGAATTGACTACTACACTAGTAAAATTCCTCCACTATAACGGCAAAACTATAGTGACTTGAGGTCCTACTTTGGGACTATGTAAGCAATTCTCGATACTTATTGAGGTCAGCTCAGTCACCCTAATCCATGCTCTCACCATTTTATGAGAAACCTAAGCCACACTCTTGCCATTTTGCAAGCAACCTAAGCCACGCTCTCACCATTTTGTGAGCAACCTAAGCCATGCTCTCACTATTTTATCAGCAACCTAAGCCATGCTCTCGCTATTTTATGAGCCACCTAAGCCATGCTCTCACCAATTTTTGAGCTTGAACCATTTAGTGTCTCATCATTCTTGATGGAGTTGAGACACTCCAAAATAATTCCAAAAACATTTAAAAAATCACTAGAAAATAACAAAAACATTGACCACTTCTTTGCCTTAAGGATTCTGAGAACCTTTACTAAGTTACCAATAAATCACTTATCACTTAGTTTCCCCATCCTTTTTAGCCTTTTCTCTCATGAACTTTCCATTTTGTAAGATAATTCCTCATTTTATATCACATCTATTTTATTTGTTTTTATCAGTTATCACATTCTTCCCATTCCCTAGGAGAACTACATTTGGCCTGAAGTTTTTTATTAGATATTACATCCATAGAATTGTGTAGGGAGTGTCCACTTGCCTAGAGAATATAGAGACATCTTGACCACCCCCTTCCTTTTCTTTTATTCCTCTATTTTATTTGTTTGTTAAGTTGTCACCTATTTTCTAGGGGCAATGTTCGTATGGTTTCTATTACATTGTTTGTTTGTTTATTTTTGCTTATTTTATTTGTTTGTCTACCTATTTGTTTACTTTCAACATTTTTTCCTTGATTTAATTTATGTGTGTTCATTGGGTGATTCCTTACCCACATTTATACTTGAATCTATCCATATTCATATGTTTCCATTATCATCATGGCTTCTATCATTGGTGCATTATTTTATATTGAGTATTGGATTACAAGAGTCAATCCTTATGCATATTTTGGCCAAATCCTCATGATGTTGTACCATCATGCCTACCAACACATGCTACAAAAAACCTCAGCTTCAAGAAGTCTATTCAGTAATGGTAGCATCTCTTCAGCATTGACATCCTAATTCCATCTTATTCATATCCCAAATAGATTAAATAAATATGAAATAATTTCAATCTTTATTAGTTTGGATGAGAATATGCCTACTAGTAGTTTTTTCCAATTCATCATTACCCTCTATGTTAATTTATCATCCTCCTCAACCAAGCTTATCATGTTTGCCATAATCAGGGTCCATTGATTATAACCACCTATGGGAAAATCATTACACCCCATCCTACCTGCATTTTTCTATGATTATAACTACCTTTGGGCAAATCATTATCTTGTCACCACTTTAATTTTTTTGCCTATATAGGGGCATTTTATTATCTTGTTTGTTTATCCTAACTGGGGCAGCTCCATCTTCTCAATGATTATAACCACCTTTGGGAAAATCATTGTGTTATCATATCGTGTTGTCATTATTAGGGTACAATGTTTATAACTGCCTTTGGGTAAACCATTGTGCACCATCCCACTTGCATTCTCAATGATTTTGACTACTTTTTAGTATCATTATCTTTTCACCCCATCATCTTTCCTTTCTTTGTTCCCCTTGTTTCACTTCTTTCTTTTTGAGGGATCATTTGTCGACTTACTTGTGCCAATCATTCCCTTGAGGGGGCATCATATAGTTATTTTATCATCATTGTAGTTATTGGCATACAAGAAATTATTTTATAATATTTTACTATGCTTATAGCTTGTAATGCCTTCCCAAATAGGGGCAAACTATAGACACCTAAATTTGGCCACCAATAACCTCCAATCAGGGTTTTAGCCAATTTCTATTTAAAATACACAATTTGGCCTAAAAACACTAAAACATGATAAATGATGTGAAACTAACATATTCAAGTGCCAATTTTGGCCAAGGTATCACTAAATGGAGTAATGTAATTTATGGGCTAGCTAACTTTGATCAGATCATTTCAAGTCAAAATGCCAATTTTGCACCTAGGTGCTCTAGATTGATCTTTCCTATCAAATATTATACAAAAGATGTGTGCCTTTATTATTTTTATTGGTAACATCATAAATAGGAATATGCTTCTAATGCATCTGACATTGACTTCCAATTCTAATCTAGTCAAATTTTGGACTAATAACGAGGCATTCTAATCAATTTGAGTAATTTGTGCACAAAGAGCTTAATCATGATTAAGAGATAATCATACCAAATTAGAGCCTAATTAATAATTCCATGGAAACTTGTTGAATAACTTGTTTTGGAAATCAATATTGAATATCTGCATCATCAGGGGACCTCATTTCTTGGGAAGATATCTCTAGGCCATAAATGCCATAAATATTAGGATTCATGCCCTCCATGACTCATCAATGCCTTATATGATTCCATCCATGCCTCTTAATTTCCCCTTCTTCTAATGTCATGATGAGGATAATTATAAAATTAATTCTAAAAATTTAATTAATCCTTAGCCACACATCTCAATTCTAAGATGGATGGTTCAGGTTGGTTCTAGACATTCTCAAAAAACTATAAATAGAGAGCCCATGAACATCATTTCTAAGATATTATGGTGCAAAGTTATAATTCACAAATATCTTTAAGAATCCATTTCAATTAGTGTTACCATGCCAAATTTATTTCAAGCTAAGCCAAGCCAAGTCGCAAGCCCAAATTTCCAAGGAGAGATGGAGGTAGCCAAGCTTCCATTGCCAAGGGCTTCATGAGCAAAAGCCAAGAAAGCCACTACAAAAAGAATTTTGGAGAATCTAAGAAAGGTAAAAGATGGTTTCTTTTACATTTTAGTTGTGTGTTTTATTCATGTTTGTTAACTAAGCTCTCCCTAGTGTCTAAGCCTAGAGAGGTTATGCTAGTTAGTGTGTTTCTTTCATTTTGTTTTTTTTTTGGAACTAACACTGTACTAACCATCCTCTCTTGATTCAAATTCCTAGATTCACAAGAATTAGACCTTTGATATTCTTTTTCCAACATAAAATAATCAAATTTATTATACCATTACAATGGAGCTTGTTTCAGACCATACAATATTTTCTTTAGTCTGCACACATAGTTTTCTTTCGCTTTGACCTCATATCCCTATGCTACTTCATATACAACTCTTCATCCAAATCACCATGAAGAAAAGAATCTTTTACATATAAATATTCTAAGTACAAATCCTCAACTGTAACTAAACCAAGAATATTTGTAATAGAAGTCATTTTTACAATAGAAGAAAAAATTTGATCAAATCAATACCTAATTTTTGTGCAAACCCTTTGACCACCATCTTGGTCTTATACCTTTTTCTCCCTTAATCTTCTTATTTTATTCTAAAGATCCACTTGTTTGGTAATGCAGTCTTGCCTTTGCGTAGCCTTATCAAATCCCACATTTGGTTCTCCATGAGAGATCTATGTTCCTCATCCATGGCTTGCTCCCACTTCATCCCGGTATCTACCTATATTACTTCCTCATAACACTTTCATTCTCCATTTTTAATGAGTAAAAAATAATTCAAATAAGGAGAAAAAATTTTAGGTGCTCTTCTTACCCTATAAGACCTTCTTACCATAGCAGTTTGGGGTCCTTGTGTAGAAGGTTCTTAAATTGATTCATTAGATACTTTTCCATTAGCAATGTCATCCAATACTATGTAATTTTTATGTTCCTATTCCTATACTTGTAATTAATTATTATACATGACCTTTTCATTAAAGACTACATCTTTAGACCAAAATATTTTCTTATCTTTAATGTTCCATAAACAAAAACCAAAGTCATCCTCACCATATCCAAAAAATGTGCATTTTTTTTATTTTACCTCAAGCTTGGTCCTATCCTCTTTATTAATAAGAGCAAAAGCCTCACATCGAAAGAATCTAAGAAAAGAATAATCAACATTCTTATCAGACCAAGCTTGTTCAGGAATGCCTCCATGCAATGGCATATAAGGTTCTTTGTTAATTAGATAAACTATCATTCTAACTGTTTCCACCCAAAATTGTAAGGGTAACCCTACATGTAACCTCATGATCCTATTATGTTCCATTATTGTTATTTTCATCCTTTTAGATACCCCATTCTACTATGAAGTTCCTAGAATTATCCTTTGCCTATGGATTTCATTGTTAGAACAATAATCAAAGAAAGCATTACTATAATACTCACCTCCATTATCTGATCTAAGACATTTCAACTTGAGACTTGTTTCATTCTCAACCAAGGCATTTCACTTCTTAAAAGTGTCAAATACATCAGTTTTATTTTTAATGCAATAAACCCAAACTTTCTTAGTTGCATCATCAATATAAGTGACATAATAATTAGAACCACCAATAGAAGATAACTGAGTTGGTCCCCATACATTTAAATGTACCAACTTTAACTTGTGATATTTCTTTATGGGTCTAACTTTCAAGAACTTAACTTGCTTCTGATTCCCATACACACAATTCTCATAGAAGTATAATTCAATGTCTTTTAATCTAGGCAACTTGTATTTTAAGATTTCCATACACTTATGGCTCATATGATCAAGCTTGTAGTGCCACATAGTTGCATTTCCATCTACAGTAACTAAATCACAAGAATCAACACTACTAATCAAATATAAAGTACCAACTTTCTTACCTCTCAATACCACAAGATCACCTTTGGTAACTTTCCAAAAATCTATAGTAAACATTATCGAATAACCCTCACTACCCAACTTCCCCACTAAAACCAAATTCCATCTCAACATCGGCACATGTCTAACATATTTAAGTATCCACATATTTCCATTTTGCATTTTAACCTAAATAGAACCTTTCCCCACTATCTCACATGGTTCATCATCACCAAGATAAACATGTCCTAAATTCTCTTGAACATAATCAGTAAAATAATGCCTATGTGGGGTGGCATGAAAAGAAGCCCTTGAATCTAACACCCAAGACTAAGAAAATTATCCAAAGAAATAATTAAGGCATCCTGATTGATTTACCTGATGTCACATTTACCTCATTCATTTATTCCTTGTTAGCATTTTTATCTGAAAGTGACCAAAATTCTTTTTTTGAGTGTCCACTCTTCCCATAATGCTAGCATATCTTAGATCTAGATATGGATTTATATCTACCCTTTGACTTTCTATAGTTACCTTTGATCTTATCCTTTTGCATCCCTCTAGTTTAATTAGACAAAGCATTACCTAAAGATGATTCACTAGTGTTTTTCCTTCACATTTTCTTGCTAAGAATCACACCTACAATATCCTCAAAATTTAAGCTTCCCTTGGCAAGGACTGCATTACTCACAGCCATAACTAGGCTATCCCAACTATAAGGAAAAGAACACAAAATCAACAAAGCTCTAACTTCATCATCATATTAATTCCAAAATAACTGAGCATACTTACAACCATATTAAAATCATTTAAATGACTAGCAATAGAACCATTCTTAGATATTTTCATATTAAACAATATTTTCATAAGAAAATTTTTATTTGAAGCAGAGGATTTCTCATATAACTTTCCAAGTTTATACATGACATCCTTTGTAGTTTTCTCATCTAAAATGTTAAATGAAATAGAATATGCAATGCATAACTATATGGCTCCCAATGCCTTCTTGTCAATCAATGACCAATCTACATCACTCATACTTACAAGTTATTCTCTTTTCCCCTCCAAAGGGAGATGAAGCTCCTTCTGATACAAGTAATCTTCTATTTGAATTTTCCACAAAACAAAATTCTTACCATCAAATTTCTCAACCCTAAATTTGATCTCTTCTCCCATAGCTCCCACTCAAGCTAATAACCCTTCTTGTAATTTAACACTTTAGTAAAAAAACATGACCAAAGCTCTAATACCTGTTGTTAAGAATTAAAATAATCACAACCAATTTAATTCACCATAAAATCACATATCTAGATTTTAAATGTGAAATAAGATTTAATTACGCACTAAATTACATAAGAGAATCAATCCTCAAATCATAGTTAAATGAAAGAAATAATAGAGAGAACAAAACCATCAATAACACGTTACATAGATCTACTGTGGTTCCCCCAATACGGGTTATATCCACCAAGAAAATCGTCAATAAAATCTATAACAAAAAAATATTACAAAGACCACTCATATAGATAGAATATCTCCTCCTGAATTCACTAAATTACTGATCCAAATTTGTCAACAATTTTACACATATGCTATGTTGCACTTGCACCTACACAATACTATATCACAAGATACTATACCACACCCTATGCACTTTGATCTTGAAACACCTAAACTTTTTCTTATCTTTAAAATCCACACCACACTTTTATGATATCAACAAATGAGGAAATCCACTAATCAAGGAAAAAATTCATCATGCTTATCCAATATAAAAATTATCTATAAGGAACACACCATATTCCACCTAAGCAAGATTATCCATTAGACTAATCAAAAAGGAACATGCCAACCTTATCTTTACTCCTCTAAAATGCACAACTTACAATGACATGTGATTATAACAAACTCCTTGAAACAAGGAAGTCATTCCCTTTTCCAATAAACAACTAGCTCTCTAAAAACAAGGAAGTCAACATGTAAAATAGACATCTAACAACTAATTCCACAAAACATAGAAGACATAGAAATTATAAAATTCTAAGAATATTCCACTCACATGGAAGAAAGGTTCCATAAAATATGGAATGGAAAAAAATGTGCTCCCCACATTTGTGGAGCTCTCTAAGCCCCCAAAATGTGCCACCATGGTCATGTGATAGCCCTAAAGATATCCATACTTAACATGAATACTTATGTTTAATATCAGAAAATACATATGTGTGTGGTTCTTCATGTTAGAGGATAATCATGAGATTTTTATTATATTATTGACCCCATGTGAATGTGGGGCATAATTATTTGGGATACCTTATTTTTTACATGAGGTGAAATTCAAAAGTGAGTTTGTCTTTGTAGGAGCAAAGGTGGATGATGACGTCATCTAATCTCTTCATGTTTTGGACTCACATGAGGAAGGTCACATGATGAATAGTGTTACCATATGGGTGTGGAAAATTTTTATTCTCTCTCCTTAATTTCCTTCATCCATAATTCATTCAGTATAATTTCTATTAAATGAGAACATTTGATAGAATGTTGATAGTGTGGTGGAAGTTTGAGAAAATAAGTCATTATTTTCTAGTTTGTAAAAATAGATTTGAAAAGATTGTATGCTTTAAAGATAGAATTGTAATAGAGTGTGTTTAAGGATTAATTTTTTTTTAGTTTTTTAATTTAATACAAAGACACAGTTGCCATTTTCCCCATGGTTTTTCCTTACATCTTGCAAGGATTCCCCGTAAACTCTCTATGTAATGTGTTACTCTTGTCATTTGATTTTGTAGCTATTATTTTAGAATTTATTTTTATTACACATGTATTGGATTTTTTAATAACATAATAATACCCTCATATAATTTTATTGTCTTGAACAATAGGGTAAGCTCCCTCTATTTTATCTCAAACATAGGGCACTTCCTGAAGGTGCAAATCTATAGGTTTGGTAAACAAGTGATAATAAGTTAAGTTGATAGTAATGGAAACCTTTTATAATGGTATGATGAGTTGTGTTAGACATAAATAAACATTATTAAATCCTCAAAACATTGATAGGCCAAAAAAGGTGGCCTAAAACCAAAGTATGTAAATAGACCTACTAGGCCTTGATTAGGCCTAATGGCTAAGAGAGTTCCAATGTCACTTATAACACTACAGGAGCATTCCAAAGAATTCAAACATGGATATGGGGATATATAATGTTTGTTATATCCTTTCATTTGTAGAGTTAGTCATGATAAAGTCATTTTTTGGACTAGGAGCCTAACAAGGTATGTGAAATGTGAAGGATAACTTGAGAGGTCAACCTAGAAAGCTCACACCTATACGATGGATTAGCATGGGAACTCAATAATCCAGGAAAAGTTTTAGAGGGTCCATAACAAGTATTTAGTGTATTTTTTTAAGGTTTTGGATGTCAATATTTTATGAACAATCCTTAAGGGATTAACCTACCTAAAACCCTCTAAAACCCTTGATAAGGACCTGATAAGAAAGATGAAGAGGGAAAAGCATCTAAGTGAACTAGTTTGAGAATAAAAGTGATTTGTTCTTGTATACAACTCTCCATGTCTCCTTCCCATCTGATTGAGTTCCACTCTACTTGTACGAACAAGGTGTAAAATTGGTTTTCTTGATAATTTTATGTGTTGTGTAGGTATAAAAAGGTTTTAAAACATGAAACTCAGTATGAGAGGAATAATAGGACATAATATAATCCCTCATGTCTATTAGTTTATTATATAATCTCACAAGTGCCTCTATTAACACCTTCATCTCAGCCAATCCAAACTAGCATAGTGAACAAGGAGTGACCACCACATGAGAAGTTGAAAACTCCAATTAGAAGGCCTTTTAAGGTATAAATAATGGATATAAGATCATTAAGGTTATTAAAAAGTTTAATACACTCCTTTTTATGTATTATATTGTAAAACTAAAGACCATCTTGGTTCCAAGTGTGAAAGGTGAGTGAAGGAGAGGTAATTATGACTGCAAGCAATGAGAACACTTATTTAGAATAATATTGATGACTAGGGACACATAAAATGCATGTTATAGCATTTTTATAAGTCCTCCCTCATATTTAAATGATCTCATCTATCCCTAATCTATTTTTTAGTGTTCAAAGAAGGCCAAATGATGAAGGCAGTTTTTGAGCAAACAATTGAAGAGTCCTACACCAAGTTCAGGGAGTTTCATACTTTGAGGGACATTTATCCAAGTAGACCTTGCATGTTATATCCCATTTTCCTTTATCCTATATATTTAACTCCTCTCAGCTTCACAATTGGTTTAGTGACTCTTGGCCTTTATTCTCTTCCCTCCTCTCTCAAATTATGTAAGTACTAGCCATTTTAGCTCTTATTGGTTAATACCACACCTAATATGGAAAAGACCTACTAGTTTGATTCATATTTCTCATTTGAATAATTAAATAAATTTGCTTTTGAGTTCAAAAACATCTTTTTTAAGTTTTTAAAGTGATGAATTGTTAAGTCTAGTGATTATATCCTTACTTTTCCTTATCCTTTCATGTCTTGTGTAAGAAGTTCTCATTCTAATAGGTCATATAAATTGTAGTTTGTGTGTTAGGTTCCTTTAATGTGTGAAATTATCCTTGGATTAATCAATATAATCCCTATTTTATTTACCTTGAGTGTTTGCATGCATGCATCTCTATATTAAAACACTTATTTTAGAACATCTTAGGAATTTGAGGCTAGATTATAGATCTTGTCCTTAGTGAGAGAAGTATGATAGAATAGTGGATATATTAATAGTGTATCACCCCCTTAGATTATATTTATTTTATTCATAATTTTATCCCTTTTCCCATAAGAAATTAGTAGTATAGGTGATAAGCACTTCAAGACAAATTTAGGGAGCTAGCCCTTAAACCTAGAGGTCTATTTCTGCTATAGGTAAGCCCACATACATAAAAGTATTCCAATATTTCCAAAACATTAGAGTAGGATTTAAAAAAATAATCGGAGGTGAAATATTTTTTGAAAATATTTATTGCATGCCTAGTGGGACACATTACCCTCAAGATAACTTGTCAAGGTTAATGTTGGTCTTAACAACATCAGTTATTAATTGGTGTGTTAATCAACATTTAGCGACTCCATTCAAGGTAAAATATATTTGTAGGCCATATTTTTGTCATATATTTTCTCTCATAATTCATTTTCATTAGTATGTCATCATCTATTGGAGTTATCAATCCACCTATTTAGCCTGAACTTCCTCTTGAAGTTCAATAGCCTCAGCTTAATATGCCCTTTAAAGACCAAGAAAGTTTTACTAGCCAATAAATTGAAGAAATTTAAGAAATCCATTCCATCAAGGATAGGAAACATTTTGTCCCATATTTAACATTGATAATCCAATCCATCTTGATGCATATGATGTTATTCCCCCTGATTCTACAAAGAGTTTGCCCACATTCAATGGTGAAGGTCATGTCACACCTCGTAAACACATCAAAGATATCTCCAATTTTTGTAGTTTCCACAATGTCATTAAAGAGAATATTTCCATTAGACTCCTTTCCATGTCCCTTAGAGGTAAATTAATTGATTGGTATAGGATGTTGGGATTTGACTTTTACATTATGTAAGGTTGAGTATTTACAGGTTGTTATTTATTGAGAGGTAAATATAGTTAGTTAGTTAGTTAGTTAGTTAGTTTGTATATCAAGATATTGTTATATAACAATATTACAATAATAGATATTATATTAGTTTGTTTTATATATTTTTGGTAACAAAAATATAATACCTATGAATTATTATAGGAGTTTTGGAGGTTTTTTAGCTGAGATTTTATAGGGATTTGAGAATCCTTTATTATAAGAATTAGAGGTCTTATATATTTGTAAGTGTGTTCAAATGAATTAAGAGATAAAAATATTATTATTATGTGTTGAAATATTTAGTCTATGTTTAGCTTTGTAGTACATGAATTAATTATTTATATAGGCTCTTTAAATACCCAATAGTGGTATCAGAGAAGGGATAGGCTTCTAGAAATTTATGAAGGGCAAACTCACCATTTATTCACTTGCCCCTATGGATGAAAGATTGAATTTATATTTCTATGGCATTTTCTAAGGTTATTTAGAGTGTAATGTGTAGTACTTTTTGTCATATTAATAGCTTGTAGAGACACATCATGTTCTTTGCCCAAGTCATCCAAGTGTTTCATTATGCCTTGCCACTAGTTTCATTACAAACATTTGCATCTCATATCAATGAGTTATTACTTGGCATGCTCAGATCATGAGTTTATTAGAAAAACTCAGCATGTAAAAATTTCATTTAGAGCAATTTAAATTTATCGCTCTTAGATTAGAATTTATCCTATGGCCATTCACCTTAGCCGATAGACCTATAAATAACACATGGTCCTATAACACATCAACCTAATTATATAGAAATTTTTTTTTCTTCACAATAGTTATATCTTGCATATTCATTCTACACTACTCTCTTTTTTTTTAAACATCTCCAATAGGCTACCAATTTATTTTCCATGAGTATATTAGAGGCATGTGGTTAGTTCTCAAAGTTTGCAATACATGTAATTTTATGGGATTGGTAGTTATTCATGTCTGTATATGTTATCTAATCTCCATGCCCAATTATCTCAACCAAAATATGTGTTATCTACTAGATCTTCCATCTTCTCAATTCACGTGGATTTTATGAAATCCAAAATTTGTTATTTTCTATCATTTTCTACAAGTATAATCATGGCTACATGTAGATTTGTTTTAGTTTATATTTATTGTATTTTAGTGAATCAATTTAATAAAAAAAAATTGAATTCTTATTGTTAACATTGATTTTTATGTGGAATTTCACTAGTAGATTTATATTTAAGAGTACAAAAATTATTGTTATTAGATTTTATAATCTAATATTAAAGTCCTTGTCATTAAAAGTAAATGTTAAATATAGGTTTAATCTATTGGATTAAATTTATTGTCAATCATATTTATAGTCAAAGTCATTTTTAAAAAGGGTCATAGTTTATAAATTTTGTATAATCAATTAAGTTTTTTGATGTCATTAATGTCAATATTGGGTTATCAACAAGTCTTAAAAATATAAAAAGTCATAATAGTTATTATTATTTATCCTCATTTTAAAAAGTCCTTTAAATGTTGATTGGTCATCAAAGTCAAATCCTTTGTTATAACAGATGTATTATCACTTGTATGCAATTTTTGAATTATGGGGAGGATTTATCCTTAGAAAATTCATGTAAATGAGCTTCATCAAAATATCAGTTGAGTAAACAATGAGATACTAGAGGTTGGAGGATACACAAAGGATGGAGGTCTTTCAATGGCCTCTCATCAGTTGCCAATGATAAGATTTCACCAATTTTTTTGTGATATTTAGTATAGTGTATTTTTTCATTTCTATTATGTGTTTGTAAAATAAGAACAAAATAATATGTCTATTCAAGATATGTAATTTATGTGCAAATTCCAAACATAATTCCCTTATGTGAAAACGTTATGAAAGGACTTAAAGCACCAATGTAAGTCAGTTCATGGATATTGAAAATATTTGTGGTAGAAATCAAGAAAACTATAGGAGGTTAACAATGTTTTGGTAATAGTTAGGAGAGCAACTACTATAGAGATACTATTACTACCTTACTTACTTATGGAAATGACCCACTATTTTAGTGAATTTTAGCTTATATTTTGAGAAGGGAAGAAGAAGAAACTAAATATGGGTATGGTTGAAAAAACTATTTGATTGTGATTTCATTGAATTAGATGATTGTGAAGAAATCCTCTTTGGCTTGGGAGGATGACCTACAAATAAGATAGCACTAAATCAAATGGTTGGTTATATAGATAGCTGAATGGATTGCCTAGCACTAGCTAGATCCTAAAAACAAGAGCTTCCTCAGGGGTTGTCAATCGACACATTTTAAATAATTAAGTTTATAAAAAGAATGATAAATTAATTACAATAATAATCAAAAGATACTAAAATTGAACATAAAAAATGCTTTCTAGATAAATAGACTAGAAATGACTAATATAGTGATAAGCAAGTCAATAATAGTGTTATATGGTTTGAGTTTGTTTTAGAAAATTACGAAGAGATATATGAATAGGTAGGGACATAGAAAACTAGATTTGGTTGGGGGTAAGAGGTTGAAAATAACTTGCTATTATTTTATACCATAGTGACCATTGGTAGTTGGGGTGACCTTTGATGGTTAAGGTGACCATCAGCAGTTGGATAGCCCATCAGCAATTGAGATAATCATCGATAGTTACTATGTGTAGGTCTAGAATGGTAAATAGCTAAATAATGAGATCCCAAATTTGGATTTTTAGAGGTGGGTTAGTGCTAGGTTAAGTGTGAAATATAAATAAATTAAATGAATATAATATATATGTATATATATATATATATATATATATATTGATCTTGTAGAAGGTTGATCGAGTAGGTGCTTAAGGTGGTTAAATCATTGGTGGAGTCACGTGATTATTATATAGTAATGGTGCTCAATTTTTTATGGAAGAATGATAATAAGTAGGCTCTCTAATGTGATATTTGGATCACTAGATATTGATGATGATTGACCTACAAAAAAGAAACTCTAGATGCACTAGCTCTTGATAATAATTACAAATGGATCTTACCTCCCTATTCTTCTCTTTTTATAGGCACAAGTAAGAGTTTCTAGTAGAGGTTTAATTGGGCTATATAATTATAATTCACTCATGCATAAATTCACACACAGATGAGGACAAGTTAAATTTAGAAAATCAAGGTGGGTGGCTTGCATGTTGTTGGTTAAGGAGGTTCACCCTGACTGTCGATGGTCAAGGTGGTTTTCATTGATCATCTTGATCATTAATGGTTGAGGATAAAGGGTAAAGATGGGTAAAAAGGTAGGTTAATTTAGTTATTCAATCCAAACTTAGTTAGGCTCGATTAGGGGTCAAAGGGTTAGATTGGTCCCAAGGGGGTCATAAGGTGGTCTAGGGGTGTTTTGACATTTGGAATTATGGTGTGTGGATTTTTAGTGTCTATATTTTACCCTTTTTTATTATGTGGCTTTGAATCAACAAGCTACAAAATAAAAATGAATTGTTGGCTCTAGGTCTAGTTACCCCAAGTATGGGAGGAGGTATTCCCCCTCAAACTAAGAGTCAATGAGATAAAATAGAATCAAGTACAAGTTTGATAAAGTGGATAAAGGTGATGATGAAGGTGAATGTCATGAATTTGGGTGATAGGTTGGGCACTGAAGCACAAATGAGTACACAAATTGTAACAAAAAGTGTAATAGCCAAGATCATGCATAGACTAGGTTACTATAGTTGGTAAAAAATAAAGGTTGATACTAGAAAGACAAGTTACAAGTAGACTACATGAACACATTTAGGTGTGGTGATTGGGTACACTCATAAATACAAGTCTCTTAAGTGATATATATGTTTTTGTGGGCATCCAAGGAAAGAAGTACTCCCAATGAAAACACAAAATGATCAAGTGTTGTAGGTATCCAAGGTAGGAAGTGATCCCAAAAAGTCATAAGTGGGTCTAGTTGCATTAAGTGGTGCAAGGTAAAAAAGTGTTCAACATGGAAATGTTGTCACTTTGATCAAATGACTAGGCAAAAGATCATCACAAAATGTGTGCTAGTTGGGCAAAATGGACCAATGGTGAGGTGATGATGTGGTTAGGGTGGGTGGAGAAGGTAGTCTCTAGGGGAGGGTGTGTTGATTTAATTTTACTTAAAAATGGCTCTTCAAGGTAAGAGAAAAAAAGTGAGCCACCCAACCATCAATGGTTAAGGTCCCCAAGGGCGATTTTCAATGGTTGCCTAGTGTAAAAAAGGCCTTTAAAAATGTTTAAAGTTTTTAAGGTATAGTAGGCATCAAATGGTATAGTATAGGTTGGCCTATAAGTTAGGTGAGAGATTTAATGGGTTGGAATGTGAGGTTCAAGTAGGTAGAAGTTGAACAAGAAATAAAATGGTAATGTTAGGTAGGTTGAAGGTGTTAATAATATAGGCAACAATAGTATAGGTGTATAATCTTATTGATATAAATTGTGTGCAGGCATAAGAGAAAATATAGATACATGACTAGGTGCCATACATTTTTGTATAGGTTCACTAAGGGATGATCTTAGTAAATTGGGCATATATGGAGGAGGTGGGCCTAGGAGTGATGTATCACTATCAGCATGTGTCATGTGATGCATCCATGACCATGGCTCTCATCAAGAGATGGGATCCAACCATGAACACTTTTTTCCTACCCACTGGTGAGCTCATGATCCTACCAAAGGATGTGCACCAAATTACATCCTTACCCCTTTAGGGCAAGCTAATATACCATATTGAGTGGGAAGAGAGGGATGATTTATTAGAGATTTTATATAGATATAACTAGGATCATATTAGATGGCATGTTAGGGGATTAAATTACTCTATGCTTTATCTAAAGGCAAGGGATGAGAAGAGACTGATGACCATGATGATGATGGCCATTTAATGATTTTCCTTCTTGACTCAAGTATTAGGACGTTCCCATACTTGTTATTAGGGGTGTTGATTTAGATGTTGCTTTGGAGGATAGTATTCATATGGGTACCAATATTACTTATGTAGATATACAAGGAGCTATGGGGTTTTATGGCCCACAAGAGATATGGTATCAGTATCAGTTTGGTTCTACATTTTAAGGCTTATGAGCACATTTGAATGTTGAGGTTGATGGGGCTACCATAGATGGGATATATTCAAATAGATTTCTTGATAGAATTCATGTGGTGGAGAGGTGATTTTGTTGCATCTAGTGTAAGAGGAGGAGCTCATGATGTTGATTGGTTTAGGGGTGCTTTAGATACACTGGTGATTAGATACATCACTTGGAGACCCTATGTTTGGTTCTTAGAGTGGGCCAAATATAGGAGGTATACTTTGTCTTTACATAGTTATATGTGGATTTTCAATCAAAGGGATGGAGAGGTAGAGCTCATCCCATTTGATAGGGTGCACAAGCATTTTAGCCTAGTTTAAGTTATTCTAGGCACATCCCCAAAATATAGGCATGAGGATACATAGATACTACTACCAAAGCCACATCTATTGAGGATAATGCTTGATGATAAGGAGCTACTAGCCAATCTATAGATAGATGATGTCAGCTTCCTTGATGGGTACCCTACATGGTATCAAGCTTTATATGAAGTAGTGGATTTTGGTGGGGATGATAGTGGTAAGAGGCTAATGGTTGTGGACCTAGATGAGAGAGGTGGATAGAGGGCACAAGTATAGCATTATATAGGTAGGTGGCTATATTATAGGGTTAGGTTTCTACATTATAGAGTCAACTAGCAACTGTGATAAGTGAGAGGGACTAGGCTAGAGCTACACTAACCTAGGTTACCCAAGAGTGAGATGTTCTAAGATAGACTAGAGGAGAAGTAGTAACACTAGTAGGTCTAGTGGGCACCATTGATATACATAAGTACATAGCCATTGTATAGTAATTGTGGTACTATGAGGTGATAGTCTTCACTCACTACCTAGCAAAGCCCTGATGGGGTGAGTATAAACTAGCTTGGTAGGTAGTGTTAGTGTGGCTACTCTAGGTCAATGGGTAGCATCTATAGGTGGATAGATAGGTACATCTAGGGGATAAGTAGGTACTATAGGGGGTAGGCACTAGGATCTAGTAGCATTTTAGGAGATAGTGGTGCCTTGAGGTATAGATAGGACATAGTTCATATATATATATATATATATATATATATATATATATATATATATATATATATATATATATATATATATATATATATATATATATATATATATATATATGTATGTATGTATGTATGTATGTATGTATGTATGTATGTATGTATATATGTTTTTATATTATTGTATATCACTTTGATGTTGGCCTACGATCTGATGTAGTGAGATAAACATTTTAAGAGGGAGAGATATGTATATCTATTATATACATTATGATGTTATTTGACTCATGAGTTATATATATGATATTTGTCTATTGCTCATGCTCATGGTCTATGGTTTGCATTGATGTATAATGCTTATGATATGATGTTTATATTGATTATGGATTATGCTTATGTCATGGATGATAGACATTGATGTAGACTCACCTAGCTAGGCATGAAATGGAGTTTATTTATGGTTATGCTTATGACATGCTAAATTTTAATGAGTATATGCTTCATTATTTAGATTTAGACATGTGGTGGAAAATGGTTGATTGCTTTATTGCTCATGGATGCTATGGTGTTATTATGCTTGTTATGGTTATGATTATGGTTATACATTTACTTATGACATATTCACATATGCATGGGATGATTATGGTTGTTGTTATTCTACTTAGGGTAAAGCATATGACGTAAGTTAACTAACAACACTAGATAGGAGAATAAAGAATATAATCAAGAGATAAACATCGTAGTGAAAATATCAACTAGGTATGATAGGATAAGAATAGGGCACGATGATTCTTATTTTACAAAGACTAAAATAAAACCAAATTTGGATTGGCTTAATGAACATAAGCCCTTTGAACGTTTCACATTTAGCACTCATTAGTTGGTTAAGAAGGTATCTTGACCACATAATGTCAATTAAGCTCAAAATCCCTTATTTTATAGTGTATGAAGGGGAAATGGGTGAAAATAGAACCTTCTTATGAGACTAACATGCCTCTTTTATAGGTGTTTAAAGAGTCAGTATAAACAAATCTATGTCATATAAAGTGTAGACTGATCTATGTGATAATTCTACTCACGAAAATTGATTATGGCTTTCAATATTTAGTGTGCTTATGAGATTCAATTTTGGATTTCAAAATTGTATTTATTTTTCTATTCCTTGATAATGGTTCTATTGATTTTGTTTTTTGGGGGTTGGGGAAGCTAATCAATATGAGAAGATTCCAATAAATTGTTTATTTTGATAAATGCTTTACTCAGCCATCCTTCAAGAGAGTGGTCTAACTTTATATGCTTGATTTAATGATTTTTGATATTTGTCCTTCAAGGTAGTAGTCCACCTTAAATTTGACAATTTCAAATAAATTTTTAACATTTGTCCTTCAATGGAGCAGTTTGTAGATTCTAGGAATGACCCATGATTTTTATTTGTAGGGATTTGTTTTTTATTGCTTTGTTTGATTTTTTCTTGATATAGACTTGTTTATATAGGCTTAAGGGTTAACCTTTAGGAATGTAAAAATAAAATCACAAGGAGGTTGAGTAGGTATAAATAGGTTTAGGTGACAATGATCATGGGAATCCATCTTGGGAGAGTGTAAAAAAGTACCATGAGAATCATGCCATGGGTAGAGCCTTGGTACCCATTGTTCAAGATTAGGCTATGACTATGACAAATAATCACATGATTTAATTTTGATTAGTTTCCCTTAAAATGTGGAGATGGATGTGGTTGAAAGTAGGGGATGATCTTAAGTTAAAACAAAAGGTGAACTTGATCCTTCTTAACAAAAGAATGGATGTATATGCAAAACATTGAGGGGCGCAGGTTCTAGGTTGCCTTCAAGAGAAGATAACTAGTAAGATCTTGATCTATACTTTTGGGTTATAATATAAGGTTCAAGATAAATGAAATCAAACTTTCCCCTCTTTCTTTTTTCCATATTGGTAACATGTTGATTTTCCTTTAGGACAAGGTTTCCAATGTTGAATTCTTGCACTCTAAGGTATTTGTTATAGGCATGCTTGATGCATTCTTAATAGACATGAAGATGAGTAAGGGCTGATAAGCGATGCTCATCAAGTATCTCAAGCTGGGCTAAGTGGTGCTAATAATAATCATCCTCATAAATGAGATATTGTAAGGATATCTAAAGAGAAGGTATTTGGATTTTGAAAGGCAAGATGACCTCCACTCCAAACACAAGAGAGAAAGGGGTAGAACTTATATGGGTGCTAATGCTAGTATGATATTCCCATAAGGTAAAGTGGATATACAAATGCTCATCCCAACCAAATGTATTGACCATTTTATTTAGCATGTTGTTAAGAGTTTTATTAGAGGCCTCAGCCTGTATATTTACTTTAGGGTGTTAGGGAAAGGAGAAGCTTAACTTAATGTTGAAAGCATCACAAATACCCTAAAATTGATTATTTTTAAATGGTTACCACTATCAGTGATAATATTATGGGAACACCAAAATGATAAATGATGTGATGGTTGATAAAATCAATAATCTTCTCCACTTTGGTCAAGACTAGAGGAATAGCTTATACCCATTTGGTAAAATGCTCAATCACAGTGATGATAGAATGGTGTCACTACAAAGAATGGGGATTAATTTCACTAATAAGGTCTAGACCCCATTGTGAAAAGGGATAAAAAATGATGGAAATACAAAAGCTATGGCTAGGCACATGATGCAAATTGGCATGCTGTTGGCATTTAACACACTTTTTTACATAATCATAATAGTCTTGATTAAGGTTAGGCCAATAATAGCCTAGGTGAAGGATGTGTTTATCTATAATAAGGCCACTAAAGTATCCCCCACAAATACCATTATGTATTTCCTTGATAGCATGAGAGGCTTCATGACTGCATAGGCAATGAAAGAGGAGATCATCAAAGCCATGTTTATAAATAATTCCTCCCATAATGGTATAATGTGAGGTGATCTAGATAAATGCTCTTCTAGCATTCCTAGAGAGCCTAAAAGGAACAATGGTAAAGTTGAGATAGTCGAAGGTCTATTGATATCAAAGGTTAGGTTGGGTTTCTTCCACACTGAAAATGGTGGGATAATCTAGTTTGACAATGGAAGGTTAGGTAAGTATATAGATAATGATAGATAGGTTAGATTCAAAGGGTACAGATAGGATATAAGAGGTGAGGGAATCCATGGTATTGATGAACTTATTCGTATATCATGGGGTTGACTAGATGTGGTAGTGTTCAAATGATGTTAAGATTTTGTCAACTAGTTGTTTGTACTATTGAAAAATAATCATTCTTACACTAATAATAGCCATTGATTTAATTGACCACAAGTTGGGAGTCACCAAAGATGTTGATCATTTTGACTCTTAAGGCTAAAATAGTCTTAAGGTTGATGACTAGGGCTTCATATTTAGCCATATCATTGGTATATTCAAAATCAAGCTTGAAATACAAAGGAAGAGGTTCATCATCAAAGGGAATAAGGATGATTCCATCTCCCCCACCAAGTTGGCATTTTGATCCATCAAAGAACATGGGGAATTGATAAGTGAATTTTGCCTAAGAGAGGGTCATAATGGACTCATCAGGGAACTCAAGAAGGGGAGGTTGATTGTCTGGTAATGGTGCTCTAGCTAATTAATCAGCAATGACTTACCCCTTAATTAAATTTTTATAAATAAATTGAAGGTCAAACTCTACTAAAAGCATGAGCCATTTGGCCATACACTAGTTTTAGTATGGCTTGGAGTGCGTGTACTTTAGTGGGTTGATATTGGTTATGACAAGGTTTATAATTAAGGAGGTAGTGGCAAAGTTTGGTGGCCATGAAGACTAAATCTAAGCTAAGCTTCTCAATATGGGTATACTTAGTCTCATACTCTACAAGCATGCAATTGATGTAGTAGATGGCTTGGTCTCTATGTTATTCATCTTGATGAGCAAGCATTTCCCCTAGGGAGTGGTCAGTGGTAGAGATATATAGGTAGAAAGGTTGGTCATCCTTGGGAGGGGTGAGGATAGGAGGAGATAAAAGGTACTTTTTGATTGAATCAAAGGCCTCTTGATAGTTGATATTCTACTTGAAAGACATCCTTCTTCAGAAGGTGGTGGAAGGGTTCGCATCAATTTGAGATCTATGAGATAAAGAGATGAATGGATTGGATTTTCCCCTATAAACTATGGATTTGCTTAAATTTGACTAGAGGAAGCATGTTGAGGATGGATTTGATTTTGGCTAGATCAACTTTGATTCCCTGAAGGGAAATGATAAATCCAAGGAGGTTTCCTAAAAATACCCCAAAAATGCACTTCTTGTGGTTGAGGTAGACATGGTAATGGATAAGTCACTCAAAGATGATCTTAAGAATGGGTAAATGACACTTTTGGAGTTTGTATTTTTTGATAAGGTCATCCACATAGTCCCTTAAAATTTTGTGGATAAGGTCATGGAAGATTTAAGTCATGGCATGTTGGTAGGTTACAATAGTGTTCTTTAATCTGAAAAGTATTACTTTGTAGCAGAATGTTCCCCATGGGGTGGTAAAGGTGGTCATGTGTTAATCTTCAGGGGTAATTATGATATGATTATAACCCAAAAATCTATCCATAAGAGATAACATCTCATGGTTGGTTGTAAGATCAACTAGTTGGTTGATACTTAGTAGAGGAAAGTTATCTTTGGGGTAAGTGAGGTTGAGGTCATGAAATTCCACACAAATGCATACTCCCCTAGTGGCTTTGGTGATAAGCACGACATTCATGACCCATTGGGGATATTCAATAGGTTAAATGAAATTAATAGATAGAAGATGTTGAAGCTCTTCTTTGATGAGAAGGGCTATGCAAGGGTGCATGCATCAAAGTTTTTTCTTGACAACTTATCATCACAGTGGGTGACTAGTTATGGGAAGTAATGGTAGGGTCAATTCTAGGCATGTCACTATAATACCAAGTTAATTCTATGTTGTGGTCTTGGAGGAAAGAGAGGAAGTCCTGAAGTTCTTTAGAATTTAGTGATTGGCCAACTTTGACAATGTGGGGTTTATCTAGAGAGCCCAAGTTTATATCCATGGTGGATTTGTTTAACATGGTCAAAGTCTCAAGAGGAAGGGATTACTAGATTGAAAATTCCAAGACACCAAGGCAGGTGAGAATGGAATCATCATCCTAGAATTAAATAGTGTTAATGGTAGGAGAGTCATCTCTTATCATCTTAAGATGGGTCATAGGGATAGTTACAGTGTCCCCTCTTTTTAATAAGTCAGAGATCTAAGGTTGATCATGTTGATGAAAAAAAATTTAGGTGGGATGATCACACGTAGGTGGAGGAGAGGTTAGTGATGAAGTGGTATCTTCCTCAATAATGGTGGCGGTAGGTGGTTCTATTTGCTTCTTGATGGGTAGAATGAAATTTAGGCCATGTTTCTCATGAAGATTTTTGGTCTCAATGGAAATAAACTCATGTGGGACATGCTCATATCATCAAAGACCAAATCCTTTCCTAGCACACCTATGGAGGTATTTCTTGGCAAAACTCAGCTTGTCTAGGTAGGAAAAGCCAAAGGTGAATGGTCAAGGTGAAAGAGAGGTGGTCAAAGTGCCAACTGGTTTTTTAATTCCCCCATAGATGAAATGGATTTGAAAATGTGAAGGTCAAAAGGGAATTATGGATTTGACATTGGGGTCATATCCAAGTTGGTGGTCAAGTTTCCCATACTTTTGGGGAGAAGGGAAAGCATCAAGGGCAAGGAGGTGATATTCTCCTAGGGAAAGACATTGGAATGTGGATTCCAAGTGGTCTAAGGTGGGGATCTAATTAGAGGGGATGGATGAGCTAGTTGATGCCTCATTAGTAGAATGATGTAAAAAATCCTCTTTTGTGGTGGAGATCTTGTCTTTAGTTAAGGAGGGTGTGCTAGATGGGGGCAAGAGGACATGATTGGGTTGGTAGGTCATGTTTAATGTCAAGAAGTGACTTTGGTTAGTTTGGATAGTGATGACCTAGCCTTCATGGTCAAATTTAATGCAATGATTAAGGGTAGATGGGATGCAACTCATGGAGTGAATCCAAGGTAACCTAAGTAAAACATTGTATTTGAATTCACCTTTTACTAAGCAAAAGAATTTAAGAAGAATGTGAGGTCTTAAGAAGATATGAAGGACAATTTTTTTATGGTAATGGTTATGGTGTCATTAAAGGATTGGAGGATTGATGAGGTTTTAGACATGACATTGTTTGATAGGTTGAGTTGGTTATATGCATGGGAGGAGATGATATTAATACTAGCTCCCCCATCAATCATGACCTATTTAATATAGGTTTGGTTGATGTAAGTAGTAATAAATAGAGGGGTATTTGGGTTACCAAGATGGATAGAAATTATTTTTGAATCTTTGAAGGTGACAAGGTTGGAAATTTAGAGAACACCAATAAAGGCTACTAGAGGTTGAAGGCCTTCAGGTTGGACCTCTACCAATTACAATACCTCAATCATTACTTGGATATGATGAGGTGAGTTAGTAATGAAATCATATAAGCTCATATTCATCGAAGTCTAGTGTATTTTTTTGAGCACCACTCTCTTAATGGACTTGGAGGGGTTAGATTGGGAGGCACCTAAGATTGATACCTTGGGTTTGGATAAAGGTGAATATGTTTGGGTAGGTTTATGTAGAGAGGTGGAAGATGGATATGTCCATGAGATGGACACTTTGGCCTTCCATTTATCCTTATGTTGTGCTCTCATGACTACATGGATGGTATGGATAAAGGGAAGAATTGGGGTAAGAGAGTTGTTTGGTTCCTCATCACTCTAAAGTGAGAGTGGAGGAATAGATGGGTTTTTACTAGTAGTTATTGACTATTGGATTGGTAATGGGTATGAGGAAGGTTCTTCCAATAATATATCATCCTCATCATAAAGCCAATGGATAATGGTTTGGAGAGCTCTACAGTTATCCATGTCATGGCCTAGTGTCCTATGACAAGAACACACTTGGAAATCATTATAGCGAATGGGTTTTGAGTTAAGAGGGTTGAATGGACTGATAGGAAGCAAAGTTAAGAAAGACATGTGTAATAACCTTTATAAAATGGTAGATTAGGACTCAAATAAAGGTGGAAAGGGTTTAGGGGTTTTAGTCTTGGTCAATGAGATGGAAGTCCTTTTTGGAATGGGTTTGGTAGTAGGAGGTTTGGGTAAGGTGGTATGTTTGGTTGATGGTTTTGGTTTTAGTGAGGTAGAGGTTGATAGGTCAGAGGTAAAAGGTTCTAGGATATGTAGTTTGTTCATTGATGGTTCGATGAAAATAGGTGTGTCATAAAATAGGTGTGTAGGTATAACCAACAACAGTGATTGGGTCTTAGTTGGGATAACTAAATTCCTAATCAGAGTGGAGGGATGAGGCCCCAAGATAGAGGGAAAGTTTAAGGAAGGTAAGAATTTGTCTCTTTGACCTTATGCTAGCTTTACTTCCTTAGTTGGTTTGGTTTTGTGGTTGGTTATTGGGCTGAGTAAGGTAAGATCCACTTTTACAGATAGGTGATTAAGGATCTACATAGGGAAGGTGATAAGGTTTTTGGTTGGTTTGATTAGAGAAGGTGATTTGGTTATTTGGGGTTTAGATGCCTTGGATGGTTGAGGAATTGTTAGGTTGGTAGATATTTTTATCATTTTGGTTGGTAAGATAGGATTTTTAATAATAAGAGGGGTGGGTTGGTTTACTAAAGGTGTGGTTGGAGGTTCCTTCTTAGTGATATAAGAGATCCCCAACTATTACCAAAAGGTCATTTGATTCATGTCAGGGTTGGAGATAAATTCTAATTATTCATATACTAGTTATGGTCCCTAAATAGTGGACTTGAAAGATAACCCCATAGGCTAAGATAAAGGGATGATAACCTCATCCTTTTCCTCAATCAAAGGATGTAGGGTCTGAATGGGTGACTCCTATGTGTGAGGTGTAGAGATGGAAGCTTCCTCTTCAGGAATGATATCCAAAGGGGAATTAAATTGCTCACTAGTTGGGGGAGAAGGTAAAATGGGTGCTTGTTCTAATGTGTTAGTGGAAGGGGGTTTGTTGGCTATACTACCTCAATAAGTGGAGGAGGAGAAAGGGGTTCTTCCTTGATTTGGGTATCTAAAGGAAGAAGAGGTAACTCCACTAGCTTAGTAGGTGAATAACAAATAGATTGGTCAGTAGGTTCTTTATTAATGAGTGCATTAAGAACCATATTGACAATATAAGCATCATGAGAACACTCAACCTTATTGATCTTGTTTTTGGTAGGTGCATGATTGGGGAAAGGTTGCCTAAAGATGTCAAGGGCCTAGTTTTTAGGTGCATTGGGGTTATCCAACATAATCTCACCTTATCAATGAGAGATTAAACAACGCTCTCGAAGGTATTATACCTACTAACATCATGCCCTACTAGCTAATGGAAAGTGCATAGATCATTCTCATTATACCAACTAGGTGTAGGATGAGAGGAAACAAATTGCTGAGGTGGTTTGATAGGGGGAATTTGTATGATGTTGGCCTTTAATAACTTCTCTAAGATTGAAGCATAAGATTCTCCCAGCAAAGTAAATTGCTTTTGGTTGTTTCAATTTTGGCTCCTCATGTTTTGATTTGAAGAACTAGAGGAACTTGGTTGGTTGATAGATGATGGAGAAGTAAATATAATGACAACTACATTTCTAGTTCTCTTGATTTTGGTCTCAGTGTTGGTTTGGTTGTTTGGTTTAGAGGAAGAAGCCTCATTGATTTTTTAGGTAGAGTTATTATTTTTTAGTTTTATCTTTCCTTCATTAATACCTGTGTTTTCTAATTTATGTGTCATGGTGAAAGCTTCATCAAAAGTTCTAAAGCTCTAGACATGCAGCGTAGAAGAGATGTACTTGGCACATGCTTGAGCAAAAAGTTCCATCAATTCAGGTTGAGGTAAGGAGAAGGAAAGTTGATTGATTAGGCTCCTCTAATGAGATACAAAATTAGAAATATATTTTTCATCAAATTTTTAGATATAGTAGAGGTTAGTTATGGAAACCTTCTTGGAGATATTAATCAAAAAGTGATCCAAGAAAGTTTGAGTCAACTAGGTGAAGGAGAAAAGGGAATGTTTGGTTAAGGCACTATATCAATCTAATGTTGGATCAAACATGGACATAGGGAAGGTATGAATAAGTAGGGCATCATCATAGGAAATCAAATAGCATGCATGCCTAAATACTCTGAGATGTTGTTCAAGATCCTCCTTACTCTAAAATTTGGATAACTTGGGAAGTTCCCACTAGGGAGGATATGGTCTAATAAAGATAGATGGGTGAATGGGTTCATTACAAATCTGATCATATGATAAGATGTTGTGAGCTCTAGAAATGGATGACTCTAAGGTATTCATCTTATCCATGAGCATATTCATTAGGTCTACCTAAGGTTATGCACCTGGAAGGTTTTAAGGTGCATATTATTGTAGTGGTTGGGTGACATATTGATAATTGGTAGGAGGTTGAGGAGATGCCACATATTGGTATGTGGAAACTGGTGGTTGGGTGAAATATATGTAAGGGTAGGTGGATGCAGGTGGTTGGGTAGTAGGTAGAGGTACATACCCTTACAAGTTAAGGATGTAACCTAAGTTTGGTGTAATGGGCACCTATTTGGTAGGAGCAGTGGTTAGGTTGGTAATCAAAGGAAGGGTGGTGACCCTTGTGGTGATTGGTGGTAAGGTAGAAGGTATAGGTAGCACAATATTTTGAAGAAAGGTAGAGATTATTGGCTTAGAGGTAGCTGATGGAAGGTTGACAATGCTAGTGGTAGGTACTCCCATTGTGAGGGGAGTATATGCGGCTAATGGTTGGGTTGTTCCTAAGGTAGAAGAGTTATTGGTGGGGGTGAAAAGTATAAGGGTGTTTTTAGGTTAGTTAGGTTGGTTTTCCATAGTAGTATAAATGGATTTTTGATAGATGAGGAATCTTAGGTAGCCAACAATTAAGTGGTGACCATGATAATAAAAGTGTTTCCCATGAGGTAAGAAGGCATGCCATAAGGTGGGTCCATAGGTGGAACTAAAGTAAGGGTACAGTGAGGCATAGTTTTAAGGTAATGTTGAAGGGCCATGGGATTGTTATCAAAGAAGGTGGAAAAGTATGCATCTCATTAGGGAACTTCCCAAGGGAAAGAAGGACATCTTAAAGGGTGAGGAGAGTCTACTAGTTTAGAGACATATTCCATAGGTGAGGAGGTAGAAGAGGTTGATTGGTTTGGTGATGGGTTTTATTCTACTAGGTTCTTCTGCTATTGATGAGTTAGAACCATCCAAGGAAAAGGAGGAAAGAATACATAAACAATCTCACCACTCAAAGAGAGAGAAGATAAGAAATGATCAAGGAAAACAAATCACACTTTAGAAAGCATGTTAAGTCCTAAAGTTCATTTTAGTCTCTTATTTGGCTTATTCCTTAATAAATTATTTGACTAAAATTGGTTTGTAGAACATTTACTAGAGAGGAAATCTATGGATGGTTTTAGGTTGTTTAGGCACTCAAAAGGAATTTGTATTGGGAATCAATACATGGATTGGTATTGGAACCTACCCCCTCACTTCACACACTGTAGTGATAAGGGTGTTGGGTGCTTAGCCAATATATACTAATTTCTAGAGTTTATACTCAACTAGAGAACTGAGTTGGTTATCCCCTTGGTAATGACCTCCAAATAGGATTGTTGGGAAAGTTTAAGGTGATTTCTAGGTGATAAAATCCTAGTCAGACCTTGTCTAAGGTTTTCTTAATGTTTCATTGATGAAGGTAGTTTGTTTTAGTGTGTATAATAGAAGGTGATTCTATGATATAATTACATTGCTTTAAGTTAAACTATGTGAGCTAAACTTGCAAGAAATCGATGTATGCACTCAATTTTAAGCCCAAAAGAAACTTTTGATTTCATTTATGAGCATAAAATAGAGAGAAGAATATAGATGTAGACAAAATAAACTCATGTAAAGACACAAGGGTCCCACTAGGCATGCCATAATGTTTAAATGAATTTTAGCTTAAATTTTGAGAAGGGAATAAGAAGAAACTAAACATGGGTATGGTTGAAAAACTTGTTTGATTACGTGTGAATTAAATTATATGATTGTGAAGAAATCCTCTTTGGTTTGGGAGGATGGCCTAAAAATAAGAGAGCACTAAATAAAATGGTTTGTTAGATAGATAGCTAAGTGTATTTTCTAACACTAGATCCTAAAAGCAAGACCTTCTTTAGGGGCTATCAATCCACACATTTTAAACATTTAAGTTTATAAACAAAATGATAAAGTACTTGCATCAATCATCAAAAGGTACTACAATTAAACACAAGAAATTATTATTGGAGAAATAGATTAAAAATGAATAATATAGTGATAAGCAAGTTAATGCTAGTATTAAATGGCTCAGGTTTGTTTTAAAAAATTAGGCAAAGATCTATGAACAGGTAGGGACACAAAAACCTAGATTTGGTTAGGGTTAAGAGGGTGAAAATAACTTATTATTTTCTACCATGGAGACTGTTGATGGTTGGGGTGACCATCAACAGTTAAGGTGACCATTAGTGATTGAGAAAACCATTAATGATTACTATGTGTAGGTCTGGATTGGTAAATAGCTAGTTAACGAGATCCCAAAGTTGGATTTCAAGAGGTGGTTTGGTGTTTCGTTGAGTGAAAAATACAAATAAAGTAAATGAATATCATAAAATAAATACTTATCTTATAGACGGTTGATTAGGTAGGTGGTTGACGTGGTTCACTCATTGGTGGAGTCTAACATGATTCTAGTAGAATAATGGTGCTTAGATATTCATGAAGGAATATAAAAAAGTAGGCTCTCTGACATGATAGCTAGATTTCTAGATCTTTGATGATGATTGACCTACAAAAATTAACTCTAGATACACCAAGTCTTGATAACAATTGCACAAAGATCTCACTTCCCTAGTCCTCTCTTCTTATAGGCACAGGCAAGAGGTACTAGTGGAGGTTCAACTAGGTTGTATAATTATAACTTGTTCATGAATGAATTCACACACAAATGAGGATAATTTAAATTTATAAAATCAAAGTGGGTGTCTTGCATGTTGTTAGTTAAGGAGGTGCACCCTGACCATTAGTGGTCAGGGTGACCATCAGTGGTCATCCTAATTATCGATGATCAAGGATGAAGGGCAAAGATGGGTAAAAAGGTAGGTTAAGTCAGTTGGTCAATCCTAACTTGGGTTAGGCTTAGTTGTGAGTTGAAGTATTAGATTGGTCCCAAGGGGGTCCAAAGGTGGTCCAAGGGTATTTTGACATTTAAAATCATAGTGTACATATTTATGATGTTTATGTCCTTAATAACACATCTGTTGTGATCATGTAAAGTAAATTTAAGATGCATTCTTTTGCATAATAGTGGTCATGTATAGAAATATTTTTTCAGTAGTATGTAGACCTATGATTATGTAGTGGCATACAATTTTGTTCATGCCAATTCTTGGAGGTAGATGGTGTTCTTATTCATGTCAAGGTTTATGGCAAACCTATAAAACATGGGAGGAGTGAGGCTCTCTTTATATCAAGGTCATGAGCCAAATAGGTCATGCTACAATGGGTGAGCATACTACAGATAAGAGTGTGAAAGTTTTTTCACCATGTGAAAACTATAGGAGGGATGTTGGGATTTAGCTTTTACATTGTGTAAGGTTGATTATTTACAGGTTGATATTTATCGAGAGGTAAATATAGTTAGTTAGTTAGTTTGTATATAAAAATATTATGATAATAGCTATTATATTGGTTTGATTTATATACTATTCGTAACAATAATATAATGCCTACGAACTATTATAGGAGTTTTAGAGGTGTTTTAAGAGAGATTTTGTAGGGATTCGGGAATCCCTTATTATAGGAATTAGAGGACCTATATATTTTTGTGTTTAAAGGAATTAAGAGAGAAGAATATTATTATTATGTTAAAATATTTATTCCATGTTCAACTCTACAGTGCATTAATTAATTATTTATATAAGCTCTTTGAATTCCCAACATATGACTTTTTTTTGTGGATGCATCATAACATGGGATGAATTTGGACTATTGTTAACTTTGATATTTGAGGATGAGAGCGACCACACTTCACTCATACATCATCTCAATGTGATCAAAATATCCCCCAAAGAAATAATCCATGACTCAATGAGAGATTCCAAAATACTTAGCATAGGTTGCCTCCTCCTATGAGACCACCTACTAATTTTATCTTCCCTACATACTTGAGAGCCATTAGTACTAATATTACTATAATGATTCAATACATGGGTGATTTCACTCTTCCCAAACCATATAAACTTGCTATTAGAGATAAGAATGGCCTCATTAAAGCTTGAAATTTTCCTCCTAATGTGTTTATGCCTTTGATTCCTGATATTCCTACTAATACTCCAAGTGTGGCCTAAATTCCTAATACCTACACCAAGCATAGATTTTTTCCTAATAAGGTAGATGATGCCATGGATAAAGATTTAAAATTTTAAATGCTAAGAGGTCAGCTTAGGTAAGCTAATATACAATAAGGTGCTAATAAAAATCCATATCCATATTAGCATTAATATGGTCAACAATATGGGAGAGGGAGAGGTCAAGGGTATCCTAACTTCAACAAGCCTAAAAATGTGTACAATCATACTTCCACCATAAACATAAGAGAGATGGTACTAGTGTATATAAAATTGGTGTAAGGGGAAGATTAGAAATAAGGAAAATTCATGGATGTTAATAAATGTGGAGATTAAGCTCTATTTTCTCAAGGAGGAGTCAGTCCTCTCCTATCAGTTGAATATGAAGTCATGATGCAAGAAAGTGAAGGTTGGTAGCCTCAAGGAAAAATATTCACCAACTTCCTATTTGAGGACACTTTTGTGCTCTATCAAGAAAATTATGTTGTATACAGCACAATATCCAATATAAAGGCTTTAGGACATGATGGTAACATGCCTACAAGTTCATCTAATCCTCTTCTAAGGTAGTAAGGCATGGTTGCAAGCATGACAGCCCCAAACACTCTTGCACCTCCTCCAAATCAAAATATTAGAAGACCTATTCAAAGTAGTTCAAATCCTCAAGTTCCAATCATTTCCTTTCCTCCAAGGACCCAATAAAAATTAGGTATGTCTACTCTAAATATTGTGGACTCATTGAATAATGTCAAGACATCCATTTCCCTTTGGTATGTCCTTCATATACTTAGCCAAAAAGAGCTCCTACAAAAAAAATTGTCCACTATCCCTATTAGTCCTTCACCTCCAAGCAATATTCATCACCATGTAGCTCTTAAAAATTACCCTAAAAACATTGTGGAACCATCTACTAAATCTAAGAAGCCTCCACCATTATACCTCACTCTCATAGTGGGGGACAAACTAGTACACAATTGCATAGTTGATAGTGGTGTCTCTACATCAATCATGCCCAAAGTTGTAGCTGATAAGTTGGGCCCAAAATATGAAGCCCATGGAAAAGGAGTTATTTATTTAGATGGTAAACCTGCTAATATAATAGGACTAATCAAAGGGATAAAGGTTTTCCTACATGACTATCCTAGTTTTCCCATTCTTCAAGACATTATGGTTGTAGACTTACCTGCTCATTTTAAAATCTACCTTTCAAGAGATTTTACAACCAAGATAGGTGGCTACCATTAGCTGACTGGTCCTTATTATCCTTTAGGACAATATATGTAACCAAGGTGACTATAAGAACTCAGCCTCTTGCAAGGATTCACATTGAACCCTATGTTGAAACAAGTTCAAACTTGAATTATGTAATCAATTACGAAAAGGATCCTATTGTAGATGATGGTATTTATTCCGAGATTAAAGTCATTTCTTTTTTTTTTTTTTGATGAGTAAGGTACTAAAACCTATGAGCATGATACTTATGCTTTCATGGATAATTTTTATTTAGGAGTGTTTTGTCTACATGAGGAAGGAGTACAAAGACCCCTACTTTCCAAAGAGGAAGGTGAGAATGACAGAATGTGGAAAATATTTTTTTATGGCTCAAGAAGTAAGATTGGTATAGGAGCTAATGTTATGTTAGTTTCCCCATCTAAGCAACAGTACTATTATTCATATAGGTTCCATTTCAGTTTCATTTTTAATGTGGCTAAGTATGAAGGTTTGATTTATGGTCTTCAATGGGCAAAGAGAAAAGGAATCAAGAATTTGTAAGTATATGGAGACAATGAATTAGTTGTGCATCAAGTTATAAATGTGGTTGCTACTAGGAACCCTTTTCTCAAGTCATATAAGCATAGGATATGGGATTTTCTTGAATATTTTAGTGCATTCAACATATAATCAATCTTGAGGGAGAAGAATAATCATGTTGATAGACTAGTTACCATAGGAGTACAATTTGATGCACCTACTATCATAAAAGAGGAGGGAAATCAATCTCACATAAAGATCATTGTCATAAATTCCATACCTGATAATGAGGTGTCTTAGTAATTATTTTATACTAACAAACACATTGCATACTTCTTATAAAATGAAGTTGATTTTTCCTCAAGAAACCAAAAGAGACTCCAAGAATAGGTTGATAATCAAATTGCACAACTAAGAAAAAACAAGATACATAAAGGCTTGGTGACCTTATAAATTATACTTAATGAATATTACCAAAGGAATAAGGAAAAGGTGATTATGTCTAAAAAAGAGGAGAATTATGAAAGGGTCTTGATCTTCAAAGATAAACTCCTCAAACTAGGCAAGGTATGTTCTACATTAGAGAAGCAAGCATTCATTATTTGTGTAGAGAGTTTCATGACATCTTTGCTTGGGAGTAATAGGACCTAAAAGTGTTTGATCTTGGCCTAGCACATCATACCATTGAATTGGAACCTAGATTTAAACTTTTTAGGAAAAAAGAAAGGACCATCAACCCTAAGGTTGAACAACTCATGAGGTTAGAGCTTCCCAAGCTCCTTGAATCTGAAATAATCTTTCCTATCAAGCATTCAACATGGGTAGCTACCCTTGTGCCTATTATAAAGAAGAATGGGGAGATAAGACTTTGTGTGGAATTTAGATATGTTAATAGAGTTTCACTCAAAAATCACTATCCTTTACCCTCAATGGAGTAAATTTTGCAAATTGTTTAAGGTTCTCAACATTTATCTCTCCTAGATGGATATACTAGTTATAATCAGATTCTAGTGAATGAGGATAATTAGTTTAAGATAAAATTCACTACAAAATGGGGGATTTTTGCTTATATGAATATGCCCTTTGGTTTGTTAAATGTTGGTTCAGCCTTCTAAAGAGAAATGGACATGAATTTCAAAGGTTTAATCAATGAAATGTTGTTGGTATATCTAGATGATATAATAATGTTCTGTAAGGATGCTAATGAGCATATGAAACACCTAAGGCAAGTGTTTGAAAGGTGTAGGTAGTATGTAATATCTCTCAACCCTAAAAAATGAAACTTTGTTGTCTATGAAGGTAATATCTTAGGACATGTTATTTTCAAAGATGGTTTAAGTGTTGATCCTGAAAGGATAGAAGCTATTCTAGACTTATCACTTCCCTTGCATAAGAAAGGAGTCCAAAGCTTCTTAGGAAAGATAAATTTTGTAAGGAGGTTAATACCAAGTTTTGCATCTTTGGTGAAACCTATCATAGCCATGCTAAAGAAAAACCAAGCCTTCTCTTGGAATAAGGGAGGTAAGAGTAGTTTTGAAGCTATTAAGAAAGTAATTGTACAATATCTTACTTTTGTGAACCCTGATTTTGCTAAAGACTTAATGTTGTATTCATTTACTAACCTTGATACTATCTCAGTTATGCTTATATAAAAGAATGATGAAGTTATGTAATAACCAATTTCATTTTTTAATCAAAGTTTGGAAGATTATGAAGTCAAGTAAACATTTTTGGAGAAACAAGTCCTTGATATTTTAATATGACTAAATAATTTTAGGCATATGGTTTCAAATAATAGGATTCATATTATGTTCTCTCATCCTCTTACCAAAGAGTTTATTTTGAGCAAGGACCTTAGTGAAAAGATATTAGGGTGGATTAATAAGGTAATGGAATATGAGTTTGATGTTAAAGTGACAAATTTGATAAGGGGTAAAGACCTTTATGAACATCTAGCTTCAAACCTCCATAAGTCAAAGGAAGAGGTTTTATTGATGCATGAGCATCACTTTTAGGGGAAAAATTTTGTAAAATTTTGGTTTGATGCATTTTTTTAGTTTAATAAAACCTTGTATGGCCTTATAATGCCCAAATCATGCTTATATTTCCTTTTTATAGTTTAGAAATGTGTTTTGGTAAACTAAAATTCAAATTTTAGATTTATTGCCAAAACTAGTAAGTTTAAAGATTTGAATTTATAGTGTCTATTTAGGAAATTAAGGGTATGATAAGGATTGATAAAGTTTTTTAACATGTTATAAATGTATTTTAAGGTTATTTTAATCATTAAAAAGGACCAAAAAGTGATATATCCTTAGAGTTCAATATTGGTGTTTGATCACCTTATTCAAACTTATCATGTGACTATTGGTAAACCTCTTCAAGGTGGTTACCAAATGGTTTCCAACATATAAAATGGAATATTTTTTAATTTGATAATATTTATTTGAGTTTTTAGATAAGATAATTTGAAGAAAAGGAAGTAAACAAACCCTGTTCAAAAAAATTGTGTTAAAACCCCTGTTTTGAGTGTTTTCTTGTTCAAATGGTAGATTGTATGTTTTAGTGTTAATGATCAATGATATTTTTAAATGGATATTTAAATTTTTGGAGAATCTTGGAATGTTTTTATATATTTAAAAATATATGATTAATCTTCATTTCACTTGTTATTCAAGGTTTTTAATAGGCAAACCCCTGTTTGGGAGCCTTTTATTGTAAGTTGTCTATAAGTATCCCTTTAAATGCATTGACGATTGGTTATATATATAATGTGTGTCCAAAATGATTATATATTATTTTTTTATTGTTAAATAAGAGTGAAAATCTGAAGTAAGTAATCAATAAATTAGTTGATAGCATGGAGTCTGGTAAAAATCTTGCATTTTGTAATAGGCCCTGTATGGTTACACAGTGGCTATGTTTCTTGAAGGAATTGAACCATCACCATTGGAAAAGTGATTTATAACATAAAGGTAAGTATTTATAATGCATTTAACGTTTCCTTTAAATTAATTATTTCTTTTTTATTTTTATTTTTGCAACCTTATTAGAGAATAGGCATGTAGCTTACCAAATTCTAGCACAGTTAAACCTAATTTGACTCAGAAGTCTTAGACAGTTGATTTAATCCTTGAACCTATTGATTTGGAGATGTGACTAAGCATAATTCAAAGCTATAAAACCAATTTTTAGTCCTTTAAATTCCTTAAAATGTGCATAATGTATGTTTTATTGCTTATGGGCTATGATAGTGTCCAAAAGCCCTAAACTAGGGTTTCACCATTATCTTGAGTTTGAACAAGCCAAAACTCACAAAAATTGGTAGTATAATCAATGTTAACATGATCTAATATATTTTCAAGTTTATAGGACTATATATAATTTTTAGTATGGATTTTCAAGGACTGGGGTGGAATTAGGCCTAAAGAGGGCTAATTGAGAGTCCTAAAAGTAAGAAATTGGACCTAACCAAAGAGTTTTGCTACTAAATTTAACACACAAGTGTCTTGGGATAGGGGAAAAAATATTTTGATACTTTTAATCCTTAAACAATTGTACTATTCTATAATAAATATGAAATAAGGTCAAAAGGGCTAGTAGGAAGTGACTAAAGGACTAGTCTGTTAGAGAATGAATTGTAAATTGAATCCTTTTGAGTGGAATCTTTGCATCATTTATTCAATCATGATTTGATGAACTGCTCTGAGATTGAATGACGATGTAGCTTTGTTTCAACCTATTTCATTTCAGTCAAGATTTATGACCGTGCAGAGTCCGTATATTTTTTTAAAAACTTTGAGAAATAGAGACTCTGATGCCTACGCAAATATTTGCCATAGTAAAATCCTGTGACATTTGGGTATACACCTTGTTTCTTAGCCTAGAACTTGGTGCACCTAACTATAGTACGCAAATGTTTACATTAGGAACAGGACGAAGTATTTGATCAATAATCCTACACCCGTTCAACTCTAAACACTCTGTTCATCCAAATTGTACAGTATTGACTCCGGTGAAATATTCAAGTCATTGGGGATAATATGGGAAAGAAACACTCACATAAAGTAAATCAATTGAAATCCTCCTCTCAATTTGCATAATCAGGACCAACACACAATGTATCAATATCTACACCTGGACCATGCACCCTCAGATGATATGAACTAAATGTAAACACTTTCGCATTTGATCATACAATCATCAATAGCCAACACATGATGACTTTTCACATAGATTGGGTTGGACACATTTTCTTTTGTGGAAGATCAACTAGACTAAAATGTATGAAACATAATTGTAGGGTTTAGATGCACAAGGATGTGAGTTACAAGTCAGACAATCTTTGGTTTACGAACAAAACACTTCACCAACAGACAGTAGCATAGACACCATTTATACCAATACAGGGAAAAATAGATCACTAAATAATCCACTGAGCAACCTTCAGTTTTGATACCCCAGTAAACATAAAGACCAACTATTTCTATTAAAAGATAATGAGATTCATATTACAGACATTAATGAGATTCAGTTTTCAATCAACAAATTTCTATTCCAATCTATTGCTAAATCTGCATTCTTTGCAATTAATTTCACAGGATAGCTCAAGCTCATTTAACAATACCTGCACCAATCTTCTGCTCATCATTTTCAAGTGTTTCTCTAATAGCATCACCCTTGCGGCCTACCCTTCCAGTCTGCCCAACCCTATGGACATAATCTTCATAGTGATTTGGTACATCAAAGTTCACTACAAGCTTCAAGCTCTTTCACATCTAAACCACTTGTTGCAACACTTGTAGCAATTAGTAAATTACACACATTGCTTTTAAAATCTGAAATAGTAGACTCACGGTCTGTCTAGTCCTTAGCTCCATGAAGTGAAAGACATGGATAACCATGTCTAAGAAATTCCTTGAACAGACTGTCACACTTCTCTTGAGAATGCACAAACACTAAAATTTTTACCCTTCTCATACCACTCACCAAAACATTATTAAACTTAGCTTTTCCATTTGCATGTTCCCATTCTTGCTTTCTCATAAATGGACCAACATAAACTTTTTTATCATTCAAAAGCATCCCATTCAACTTATCTATTGTGTTCTGTGCTAGTTCATCTTGCTTGTCATACCTATGCAAGGCACAGACACCTGAGTTCTCCTTTTTCAGGATTTGGTTCTCATAATGGACTAGTAGCTCATTTTATACTTTATTTAATAAATTCTACTCATTGCTAGCATGTAAATAATGAGAAACTCCATCCTTCTCAAGTTGTAAACATAAATACATATAAAATTCAAAATTGTCTCATTCGCTACAGAAGCACAAATAATTCGAATCAAATTTTATTTAGAGATCTACGCAAACCCAAAATTCTACATAGGCTGATCACAAACTCAGACTTCTTATTACAATTATATGCATGACTCAGTCAAAAAAATGTCACTCTAGATAAATACCTCTTCGACGTACACATACATGCTTCCATTCCTGTTTCCATCCAGATTGTCATATCCAAACTGACTGCAGCATACTTCATTATACAGACATATATATACATTGGCAGGCCAAAAAGGCCTTGTGTCTTTTATGCAGACCTTCCTCTTCTCTACATTCCTTCTCTTTTCTTCTTACTTCTACATACTCCCCTGTCCTCTTTCTATGAATTTTCTTTTCTATTCTCTTGTTAAGATTCTCCCCTCTAACTTCTACGCCCAATTTTGGGCTGAAGGTAAAATAGAAATAGTTTGTAAATTTTAACAATATACTAAGGTTGAAACATTTTCAACCACTCCTCTGTTATTCCCTCAATAGCCCCAACAATTTACTTTTTCCTTTTATTTTATTTTATTTTTACAATTACCCCTCATTAAAAGCATATTAGAGGGAAAATATAAAAAATTGAATTTGAATGTAGATGCTCCTGCATCATGATTGCTCCCAACAATTTGGGTCCTTTACTCTAAAAATTTGGACACAAGATGTCATCATATTTCTTCAAAATGGTGAGTATCCAAATGGTATGAGTAGATCCAAAAGGAGGGACTTCAAATTACAATCTATTCCTTATTATATTGAGATACATTAATAATGATCAGTTTGGAGTGTTGCTTTAAAATTTTCATGATGTAATATCAAGAAGTCATTTCTCCCCAAGAACCATAGCTTCCAAGATCATGAGGGTAGGATATTATTGGCCTAGCCTCTTCAAGGACTATTATGCTAGGATGAGTAGGTGTGTATTTCTTTATAAGAAAATAGAATCTTGTAGCTCTCCCTTTAAGGCTTATTTAAGTAGATCAACCTTTAATGCAATGGGGTCTTGATTTCATTGGAATGATAAATCACCCATCAAATTTTGGTCATAAATGGATACTCACAGCAACTAACTACTTCACAAGGTGGGTTGAGGTAGTGGCATTGAAGGAAGCCAATTAAAATGCTATCTTGGAGTTTTATGAAAGTATCATAACAAGGTTTGGCACTCCTACTATAATTTCAAATAATAAACTTAATTTCATGGGTATCAATGTAGTTGATTAGTTAAGTAAAAATGGCATATACATGAGAAATTCATCCAACTATTACCATCAAGGTAATGTGTTGGTTGAATCTACTAACAAGAATCTGATCAAAATCATCAAGAAAACTTTGGAGGAAAATCAAGGGGCTTGGTATAATAAATTAAAGATAGCCCTATGAGCTAATAGAATAAATCCCAAGATTTCAATAGGGAATTATCCTTTTGTTCTTGTATATGTAAGAGAGGTTAGGTTGTCTATCTCCCAAAAGTTTCCTTCCTTGGAGTTGGCACATCAACTAGAGTTGTTTGAGAACAATCCAATAGAGGTGAGGTTGATAGAATTAATGGAGATGCAAGAGACTAGAGAAAAGGCTCACCGAGCTATGAAACATCACCAGATACTAATGAAGAGGTATTTTGATAATAGATTAACTCTAAAAACATTCTAAGAAGGTGACATAGTTTTGAAATGGGATGAAGATAGAGTAAAACCAAGGAGACATACTAAATTTGATAGCTTATAGAATGGGGCATATGTCATCATCAAGTATAAATAAATAAAATCTCACAAATTATATAATATGAGTGGAGAGGATTTGCCTATACCTATTAATGGGATCTATTTAAATACATGTTATTGAGGAAATAAACGTTAGTCTTGTAAATATTAGGTTACATGTGTGTTGTGTTCCATAAGTGTTCTATTGGAACACATGTTTATTTCCTTGGTGTGTATTATTTTATGTGTATTTTATTTGTGTTTGGTGTGTTTTCAAAGTAAAATTATGTGTCAAAATTTTTTATAGGTGGCTCCATGGCCCAATGGACATGATTAGGCTATTGGTCTTGTCATAGCAAGCATATTACCCTTAGGAAATTGCCAAAAATGTTGATTATTTTGACCATAAATCAAAATAGTTCAACCCCCTACAGTCAAAAACTTGTATATGTGTCTATCTATATGTAATATGGTGTGTCATATTCAATTATATGTGATTTAATGTGTTTCTAGCCTTGGTCATAGTCCAATTTATTTTTTGTGTCATTTTATGTCACTTAGGGGTCATTTTAGAGTCATTTATGAAGGTGGTGCAATTTTACTTAGTGCACAAGTGTTTTATACTCACTTATAACATATTATATGGCATATTCCTTGTCAAATGTCATTTATAATTGAAACTTATAGGTTCTTAATTAAATCAAGAAAATAAGTGAAAAAGGAATTTCATCATTTGTATGGCCTATAAAGGAGAGTGGCACATAGTAAAATCTTATGAAATGACCCTTAAGCTTCCTTGAATCTATTTACATGCTTGATATACTTTATAAGTGCTATAAAATATGCCAAAACCATTTCTCTTCTCCATCACTCCACTAGGCATATGAAACTGGTCAACAGGTCTTTTGATGGTATGGACATTAAGAGAGCTTCCAAGCCAAATTATCTTGGTCATGGATAGTAAATTTGGTATAAATAATTTTAATGTTAATATTTGGAATAATGGTTACCTATGCCTTATGAACCATGCTTAATAAGTTGACTATGTTTTTCTACATATTAATCCCCACACCTTATAGGTTTTATTTTTGTATGAGTTAGTCTATACAATCCAGTTGGTGAAATTGCTTCCATAGGATTTGGACATTTTCCTCTCATGGTTTCTAGCCTTTTTTCATGATTGGAATTTATTAGATGAGTTCAAACCTATTAGGTTGTAGGTCGAGTATGATAGTGAGGTTGCATACATGTTCATCAATTATAGATGTTTTCCTCCATTATAATGGTTTAAAATTAGTATGCCATGGTGTATTCCATGTTTTCATAACATGTTAATCTCCCTCCCTAAAAGGGTCAGTCTTAATGGTTATCATTCATGGAGTTGCAATCAAAGAGCATAGCACACAGTCATCTCTCTACTTACTTCCACTTATATTCATGGTGTGTGAAGCTCTAAGCATGGTCTTAGAGTTGAAATAAGAAGTATAAATATGTTGGACACCTTATTGGAGCATGAAAAAACAATATAAACTCTCCAAATGCCATGTGGCTTACTATCATAACTAGTTCAATCCTATACATAGTCATACAAAATTAATGTGTACATACAGGTGGCCATATGAGATAATCACATTGAAATGAAGTATTTGAATTGGGTTTAAGTTATTCATGGTTAAAAACATCCATTTGAGAGTTTATGGAGGTTTTAATACTAGTTACTAGCATAGATAATATGTATAATGTTCATGTCTTTTTTTAGTTGCCCTATATATAGAAATGTCCACCTAGAGGTGGCTCTCACAGAGATCTAAAAGTGTTATATGAAGGAAGTTGACAAGTTTTGAGACCTTTTTGAAGTCTTAATATGTTGAATAGACCATGAAAATCATGATTGAGACCATATATTAGAAGGAAAATTTAAGAAGTCTCTTCAAGTGAAAAAATCTGAGTTTAGGGACAAGTTTGCCTAAAAACCCCAAAGCAGAGTCCTAACCACTTTTGGTGTTAAAAAATGATGATGTGACATAGATTATTGATGAATTTAAATGAATCCATCTTGTATATTTAATTAAGGGGTATAATCTTGTAAAATGAGAGTGATTTTTTGGTCCCACAAGTGATGTAAAAAAGGCTTAAAAATCACATAATTGTTCACTATAACTTTTCAGTGTTCACTACAATATTTTGAACCTTTAGGTGATCTTACACTCCAAGGTGATAGTTTAGAGACATATCCCCATGGTAAGTGATATAGTGGGTTGATATTCATAATAATTAATCTAAAGTAAATTTATAGAGTTGAATTTCAAGGTTTTAACCCACATGTTCACCTATAGGTGCACTCCTACTTCCAATAAGGAGCACCTACAATTGACTGTAAGTCCCTATAAGTTCCTAAAGTAAACCTTCGAAAGAAGGATCCTATAAAACATGAATACTTGTATTTAAAAATATTTCCAAAAACTTAAAATGACCTTATGGGTTTAATGAAAGGTTTCAAGGGTTGATATTCACTTGCAAGACCCTTTTGCTCCAAATTACTCAGCTACAATCAACTATAGCATGATGGTGAGCCAAAACACAAGGATTTTGAGTATGATACAGCATAAATATGATTATAATAGGTATATATATATATATTTAAAATGACTCTATAGACTCCAAGGAGGTCTTTAGACATTATACTCAAGGTCTACCCATGCAGTAAAAACCTATAGGTGTCATTTTTTATGTGAGAAAATATAGTCTATTACACTTGTCTAATAAAATGCAAGGTATATAATGAAGTTTTGGATGAAGTTTTGGATGATAAAATGTGTGAAATCACCTTAATTATTATTATTCACACTTCTTTATGTGCATAAACTAGAAACATAATATGAAAATGCCTCACATGCAACATACAATCATACTCATAAACCTCGCACAGTTAGTGGACATCCTTGTAGTCTACCTTGAGGGTTTTAAAGATTTGGAATGGAAAATGATGTGATAAAATCCCAAAAATTGGTACAAAACATTATCATCACTTTATTAATCCCCTCATATATGTGTCTTATCTATGATAATAAGGGAAGTTCCCTATATTTTCTCTCAGATAGAGGGCACTTCTTAAAGGTACAAATCTACAAGTTTGGTAAAAAAGTGACAAGAAGGTAAGTTTATATCAATGAAAACCTTGTGGAATGGTATGGTGAGTTGTGTTAGACATAAATAAACATTACTAAATCCTCACAACATTTATATCCCAAATAAGGTGGCCCAAACCCACAGGTATGTAGATAAACCTACTAGGTCTTGACTAGGCCTAATGGCTAAAGGGGTTTCAATGTCACTTATAACAATACAAGAACATTAAAAATCATTTGAACATAGAAAATGGGAAATATAATGTGTTTTAGATCCTTTATTTTATATAGGTAGACATGAGAAATCCATTTCTTGGACTAGGATCTTAACAGGGTATGCAAAACATGAAGGAGAACTTGAGAGGTCAACTTACAAAGCTCGCACTTGTATAGAGGATTAGCATGGGAACATAATAAGATAATAAAATTTTGAGAGGGTCCCTAAAAAATTTTTAGTGTAAGTTTTTAAGGGTTTGTATGTCACACTTTTACGAACAATCCTTAAGGAATTAACCTACCTGAAACCCTCTAAAACCCTTGATAAAGACCAAAAGAGAAATATGAAGATGGAAATGCATATAAGTGGACTATTTTTAGTATAAAATTTATTTGGGATTATATTAAAAAAATTAGGTCTCCTTCCCATCTAATTGAGTTCTACCCTATTTAAACAAATAGGGTGTAAAATTAGTTTTCTTGATAGTTTTATGTGGTGTGGAGGTGAAAAAAGGTTTTAAAACATGAAATTCACTTTGGTAAGAAGAATATGACCTAATATAATCCATTATGTCCATTTATTATATCATATAATTTCACAAGTGCCTCTGCTAACACCTTCATCTTAGCCAATCCAAATTGGCATAGTGACCAAGGAATGACCACCAAGTAAGAAGATGAAAACTCCAATTGGAAGGCCTTTTAAGGTCTATCTAATGGATATAATATCATTAATTATCTTTAAAAGTTTCATACACTCCCTTTTATGGATTATATTTTAAAATAGAAGACCATCTTGGTACCAAATGTGAAAGGTGAGTGAAAGAGAGGTGATTATGATTATAAGTAGTCATAACACTTGGCCAAAAGAATATTGATGACCAAGGACATATCCAATGCATGTTGGATCATTTTTATAACCCATTCCTAATAGTTTAATAATATCATCCATCACTATTTTTTTGTGGAGTGTTCAAAGAAGGCCAAATGTTGAAGGCAATTTTTGAGTAAGCAATTTAAGAGTCCTACACCAAGTTTAGGGAGTTTCATGGTTTGGACATTTATCAAAGTATACATTGCATGATCTATCCAATTCTCATTTATCCTAAAAATTTAACTCTTTATATCAGCTTGTCAAGTGTTTTAGTGACTCTTGGACTTCATTATTCACGTTCCTCTCTCAAATTCTATAACCAATAGCCATTTTGGCTCTTATTAGTTAATAACACACTTGGTATGGTGAAGCCCTACTAGTTTGATGTCATATTTTGCATTTTAATAATGTAATAAATATAATTTGTATTTCATAAATGTCTTTTTTAAGTGTGCAAAGTGATGAATGGTTAAGTCAAGTGATTTTATCCTTGTTTTTATTTATCCTTTCATGTCTTGTGCAAGAAGTTATCATTATAACAGTTCATATAGAGTGTATTTAGTGTATTAGGATTCCTCAAAGTGTGAAACTATCCTTGGATTAATAAATTTTATCCCTTATTTATTTACCTTGAGTGGTCTCATGCATATCACCTCTTTATTAAAACACTTATGTTAAAACTCTTAGGACTTTGAGGCTAGTTTTTATATCTTATCCTTAATGAGAGAAGTATGATAACATAGTATATATATTCATGGTGTATCATCCCCTTATATTATATTTATTTTATGTATACTTATATCCCTTCTCCTACAATCAACTAGTAGTATAGGTGATAAGCATTTCAAGACAAATTTAGGGAGCTAGCCCTTAAACCTAGAGATCTAGTTCTACTATAGGTAAGCCCATATACCTAGAAGTATTCCAATGTTTCCAAAATCTTAGATTAGGATTTAAAAACCTCATTTAAGTTGAATTATTTAGGGACAATAGGTCTAGCATGTCCATTGGGACACATTATCCTCAAGATAACTTGTCAAGGTGAATGTTGGTCTTGACAACATCAATTTTACATTTGTGTGTTAATCAACATTTGGTGACTCTATTCAAGGTAAATTATGGTTTTAGATCATTTTAGAGTTCTCAATCCTATCAATCCACCTATTTAGCCTAAACTTCCACTTGAAGTTTAATATCCTTAGCCTAATCTACCCTTTGAAGACCAAGAAGATTTTTCTAGCCAAGAAAAGTGAAGAACTTTAATAATCCAATCCATAATGAATAGGAAACATTCCTTCCCAACCTTTAACACTGATAATCCAATCCATCTTGATGCATATGATGTCATTCCCCCTAATGCTACAAAGAGTATGCCCACATTAAATGGTGAAGGTCATGTCACTCTCAAATTTTTCTAGTTTCCACAATGTCACTGAAGAGAATATTTCCATTAGAATCCTTTCCATGTCTCTTAGTGTGAAATCACATGATTGGTATAGGACTTTGCCTAGTGGATGCATCACAACATGGGATGACTTTGGAGTGTTTATAACTTCAATATTTGAGGATGAGAGTGACCAAACTTCACTCATAAATAATCTCAATGTGATCAAAAGAGCCCCCAAGGAAATTATGCATGAATTCAATGAGAGATTCCAAAATACTTGGCATATTTTGCCTCCTCCTATGAAACCACCTGCTAGTTTTGTCTTCCCTACATACTTGAGTGCCATTGGTACTGATATTACTACATGATTGAATCCATTAGTGGTTTCACTATTCCCAAAGCATATAAACTTGTCATTAGAGTTTATAATGGACTCATTCAAGCTATAAAGCTACTCCTAAGGTGTTTATGCCTCTGATGCCTAATATTCCTAATAATACTCCAAGTGTGTCCCAAATTCCTAATGCCAACACCAAGCCTAGAGTTGATCCTAATAAGGTAGATGATGCCATAGATAAAGATGCAAAACTTCAAATGCTAAGAACTCAACTTAGGAAAGATAATATAAAATAAGGTGCTAATCAAAATCCATATCCCTATCAGTAGCAATATGGTCAAAAATATAAGAGAGTTAGAGATCAAGGGTAGCCTAACTTTATTGGGCCTACCAATGTGTACAATCCTACTTCCACTACCAACATAAGAGAGATGGTACCAGTGCATTGCAACTTGGTGAAAGGGGAATATTAGAAACAAGTCTAATTCATGGATGCTAATTAATGTGGATATCAATCTCTATTTTTTCAATGAGGATTCATTCCTCTCCTATCATCTAAAGATGAAGTCATGATGCAATCAAGTGAAGGTTGGCAACCTCAAGGATAAATCTTCACCAACTTCTTAGTTGAGGACAATTTTGTGATACAAATAGGAAATTATATTGTAGATAACACAAGATACAAGAGAAAGGTTTTTAGAGATTAGTTAATGTGCCTACAAGTTCATCTAATCCTCCTCCAAGGAAGTAATGCATGGTGGTAAACATGGCAGTCCCATACACTCCTGCACCTCCTCCAAATCAAAATATTGGAAGGCCATTTAAAAGTAATTTAACAAATAAAATTAAAATCAATTCCTCACCTCCAAGGACCCAAGAAAAATTAGGTATGTCTTCTCTAAATATTTTGGACTCATTGAATAATACTGAGACATCCATTTCCCTTTGGGATGTCCTTCATATGCTTGGCCAAAAAGATCTCCTACAAAAATAGTTGTCCACTATCCCTACTAGTCCTTCACCTCCAAGAAATATTCATTGCCATGTAGCTCTTAAAAATTACCATAAAAATATTGTGTAACCATCTACTAAATCTGAGAATCCTCCACCATTGTACCTCTCTTTCATAGTGGGGGACAAACTAGTACACAATTACATAATTTATAGTGGTGCCTCTACATCAGTCATGCCCAAAGTTATAGCTAATAAGTTGGGCCTAAAATGTGAACCCCGTATCAAAGGAGTGATTAAATTATATGGTACACCTACTAATATAATAGGATTTATCAAAGGTTTGAAGGTTTTCCTACATGACTATCTTAGTTTTCCCATTCTTCAAGACATTGTGGTTGTGTACTTGCCTACTCATTTTGCAATCTACCTTTCAAGATATTTTACAACCAAGATAGGTGGATACTTCTTATCTGATCAGTCCTTCTTATCCTTTAGGATAAGATATGGAACCAAGGTGACTATAATAATTTATCCTCTTACAAGGTTTCACATTTAATCCTATGTTGAAATAAGTTCAATTTTAAATTATGTAATCAATGAAGAAAAGGATCCTATTGTAGATGATGGTGATTATTCTAAGATTGAAGGAATTTCTGATTTATTTATTAATGAGTATGTTACTAAAACATATGATCATGATCCTTATGCTTTTATGGAGGATACTGATTTAGGAGTGTATTGTCTATATGAGGAAGGAATACCAACACCCCTACTTGCCAAAGTGGAAAATGGTTTTTGATGGTTCTAGAAGTAATATTGGTGCAAGAACTAGTGTTATGTTAGTTTCCCCTTCTAAAAAACATTACTATTCTTCATATATGTTCCATTTTAGTTTCACATGCAATTTGGTTGAGTATGAAGGTTTTATTCATGGATTTCATTGCGCAAGGAGAAAATAGATCAAGAGTTTGTAAGTATATGGAGATAGTGAATTGGTTGTGCATCAAGTTAGAAATGTGGTTGACTCCAAGAACCCTTTTCTCAAGTCATATAATCATAGGGTATGGGATTTTTTTGAATATTTCAATTCATTTAACATATAGTCAATCCCAAGGAAGCAAAATAATCATGTTGATAGACTAGCTACCATAAGAGCACAATTTGATACACCTATTACCATAAAATAGAAGGGGAGGAAATATCACATCAAGATCATTATCAAACATTCCATACTTGATAATGAGGTGTCTTGTAAAGTGTTTTATAGTGACAAATACACTGCATACTTCTTACAAAATAAAGTTGAGTTTTCCTCAAGAAAACAAAAGAGACTCCAAGAATAGGTTGATAATCAGATTGTGCAACTAAGAACAAACAAGATACCTAAAGGCTTGGTGACCTTAGAAATTATATTTAATGAATATTACTAGAGGAATAAGGAAAAGTTTATTATGTCTAAAAAATATCAGAATTATTAAAGGGTCTTGATCTTCAAAGATAAACTCCTCAAACTAGGCAAGGTATGTTCTACATTAGAGAAGCAAGCATTCATTGATTTATGTAGAGAGTTTCGTGACATATTTTCTTGGGAGTATAAGGACCTAAAAGGGTTTGATCCTATCTTAGAACATCATATGATTTAATTATAACATGGATTTAAATCATTTAGGCAAAAATAAAGGCCCATCAACCCCAAGGTTAAATAACTCATGAGGTTAGAGCTTACCAAACTCCTTAAATCTAAAATAATCTTTCCTACCAAGCATTCAATTGTTAAGCATGGGATATACTTATAATATGGGTGAATCAATATATCATATATCTTTTAAATATTTTACTTAATATGATTTCTTTTCTTTAACCACTTAATCATACATTCAAGATATGTAATAAAATTGAAATAATAACATGCACCACACACGAGAGAGAGAGAGAGAGAGAGAGAGAGACCATATTTTTACATGGAAACCCAATGTGGGAAAAACCATAGAGAAGAATCTCAAGTATATGAATGAGCACCAACTCAACTTACAAATAATTTAAGTGCCAACTTGTAGGAGCACCAACACAATAACTATTTGTGAGCATCAACCCACAAGAGCACCAACCCCTCTTATGTAAAACACAACTATCTCTAAATGTTTTTTTTTAACTAATTATATAAATCTACTATATCTCTTTCTATTCTCTCATCTTTTATTATATAAAATAATTAAAAACCATGCAAACTCTTGCATATAACAAATGGCTTCCCAAGTCTCCTTTTATAGCTTTCCAAATGATCTTTGGCATTCACCCTTTGTGAACTTTCAATCCTCATGGAAAATGGTGTTAAACTTGCATGACCCTTTGAATCCTTTCATTTATAAATTCATATGGTGACCCTTCATGATCAAATGCACCCTTTCCCCTTTTGTCTTTATTCAGTGACTCTTTAAATTCTTCAAGGTGACTTTTCATGGAAAAATGTGCCCTTCCCTCTTTTGTCTTCACTTGGCGACTCTTTGAATTCCTCAAGGTGACCCTTCAGGAGAAAATGTGTCCTTTCCCTCTTTTGTCTTTATCTCATGACTCTTTGATTTCTTCATGGGCCCTCTTTTGACTTTATGCAACCAAAAATATATTCTTTAATATTTAATTAATATCAACATACTTTAGACAAAATATGAACATTAAAAACACATTTAGACATAAAATGCTATGGGGCCTTTGTCACCAATACTATTAGACCTTTGACATCAATGATAATATTTCCAACAATATCCCTCTTTGTCATTAATGACAACCTCAAACTAAAATTGCCACATCTTGAAACCTGTACTACCAACCTGCCCATACTACCAACAAGAAAAAACATATATAGTAACTCCCCCTTACTATAGCATCCTATACCTATTCCTAAACTTCTCCCACTTTGAAATCAATGGCAAAGGGTAAATCTTGGAGCTAACACTTAGTTCCCCCTCAATTGATGTTGATCTTTAATGGCAGGAAGTAAAATAAATTACTCCTAACTTCTCTCATAGATACTCAAATGTGTCCTTTGGTATTGCCTTTAAGAAAATATCTACAATATGTTATGTAATACTGATATATTCCAACTTAACTTGTTGATCTATAACCTACTTTCTCAAGAAGTGATATCTGATAGGAATATATTTTGTTTTTGAATGCATCACTAGATTCTTAAAAATATTAATAGCACTTATGTTGCCACAAAAAATAGAGATAGGTTCATCATATTTTACCTTGATGTCTTCTAAATTTTGATTCATCCAAAGAACTTGAGTAAAACATAACACCACTGCAATATATTATACTTCAACTGTATAAAGTGATATTGAGTTCTACTTTTTGCTTAGCCAAGATACTAAGCTATCACTAAGGTAGAAAGCTCTTCCACTTGTATTTCTTTTTTCATCCAAAAAACCTACTTAATATAAATTTGTATAAAAAACCAAGTGAAATCTCTACTTGTGGGATACCACAATCCATAATCCAATGTCCCCTTGACATATCTGAATATTCTTTTTACCAACTAAACATGACTCTCCTTCGGGGCTGCTTGATATCTCACAACCATGCCTAATACATGCATAATATCTAGCCTTGATGCTATCAAATATAAAAGACTACTAATCATAGATCTATACAAAGATTGATCTATAATAGGTGAATCTTCATCCTTACTCACCTTGTTCTCTATACCTATTGGTGTGTCAACTGGTGCACGATCCTCAAAACCAAATTTTTTAAACATTTCCTTGGCATATCTATTTTGAGATATGAAAATTCTTTTATCTGACTAAAATATTTATAACCCTAAGAAAAATTACAATTTTCCAAGCATAGACATCTCAAATTACTTTTGCATATTATTAAAAAAAATTGTTGTCATCTTTTTAATATTACCTTCAAATATTATGTCATCAACATATACAACAATAATTAATTGATGCTCACCTTCTATTTTAATGTAGAGATTATTGTCAGCAAAACCTCTCTTAAAACCTTGATCCTATAGGTACTTATCAAGTCTTGCATACCAAGCTCTTGGAGCTTGTTTCAATCTATACAGTTCTTTCTTCAATCCACATACATGGCTACTATTATTTGAGAAAGGAAATCCCTTAGGATACTCAATGTAGACTTCCTCTTCTAGATTCTTGTTTAGGAAAGCAAACTTGACATCCGTTTGAAACACTTTGAAATTATTAAACACTACATATGCAATAAACATTCTAATAGCCTTTAGCCTTTTAATTGGTATAAAAGTTTCTTCAAAATCTATACCCTCAATGTGAGCATATCCTTTACATACTAATCTTGCTTTATTCTTGGTAAATTCACCATCTTAATTCAACTTATTTTTATATATCCATTTTATTCCTATCACATTTTGATCTTTTGGTCTAGGCACTAATTCCCAAGTATCATTATTTTCTATATGATTTAATTCTTTATTCATTACTTTAACCCAATGCTCAGCATGTCTAGCTTCTAAAAAAGTTTTAGGATGAATTTTGGATAATAAAGAAGAATTAACTTGCTCAAATTTACTTACCATCATCCTTCTGGTGTGAACTCCTTTACTTATGTTAATGATGTCACTCTCATTATGATTTATTTGGACATATTTGGATGGGGTCTCGGTGTCCTTTTTCTCCTTCTTCTCATCTTTATCTGATTCTTCAAAATCTTCTTCTTCAATGATTTTAAGAGTGTCTATTGGATCACTAGCTCTTTATGTTATATCTTCATCTATCTTGACACTTGCACTTTCAACTATCTTCTTGGTTCTTTTTTATAACATTTATAATCTTTAATTTTAAAAAATATCCAAGAAATATACCTTCATCTATTCTAGATTCAAATTTACCTAATTTTTCATCATTTTTCTTTATGAAGTATCTATTGCCAAAAATTCTAAAATAATCAATAGCATCTAGTTTATCTTTCCATAGATCATAGGGGGTCTTGTCATTGTTGAATATCAACAATGCTCTATTTTAGATATGCATTTATGTGCCTACTACCTCTCTCCAATATTTATCTGGTATTTTGGATTCATTTATCATCATCCTTGCCATCTACTTAACTATTATATTTTTCTTCTCAACTACTCCATTTTGTTGTGTATTTTTGGCTATTGAATAATGTCTCTTTATCCTAGGGTCTTCACAATACTCAATAAACTTATCTAACATGAATTTTCCTCCTTGATCTGATCTCAGGGCACTTAATCTTCAAACTAGTTTCATTCTCAACTAAAGCCTTGAATGCTTTGAAGTGGCTGAAAGCTTCTAATTTTTTATTCAAAAACATCACCCAAGTCATACGTGTAAAATAATCAATAAACAACATGAAGTATTTCTCACCTTGAGTACTTTAAGTTTTGTTAGGTCCACACAGATCAGTGTGAACAAGCTCTAACATCTGATTGGTTGAGTATTCTTTTGTCTTGAACTATCTTCTGACCTGCTTCCCATGTTGGCATGGTTTACAAAGTGTGTTGGAGGGCTTTGTAATCTTTGTAAGATATATAACTACTTACTTCTTATTGATGTTGACAAGATTGTCAAAATTTATGTGTCATATTCTCCTGTACCATAACCAACTTTCCTCAACCTAACTCAAACAATATTTTTAACCATTGATATCTGATAACATATATAAATTATTGCTTATCCTTTGAGCATCTACAATCAACACATCTAAATCTTTTCTCCTAATTTCATAACCTTCTACATAAAACTTTAATTTATGTCCCTAATTGCACATTTGACTTACACTCAATAGATTATGCTTAAGACCTTCTACTACAGAACATTTTCAATCTTAGTTCTACCATTATCCAAACTTAATGTACCTTTTCTATCTGTTATAGTAGTGGTATTATCTTTTAATTTCACTATACCATCATTGATCTTCTTTAGAGTTATGAACTTGATCTTGTCTCTTGTCATGTGCCTCAAACATCTACTATCAATGAACCATGGCTTTTCTTCATTTCTTACATGCAAAGCTGTTTGAACTAACATAGAATTTTTAGGTTATTTCTTCTACCATGAACCTATTTGAACTTTATTCTTGATGAATGGAGCCTTGAGACTTTGGTCCTTATTGAAAGACTTGAATACACTTCTACAATGTTGGGCTATGTGTCTAAAATTATTGCACTTGTAACATATTATGGCCTCTTCATCAAAGCCTAATAGAGGAGCAAAAGAGTTGTGGCTTCTGCTTGACTCTTCATGAGTTTATTTATCCTTATTTCTAAAATTATTATCTCTTTTCCAACAATATATTTTATTATTACCATAACCATAAAAATAAAAATAATAATCATAAAAATAGAACTTTTTCTGATTTATGTATCTTTGACCTGGTTATCTTTTATAGCTCTATTCCTTCCAGCCTTCTTTGTTTGAGTTATCCTCTACATTCTTAACTTATTTTTTTATTTCCTCTTTTGTAAGGGCTTTAGCATATCTCTTTTTCTTTTCAAATATGATACATGTCTTATCTGATATTGAATTTTGAATTTTTAATATCTTATTTAACATGTTAGTGTTATTCTCAAATTTTGAATCATTGACAGCTTTATCATTGGCTGCTTTATTTGTTTTCTCAATATCTTCTTTTAAAGAGGTAATTTCAACAACATACTTTTCACATTCTTCACTTACTTTTTGTAATTGAGATATTAGATCTTATTCATTCATTTTGACTTCTTCAATGTGTGCTTGTAGATCTTCAATTGTTTCCTTTGACTCCTTTTCATTTTTCTCGACCTAGAGCTTTAATCTTCATTTTTTCTTCTCAAGAGATTTTAATTATTCTAAGGCACAAAATAGTTCTCCTTCCATATTCACCTTAGCTTCCTCATGTTCTTCTTTATCATCTATACTTTTGCTGTCAGAGGCATCTTCATGTATGGTCATGAATAGAATCTCTTCTTCATCTAAGTCACTGACTCCACTATCTTCAACTGAGCTAGGATCTTTATAATATAAACTCTTCTTCTTGAATTATTTCTTGAATTTTCCTTCAAAGTTATTATTGTATGTAGGCTTCCCTTCTTCATTGTCATCATTATTCTTATCTAGGCACTTAGCTATAAAATATCTAATTTTACCATATTTAAAAAATTTAAATGGTAATGGTCTTTGATATTTACATGTGCCCTTTTAAGGTTTGTATATGAATAGAGCTCCATTGTCATCATCCTCATCGCTAGAGCTTTCACTTGTTTCTTGAATCTTAGCCTTATCTTTATTTGATGTTTTAAAAGTAGCTTTCCTCTTTAAGGGTTTCTCTTGTCCAGTCTACATCTCATATGTCATAATAATACCATGTAGTTCATCCATCTTTAGCTTGGCTATATCCTTCATCTTCTCAATTTTTGATACTTTTGCATCATATCTCAATGGTAGAGATCTAAAAACCTTTTCTACCACCACTGAATCTTCCAATTTTTCTCCAAGGCCTTGAATTTGATTAACTATTTGATCAACCTACAAAAGATAACTTGTTATATTTTTTTCCTCTTCCATATTTAAAGTTTTAGACTATCTTCTAAAAGTCTAAAGCTTAGCTTGCTGAACCTTTCCATCACCTTTGTAAATATTCTCAATATTTACCCAAGTCTTATGATCATATTTGCATTGCATAACTTTAACAAATTCTTATTCACATAAACCACATAAAATAGCATTTAAATCTTTATCATTATTTTCACTCACCTTCTTTTCTACAGGAGTAGTTACAAGTGTTTGTGGATCTTTGTATTCCTCTATCACTACTTGCCAAATGTCGAATCCAAGGGCCATCAATTAATTCCTCATCCTAATGCTCCAAAAGGCATAATTTTTCCCATCAAAAAAAGGTGCCTTATTTGTAGAAAAACCTTCATGTGATCCATCCATCGTGTTTTCCTTGATCTACCTTCAAGCTATTAAACTCTTTTCAAAAGAACCTATTATGATACCAATTGTTAAGAATAGGATATACTGAGAGGGGGGTGAATCATTATATTATATATCTTTTAAATCTTTTACTTAATCTAATTTATTTTCTTTAAACACTTAATCATACATTTAAAATATGCAATAAAACTGAAATGATAACATGCACCACACAAGAGAAGAGAGAGACACCAAATTTTTACATGGAAACCTAATGTGGAAAAAACCGTGAAGAAAAATATCAAGTATATGAATGATCACCAACTCAAATTACAAAAAATTTAGGCACCAACTTGCAAGAGTATCAACCCTTTTGTCGAGCACCAACACAGAAACTATTTGTGAGCACCAACCCACAAGAATACCAACCCCTCTTATGTAAAACACAACTATCTCTCAATGTTGTTTTCTCAACAAATGATAGAACTCTAATATATCTCTTTCTATTATCTCCTCTTTTCTTATATATAAAAATTACAAACCATGCACACTCTTGCATATAACAAATGGCTTCCCAAGCCTCCTTTTATAGCTTTCCAAATGACCTTTGGCATTCACCCTTTGTGACCCTTCAATCCTCAAGGAAAATGGTGCCAAAATTATATGACCCTTTGAATCCTTTCATTTCAAAATTCATATGGTGACCATTCATGAGCAATTGCATCCTTTCCCTTTTTATCTCTATTTGGTGACTCTTTGAATTCCTTAAGGTGACTCTTCATGGAAAAATGTGCTTTTCCCTCTTTTGTCTTCACTTGGTGACTCTTTGAATTCTTCAAGGTGACCCTTCATGGGAAAATGCATCCTTTCCCTCTTTTATCTTTATCTCATGACTCTTTGACTTCTTCATGGACCCTCTTTTGACTTTATGCAACCAAAAATATATTTGTTAATATTTAATTAATATCAACATACTTAAGTCAAAATATGAAAATTAAAAACACCTTTAAACATAAAATGCTATGAGGCCTTTATCACCAATATTGCTAGACCTTTGACATCAATGATAATATTTTTAACATCAACATGGGTAGCTAACCTTATGCCTATTATAAATAAGAATGGGGAGATAAGACTTTGTGTGGACTTTAGAGATGTTAATAGAGTGTCACTCAAAGATCACTATCATTTACCCTCAATAGAAAAGATTTTGTAAATTATTTTAGGTTCTTGATGTTTCTCTCTCCTAGATGGATAGTTTGGTTATAATCAAATTCTAGTGGATGAAAATGATCAGTTTAAGATAGAATTCACTAAAAAATGGGGGAATTTTGCTTATAGTAAGTTGCCCTTTTGTTTGTTAAATGTTGGTGCCACTTTTCAAAAAGCAATAGACATGGATTTCAAAGGTTTAATCAATAAAAGGTTGTTAGTATATCTAGATGATATAACAGTGTTCTCTAAGAATGATAATGAGTATATAAAACACCTAAGGCAAGTGTTTGAAAGTTTTAGGTAGTATGGAGTATCTATCAACCCCAAAAAATTCATCTTTATTGTCCATGAAGATAAGCTCTTAGGACATGGTGTTTCCAAATATGGTTTAACTATTGATCTTAAAAGGATAGAGGTTATTTTAGGCCTATCACTTCCCTTACATAAGAAAGGAATTTAAAGATTTTTAGGCAAGATAAATTTTATAAGGAGGTTAATACCTATTTTTGCATCTTTGGTGAAACCTATCATATCCATGCTCAAGAAGAACCAAGTCTTCTCTTGGAATAAGGAAGGTAAGAGTAGTTTTGAAGCCATTAAGAAAGTAATTTCACAAGATCCTACTCTTATGAACCCTAATTTTTATACATACTTAATGTTGTATTCAGTTTATACCCTTTATACACTCTCAGTTATGCTAATACAAAATAATGATGAAGGTGTGAAACAACCAATTTCATTCTTTAGTAAAGTTTTGGAAGATTATGAAGTCAAGTACACATTTTTAGAGAAACAAGTCCTTGTTGTAAGAGGAATAAATAAGTTTAGGCTTATGGTTTCAAAAAATAGGATCCATATTATGTTCTCTCATCTTAGTATCAAAGAGTTTCTTTTGAGCAAGGGCCTTAGTGAAAAGAGAGAAACATGGATTACTAAGGTAATGGAATATGATGTTGATATTAAAGTGACAAAGTTGATAAGGGGTAAAGGCCTTTTGGAAATATTTTCACCAAATATTTCACCCTATAAGAGTGTGTTCAATCCTCTTCCAAATTTGGTCAACATGGGAACACTTCCAGCTATGTGGGTGTACCTATAGTGGAAGTGAGCCTAAAGATTTAAGGGCAAGCTCCATGTATGTATCTTAAAGTGATTTCACCTATGTTAATTCTTACTTTTGGGGAAAAGAGTTATAATTTGTATGAATTTAACCTATTATAATGGGTTGTTACACAATTATTTTTTCCACATGACCATCACATTTCATTCACTAAGAAATAAAACATATAGACTAGTCTCAAAGTCCTAGAGGATTTTAACATGAGTGTTTCAATATAGAGGTGAGATATATGAAATAACATAAGGAAAGTGAACCAAAAGGAAAATTTCACACTCAAATCACAATAATACAATTGAAAGGATCCTAATACATTTGAATACACTCTATATGACCTATTAGAATGAGAGTTTCTTGTATAAGACATGAAAGGACAAGGAAAAACAAAGGATAGAATCACTGAACTTAACCATTCATCACTTTGCACACTCAAACAAGATATTATTGAAATAAAAAATATATTACTTGAATTATTCTAAGGAAAAATGTGACATCAAATGATCAAGTATTTTCCATACCATGTGTAGTCTTTTTTTACAAAGGCCAAAATGGTAGCTACTTATAGAATTTCAGAGAGAGGAGAAATAATAAAGTTTAAAGGTCACTAGAACACATGTCCAATCAATAACTAGTTATATTACAAGGGATTGGAGTATGAAATAGACCATAAATTCTTCCCAAGACAAATATCCATATAAACCATGACAACCTCTCCAAAATGGTATAGAGACTCTTCAGCTAACCTTTGTGAAACTGCCTTCATCATGGATCATCTCTCAAGCATTTGAAACTAAATTGGAGAGAGTTGACACATATATACCATCTAAGGGAGGTTGAAACATGTTATGATATTCATAATATGTGATTTTAACTAATATATATCTTTTAGACACCTATATTCATATCTACAGTCATTCATTACTTTTTTAGACTTTGTTCTTCACATTTGGTAGTCATTATTCATCTTTGGTCTTCAACTGAGCTTTCATGGCAACGTATGACTTTGAAAGAGTTGATTTACTACAAAAACCTCAATCCTACATAGTTTCCCATGTGACAATCCCATACCATGTTATTCATTCTATTCTAAATTATGCATGTTATCATTTAGACATATAACTTCATTTTATCAATCTAGAATCCAATTGAATTTTCTCTATCAATCTTCACTAGAGTCTCTTTGCTTTGACATTCAATGTTATCCTTTAATCATTGATTTGGGGTCCTAATATTATGAAATTTGGAATTATTGCACTCAATCTGATCTCCTTGACCTTTAACTCTCACTCACATCATTGATCTACTTGGTACAATTGAATGCATACCATTGATTTTTCTTGGACCCACTAACTCTATCAAGTCATCCTCACACTATTGGATCTAGATGTATGTTTGAATGCTAACCATTAGATCTAACCCCAATTGAATTCAAACATCTATTTTATGAGACTTTTTTTTAATGTCGGCATGCCTATCATTGATGTTCATGTGACCATCATTGACATCTATACACCCGTCACAATTTTAACTCCAATGGTTCATTATTGAGGTTTATTTTGATGTGTGCATGACTATCATTATCTACTTATTCAAATTTAATGATTTATATCTTAAGATGGAGAGATCGTCAAGATAACATATTTGTAGGAGATTTTTTTGATGCTAAGGTCATTGATCACATGTGATATTTTGGCCATGCAAGGCTTTCTAAGCACATTTATAAAATTCATAAGTGAGCTAACCCATTTATTTATGCCTAGTGTCCTGTGATAGTCTAGTCTAGTTAGAGTTGTGTTATGAGTTTTTTTATTAATTTTATATAGATCTAATAAGTTCCTAAGGCATATTCAAATTATTTCATGACTTTGAATTGCTTGGACACCATAAAAACATTTTAATTACATATAAGACCCCAAAATGACCCATAGGTGACTCAAACTGACATATGAACTAATTAGACTATGACCAAGGCTAAAAACATATGGAATAACATTAAATACACCTGATAACATTATATAATACCCCTATACAAGTTTTTAACTATAGGGGTTGATCCATTTTGACTTGTGGTAAAAATGGTCAATAGGAACATCAAGCTTTAAACCTCTATGAGTCAAAGAAAGAAGCTTTAGTCAATCATGATTGCTCCCAACTAGGTAGTTCCTTGCCTATATAAATTTAGACACAAGATGTCATCATATTTCATCAAAATGATGAGGATCCTAATGGTATGAGTAGATCGAAAAGGATGTACTTTAGATTACAAGATAATCCTTATTTTCTTGTAAATGGTATGCTTTTTAGAAGAGACACTAATGGGGTGTTATTGAGATGCATTGACAATTATCAATTTAGAGTGTTGCTTGAAATGTTACCTGATGGAACAGTAAGAGGTCATTTCTCCCTAAGAACCATAGCTACCAAGATCATGAGGGGAAGATAGTATTATCCTAGCCTCTTCAAGGACTAATATGCTTGGGTGATAAGGTGTGTAAAATGTGCTTTATTTTTAGGAAAATAAAATCTTGCATCTTTCCCTTTGAGGCTTATTCAAGTAGATTGACCTTTCATGCAATGGGTATTGATTTCATTGGCATGATAAACCCCCTATCAAGTTTTGGTCACAAATGGATACTCATAGAAACTAACTGTTTTACAAGGTGGGTTGAGGTAGTGGCATTAAAGGAAGCCAATTAAAATTATATCTTGGAGTTATATGAAATTATCATAACAAGGTTTGGCACTACTTATACTATCATTTCAGATAATGCACTTGATTTCATGGGTGTTAGGATATATGATTGGGAATGTAACAATGGCATATACTTGAGCACTTCATACAACTATTACCCTCAAGGTAATGGGTTGGTTGAATCTACTAACAAGAATATAATCAGAATCATCAAGAAAACTTTGGAGGAAAATCAAAGGGAAAATGATGTGATCCAATCCCAAAAGTCTATCTTAAGGGTTTTAAATATTTGGAAGGGAAAATGATGTGATACAATCCTATAAATTGGTAAAAAAACATTATCATCAATTTAGGAATCCCATCATATACTTATCTTGTCTGGGATAATAGGGGAAGTGCCCTCTAGTTTGTCTCAAATAGATGGCACTTCCTAAAGGTGCAAATATACAAATTTGGTAAACAAGTGACAATAAGGTAATTTGATATCAATGGAAACCATGTATAATGGTATGGTGAGTTTTGTTAGACATAAATAAACATGACTAAAGCCTCACAACATTGATAGGCCAAATAGGGTGGACCAAACCCTAAAGTATGCAAATAGACCTACTAGGTCTTGATTAAGCCTAATGGCTAAAGGGGTTCCAATGTCACTTATAACACTACATGAGAATTCCAAGGCATGTGAACATGGACATGGGGAGATATAAGGTGTGTTAGATCCTTTGGTTTGCATAGGTAGACATGAAATATCCATTTATTGGACTAAGAACGTAATAGGGTATGAAAAACATGAAGGAGAACTTGAGAGGTCAACTTAGAAAGATGACACCTATATGGATGATTATCATGGTAACTCAAGAATCTAATACAATTTGTATAGGGTCCTTAACAAAGATTTAGTGTAATTTGTTTAGGGTTTAGACATCACACTTTTATGAATAATCTTTAAAGGATTAACCTACATAAAACCTTCTAAATAACTTGATAAGGACCCAATGAGAAAGATGAAGAGGTAAAGGAATCTAAGTGGACTAGTTTGAGAAAAAAAATTATTTGGGATTATAGACAACTCTTTGGGTCTCCTTATCTGATTGAGTTATACCCTACTTGTATGGACAAGGTGTAAAACTAATTTCTTGATAGTTTTATGTGTTTTGAAAGTAAAAAAATGTTTCAAAAGATGAAATTAACTTTGGTAGGAATAATAAGACATAATATAATCCCTCATGTCCATTTCTTGTATTAGATAATCTCACAAGTGCCTCTACTAACAACTTCATCTTATCTAATCCAAATTGGCATAGTGAACAAGGAGTGACCACTAAGTGAGAAGTTAAAAAATCCATTTGGAAGGAATATTAAGGTTAACCTAATGGACCTAATATCATGAATTATCTTTAAAATTTTCATACAATCCCTTATATGGATTAGATTGGAAAATTGAAGACCATCATGGTGCCAAGTGTGAAAGGTGAGTAAAAGAGAGGTGATTATGACTGTAGGTAGTGAGAACACTTGGATAGAAGAATATTGATGAATAGGGACACATCCAATGCATGTTTGATAATATTTATAACCCCTCCCTCATTTTTCAATTATCTCATCTGTCCTTAGTCTGTTGTAGAGCATTTAAAGAAGGCCAAATGATGAAGGCAGATTTTAAACAAGCAATTGAAGAAACCTACACCAAGTTCACGGAGTTTCATGCTTTGAGGGACATTTATCTAAGTATACCTTGCATTATCTATCCCATTTTCCTTTATCCTACATATGTAACTCATTTTCTCATCTTGACAAGTGGTTTAGTGACTCTTGTTATTCATTCTCTTCCCTCCTCTCTCAAATTCTATAAGTACTAGCCATTTTGGCTCTTTGATAATTAATACCACACTTGGAATGGTGAATCCCTATTGGTTTGATGTTATATTTTTCATTTTAATAATTAAATTAATCTATTTTTGTGTTCATAAACATTTTTTTTAAGTGTACAAAGTGATGAATGGTTATATCTAGTTATTTTATCCTTACTTTTCCTTATCCTTTCATGTCTTGTGTAAGAAGTTATCATTCTTACAGGTCATATAGTGTGTATGTAGTGTGTTAATATCCCTTAAAGTTTTAAATTATCCTTGAATTAATAAATTTTATCATTGGTTTATTTACCTTGAGTGGTCTCATGCATATCACCTCAATATTGAAACATTATGTTAGAACATCTTAGGACTTTGAGTCTAGTTTTTAGATCTTGTCCTTAGTGAGAGAAGTATGATATCATAGTGTATATCTTCATGGTGTCTCACCCCATTATATTATATTTATTTTATGTATACTTTTATCCCTTTTACCATAAGCAATCAATAGTATAGGTGATAAGCACTTAAAACAAATTCAGGGAGCTAGCCCTTAAACCTAGAGGTCTACTTATGCTATAGGTAAGCCCACATACTTAGAACTATTCCAATGTTTCCAAAATATTATATTAGGCTTAAAAACATCCTATAGGGTGCAATATTTGTGACAATAGTTACAAAAAAGGAAACAAAGCAGCATTTTTATTATTTTGAGCCTCTCATTATCAATCCACTCATGGATGGTAAATAATTTACTAATATTATAGTCACTCACTAATGAATCTAATGTAGTAGCCTATTTTTTTGTGAATATCTTTGGTATGATACAATAATCTCAACAAAGCTACAAAACCACAAAATTACATTGAATATATCACAACAATAATTACTCTTGGTCATAAGTCATGTTTAACATTATTTGACATTAATCCTAATTTAGAATAATATAGTGAAATCCTTGGAATATCATGGAAAAGATTAATTTTAGATACACTCAAAACTATTTATGTTTCTCTAAAATTTTATAAATATAGTTCAATTATCACCATCTCCAAGGAAAATATAATCACAACACAGGAGTACACAATAGAGCATAATTTGAAAAATACCTCTAATATAATTATGACTGGCATACACCATGCATCACCTATGATATAGTCTAATGGATTAGATATCTCTATATAATGGCATCATATTATAGTTTGGGGTTTATCACAAAATAAATCAAGTGGATATACCCTTTATGTAGGAACTCCATGGCAACTTTCCTCTAACAATTAATTAGTAAAGCTGCTTGCATTTTCCCTTTTTAAGTATATTATTTACTTTTACTTCATTACTACTTCATATATCCCTTACACAATAATTTTTATAACCCTTGGCTTTATTTTCACTTTGGTAAATTTCCCTCTTGACTTTTAAACCAATGATAACAATCCAAAGCAACTATCTTACAAACACTTTCAATGTTCATTACTGCTCACTATTGTATACTTATCATGACATAGCTTTCCTTGCACTTACATGATCACATTTATCTCTTACCCATTAAGTATCATGTAAATTATTTTCTATCTTAATCATTTAATCTACATTTTTATGACTCATTACACGTACACTGGGGGCACATGGCTTGCCTTTCATCTTACCACACTATGCTTTTTCACCTTGTTGAGGATTGTTAGAATCCCTCCTTTTTTCACTATTTTATAATTATTGATCATTGTAAAATTTTCAAATTCCTTTTAAATTCAAATATTTTAAAAAATCTAATATTTCCAAAATAAAAAAAAATCTAATATTTCAAAAATTTAGAAAAAAACATTTTTTTGCAAAATTTCAAAATCAAGACACAAATGGAAAAAGCATTTTCAAATATTACTAGCTTACTTATTTACGTATGTTATTTATTCTATGTCATTTATATATCATATTGTATATTTCAATACACATTTATTTTCATGATATATTTAAGTGTGATACAAACATACTTTCACATGGTTCTTTGATTTCAGGCTTCCCTTATTACCCAATAGCCTTGCTAATTTAGTGGCATCACTTCATTCTCCATGAATAATTCAATAGTTTTTATCTATCCTTAATATTTATACCATGTTGAGCTACATAAAATACAAATGTTTTTCTGATCACTTATATTTTACATGTTTTATATCAATACTCTATTTGTTAACACTGACATTAATATATATGGTTGATATAAAGTAGGTTCATTTTGTTTATGCTTCACTCTTACTTTTACACATGATAAAATATGATTTATTTTTTTTAATTTGGCCTTGTGTGTTTAATATATACATATTATGTAATTTCATGGCATAATTATGCCAATTTTTGTGTCACCCTTGGCCCTGCATGCTTGTTGGAATTTCACATGTCCCTTATTTGAGGCCTTTCAAATTTATGTATGACATATTATGCAAATTTTGTTTCATTATGTGATAGTGTTTATGTTTTTATTAATTTATAATATGGTTCCATGTCTCATATCATGCATTAATTATATATCATATTCTTGCTTTAGTGGCACGATGCATATCATGCACATCATGCTTATGCACTTCAATATTATGTTTCATATATAATTCAATGATATATTAAATGTTATGACATAATGTAATGCAATGAAAATGAATTAAATGTTACTACATGATTATATCTTTCACATATGCTTTATTTTGAGATAATTGGATTGTAAGCTATGTCTTTCATCTCAAAAAGTGGGCATCATAATAGGCTTGTCTTGAGAAGCTAAAGGTCCTCATGAGAAAATTTTAAATTAATGGCACTATACAATTTTTAGAATTTTATCATGACTTATAATTTTTAGATTAGGAGGGTATGTGACATGCATGTGTACTCATTTCTAGAGTTATAAGTTAAAATTTATAAATAGTTAAAATTCAAAATGGCATTCAATATCAATTCATTATAGTACAAGGGGCATGATACTCATTCATGTTCAAGTTAATACATGAAAAATTAAAATTTTATCAAGTTTCAAATATTCAAAGTTTTAAAGTTTAAAAATTTTAAAGTTGTAAAGCTTTAAGTAGAATCTATATCTGTCTATAGTAGTGTGATTTATCTTCATGTTACATTTAGGCCACATCAGATTCTAGTGACACTTAACATCTATAATTTCATTTTTTCTATGTAACAATACACAATTGGTGGTTACACCCCTTCAATTATTTTACATAATACTCTACACAATTAAATGAGATTTGGTGCATATAATCTTTCAAACTCAAGAGCATTCAAATTATTTTAAAATTGAGACTTTATCACTCTTAATTTACCATGGGTTAAACATTATCCAAATGCATCAACAAGGGAATAAACACTTATCTACTTTAAATTAATAGAGAAATTAGAGTGCATACTCTTTAAAGTATATATATTCCTTGCTCTCTTTTCAAAAATCAAATTTCAAGTTTCATATTTTCAACTTTAAAATATTGACAATAACTACTTTCAATGGCATTATTATAGGTCTTTCATTAAGACATGTTGTTTTATCAAGATTTGCATCAAAATAAAAAGTGTGTATCCACACTTAGTTTTGCATCTACTTTGCTCTAGTAACTTTACTTTGTTTCATCACTAAAATAAATGGGGGTAAATGTAAGAACATAAAATTAATTATTAAGTGTTTGACAATGTTTAATATTAACATCCTTACCTCACTTGGCCCATTCACCATTCTGCTAACTTATAATATCTACAATAACATATACTACTCTAAAAGTTATCTTGTAAATACTAATAACATCACTTAGACAAAACCAATTTCTTATATGAAACTTTTAGACATTTTTTAGTAGTCTATGTCCTTCTAGGATAGGATTGTGTTAGGTCAGGGAGGGTCACATTATGGATTTATCCACTAGTGCAGCCTTATCCCCTACACCCAAATAATAAATTTATAATATAAAGACATTATGTTTTGCCCATTTCATACTTATAACAAGGTAGGTTTTGTTGATACTTCTAAATGAACCATAGGTGTTCTTAGTGTTTAAAGAACACTTTCTCATTTTAGAATTTAGAAACTTTAGAGCATGAGTTACAAGTTTTGGAAATCTAGTTACCTGTGGTGAAATGGCAATAGAGCAAGATAAAATATTCCAAAATATTTATATGATTTGGTGGTTGGGAGCCACCTTGGTCCATTCTTTATAAATTGTAAAAAATATTTGTTAATATTTAGTGAATTGTGATTTAGATTTAAACTACAATCTAATCTAAGTGGATATTTATAATGAAGCTAAAACTAAAGTGACCTAGTGTAAAAAAGAGCAAAGAGAAGGGTAAGGCAGAAAAGAAATAAGTGATTGCCAATTTTAGTGTCAAATACCATGACAAAGCATCAATTACAACTGAGCATGAATTCAAACCAATGTACAATGTAAAACAACCTTAGCTCAATTTCTACTATATATCAGGTAAACTTTAAAGAATAATGTAAAGAGTCACAAGTAAGAACCAGGTCTACTTTAAGGATTTACTACTATAATAAAATAGCATTTGCACAACTAAATATAGATCAAAAATAAAAGGAAGAAAAACCTAAGATCCTCAAACTAATCTAGTATATGCACAAATTAGAAACCCTGTGATTATAAAATGCAACTTAGAAATTAAAGACACCATTCAAATTCAAGACATTTACTAGCAATTGAGAGAAAAGCTATATTAGCAATTGACATATCAAAATATGGGCAATCTTTTCAGAACTCCTTGATTATATTAATTACTTAAAGTATACAAATTTTAATCAAACTTTCTCTCTATTTTACAAATGATAATACATGCATTTATAGAAAGATCAGGTAGTATACCAGTCAGTTAAAATATACAGGTGTACAAGAGACAAGGACAACTATCCTTACAAGTTCTAAAATACACTTTTTCTTCACAATTACACTAACCTAGAGGCAAATATGCTAACAAAATAACATATGCCTTTATAATGAAATATTCTATTTCAAAATGTTACAAAATAGAATAGTATCTAATTTATTAGTGGGCCCTCTACTTGTTATTTTTGGAAGATGCTCATGGATTTAACATGATGCTCATCACCTAGCTCTATATCCATAGCAGGCTTCAAGATATGTTCTTCTTCTTGATCTACCAAGTCCTCAACTTCCCTATCATTTTTATCTATGGCTTCTTTAATGATCATATCTTCATTTATCCTCTCTCTAGCATTGAATATCATGTCTAGGATCCTATTTTTATCTACCCCAAATTTGCCTTGGCTCATCCCTTTGATTTCTTGAATCACCAAAGTAGCCCTATGCTTGAATTATTCATCACTTATGATTCCAAGGGTAGTGGGTTGTGTAGGATCTACAAGCATAGTCTTGAGAAGCTATTGAATTCTTGTAATTAGCTCTTTATCATCTTCTAGGAGTCTTTCCACATCATTATGCCATGCATTCAAACTTTGAACCTTATCAACCATAATTCCTAGAATTGTGCTCAAGTGTCCTAAATTGATGGTTTTGAATCTTAGGATACGTTTCCTTCCTTCAATGTTGAGAAACTTAGATGTCTTATCTTTTGACGATTTCCTTTGGGTGACCAAACTCTTAGATAATGCACTCTACCACTCTAATGTACTCTACCTCAATTATTTTGAGTGTTTCAAACATATCATAAACTGACTCATCAAGCATCTTAGTCATTGCCTCAAGTAATGATAAAACTGCTTATGTCTCCAAGTTTTATTTTTCCCTTTCCAAATTATAGATCCTTTATTTCATGCCCTAGAACCCAGCCTTTACTTTAGCTGATTGAGCCCCAATCAAACTCTCAACATCTTTTTCATTAATGGTGGCTTCACTGAGCTATTGACCTCCCACTAGGATTAATCCTAAAAAGGGCTCCACCTTTTGGAAGGTGAATTCCTTTGTTCACACCATATTTTTCTTGGTGGTAACTCTTTCCAATCTAGTTGTTTTTAGATTAAATTGAATAGTAGAAGATGATCCTATGAAATTTAGAGGTTATGGGACCTCTATATCTATGTTGCTTGATGTTCCAAGAACATCCATCTTCTCTCTTTCAGGTCTTAGAGAGACCAAAAACCTTATCTCTTCCTATTCTTTCATTATGGCCTTAATTTATGGCTTCATGTCATCATGTATTTCAACATCAGCAACTCTTGTCATAGCCCATGAATAGAAGAGAGAAGGAATCTTTTGTAATTTCCCATAAATGAACTGGTTAGGAAGGAATGGGAAATTCATAAATGAATAAATTTATCTCACTTGTAGGGTGAGAGATGGTGAAACTTGGCCTGTTATTTGGTCCTATAAGAACCAATCTTACCTCTATTTTCCTTTTTTCTTGGGATGGCACAAGGACCATACCTAGAGCAAGCTCTTTTCCTTTATTATCTCCAGGCTCTCCCACTTGGACTTGGGCTTCTTTAAGCTACTCCTCCTCCCTATCTATATTATATGCCTCTATAATTTATTTGAAATCACCCTCAAGTATCTTTTCTAGTTTTAAGGCAATCATATCAATATACTGAATTAGGGAAGGTGGCCTTTGTGGGAGTGTTGAAGATGAGGGCCCCTCCCTAGGTCTCTCTTCCAATTTTAGCTCCCCCACTTTTTCCTTACCATGGCCTTATTCATCTTGGCCTTGCACAATTTTTCCTTAAGGCTATGGTTATGGTTATTATACTTGGGTTTGTTCTTAGGCTATCCCAGATGGTCCAAGTATCAAGTGATACTACAAAGGATGCATTTTCCATAATTCTATAAATGGCTTGTCATCTTTGGTTAATATGTGCTCCAATTTGATGTTGTGCCCTTGAATCCTAGTTAACACCTCTTCATAATTCTTAGCCTTATTATAAATGTTGTCATGAACACCAAGTTGACGTACATACTCAGGCTTGGGGAGCTTTTTGTCCTTTAAATACTCACCCACTATATTCTTTAGATCCTACATTTTGAGTTCATCTAAATGAAATCCAAATGAATCCCTATGTGTAGACATGATTTCCACCTATTTATAGTATTTCAATATGGTTTTCCCAATAATAAAGGGGAAGGGGTAGAGTAGACCCTTCCTCTTCTCCTTATAGGTCCCATTGATGTCATGAATGAGCTAGGAGTCAATTTCTTACTTAAAGCTTAATTTGAACATATACAGGCAACATATAAAGTTGGCACATAATCCCCTCAATCCTGATGAATGTACAGTCAGGGTAGTACTAAATGTCACCCATCATTTCAACATACTTCTTGATGAGTGGATGGACCCTGCGCATGGGAACACCTATGATGGCCTCTAGTATGGCTAGTTAGACACAGTCATAAATAAACTACATATGGTTCTTTTACTTAAAGATATGTAACTTTGAGTAATGGTGAGAAATGGTATTTTTTCCCTTAGGAAAACAATTTCTAATACTATGGAAGTTGATTGAGGCTAATAGGGCATCTAGTAGGTACAATTTCTAATACTAGGGAAGTTGATTGAGGCTAATATGGCATTTAGTAGGTATGACATCATGTAAAATTTCTTAGATTTACTCCTTTCAATGGAAATTAATTACTTGGCTAGGAAAACACTAATCAAATCTCTAATTGGAGGGGTGAGATTTTCTTCCAACATGAAATGTATAAAGGGAACCCGTATTTTATTTACATAGGTGGTTACAGGGGATCCAAAAGCTCATTTTAATAGGGTCATTATAACTCTAATTCCCTTTAAAAATTAGATTATTAGGATTTTACCTTCAAATTTCCTAAATATATGGGGTCCTTAATGTAGCCAAGGTCTAAGGATATAATCTAGGTCATGATTGTTGGTCCATTATTTGATCTTAGATAGGTCTATGTGGGGGAAAAGTATCTTATAATATTTATAAAAATAAACAAGGGAAATATAGGCTATATTTTTGGAATTTCCCTCCCTAATGATCCATTTATTATCCACTCTATAATCAACAAAGATAGGAGTAAGGATGTTTATACAATGTAGTACTTCAAGTTTTTTCATGGCATGGTGAAGGCTAGCCATCTGGACTACAACTAGGTCATAGTCTCTCCTACTTGTGGTGGAAATTTTATATTCCTCCTTGGAAACGGGTGGTAGTTCTTCAACCATGAAGAAGATTTTAGACCAATTCCTAATGCCTGGGACATTCAAGGTTGTAAGTTCTAATTCAGTGTCTTTAAAGATCTATCCTTCACTCTTTGTCAATAAATAGAGCTCAATCTCCTCTTTTCATTATTTCTTGCATGTTACCATGGTGTATTTTTCTATAGATTACTCAGACTAGCTTGAAAATGGTATCTTTGAAAGCTCTTTTGTGCTTAAAAACACAATCAAACTCTTCTTGGATCAAATTATGACCAAATAAATTAAATTAGGCCACTTTTATGTAGGGTTTAGGGTTTTTTTAGCTTTAATGGCAAGATATATCCAAACCTTGGTTCATACATGCTTTGGATTTGATTTGGACCTTTCACATTTATATCTTCACATTTTTAAGCCCACAAGATCTTTTGTTTTATCCTTTTTTGCTAGTGTGGCACCTATGTGGCATTGGTCTAGACCTTTCATGGTATTTTTCACAAATACCTTTTGAGCACTAGTCATTGGCATTTCAAAATGCATCTTTTATTTCACATCATCATATCAAAATCTTAGATTAATGTGAGTCATTGATTGCAATCTAGGCCCCTGCCTATGATTGGCTCTTACTATGGCAAACCTCATAGTTGTGACACTTGGCATCTTTACACACCTCCCCATGCTCTAAATCCTATGTCAATGTTTTATTAAATGAATGTTGGTCAAATGGTGAGCTTGTGGGCCTTTGAAAAGTCATGAGCACCTTTGTGCCATTAGATTGTCCTCCAGTAATAAAAAGTGAAACATCGAATGATCCTATCAGCTCTACCTCGAATGAGATTTTGCCACACATTAAACTTATAGGCTCTTGGGGCTTCATTGAAAAGTCTTTATGGGCCTCACATTGTTGGATCAAAATTCAGTGATAAAATGTGAACCATTGATCTATAGAGATGTCTGAACTTTAAGGTAGCATGTTATTAAAATGGGACTTAGGCTTAAATTTCGTAGGCTAAGGTTTATTTCATGATTATTAAACACAAAATAAACCTTAGGCTAAGAAATTTATGTCTAATTCTTCCAAATTTATGCAAAGGAGACCAAGACTAAATGTTTCAAGCCAATGTTTACATTGTGTTTAATAAACATAATGTATACATTGGTTTAAAATATTTGTGCTAAGCTTTATAAAACATGGATAAAGGGGATAAAAATTGTATATTGATCTAAAATATTTAAGATTTTATTGCATTGACAAAACACATTAAAACCTTCAGCTAGAAATAACTTGGCTTAAGTCTTATGTAACAAAGACCCCCTTTTATAATAAGATTTAATATAAGTCTATAGTTTAAGGTTCATGATATTTAAACAAAATGCCATGAGAACCTTAAAGTATAGATTTAGACTAACTTTATTTTACATATTTTTAGACCATAATACCATTTCCTCATTTTGTAAATTGAAGATTTCTAGCATTTAGGCATCTTTTAAGTACTTCCCTTAGCTTGTAAAGCCATTTCCAAGCCTTCCAAAAAAAATTAGAGGTATTTTGACCCTAAGCATAATAATTCATTAGCTTAAATTTGATGGTCTTATAGACATCAAATACGTCCTGGTCGACATTGAATGATAGTTGCATGAACATCAATTTTAAGCTAGTGATTTTTTTAATTTGATAGACTTAAATTTGATGGTTATGAAGACGTCAAATCTGTCTTCATAGATATCAAAATATAGCCACACAAATGTCAATTTTAAACTCAAAATTATTTTGACCCAATATGAGAGTGCCACTTGGCACCTCTATGGTGATTCCTAGGATCATGGACTTAATTCACTTTATTGGATCAAGATCTATGACTAAGAGACATCCATAAGATCATGATCTGAGAGCTTGCTCAAGATTGGTTGCTTTGATAGGTGGGACCCATTTTACTTAGATCATCAAATGCAAGGGTGTCATGTGTAGATCATTTAGGCCTTTCATAGTCCTTTGACTTTTTAGTTGTGCCTCACTCTATTTGATTGGGTCTTCATAATAAAGTAAGAACCATTGATCATGATCTGAGAACTTGAATGTGATTGGTTAGTGGGCTATGTGCGGGATTATGTTGGGATTTCCTCATGCCATTCGATCAAAAGGCTATGAAGAAGTGTGAACCATTAAATTATCTAAGATGCATGATATTTAAGTAAAATTTTGGGCCTTCCTCACTCCATCAGATCAAATGCCATGATAAAGCGAGGGTTGTTAGATCTTTTAAGATGCAAGGAAGTTAAGCTAGGACCATGGTGATATGAAAAGACTTAGACTAATGTGTTTAAGACTAAGGTCCCAATTATATAAATAAATATGTCGAGGCCTTAGGATTAAAACCTTAAGCTAAGGTATGGATTGAAGGGATCATGCTAACATAAAATTAAACTCAAGAAGATAGACTTAAGCTAAGATGTTAAGACTAAGGTCCTATTTGTATTAGTAAATATAATGGAGCATTAGGGTTAAAATCTTAGGCTAGGTTAGGAAATATTAAGTGGACCCTAAAAAATGAAAATTAGTTAGGTACATAAAGGAACTTTTAAAGGGGGAAACAATATGACTAAGCTTAAAACATGAACTTTATCCTTAGGTCCAAAAATTATATTTTTAAAAGGTTCCCACTAATTTGGTTCCCATCAATATTCAAATTTAAATTGAGGGTTTTGGTTAGGGTTTTAAAAGCTAAATTTCTTAGGGATAAACACCATGGAACCTATAACTAAAAGCAATAAATACCATTTATAAGTGATGTTAATCCAAATTAAAAAAAACAAAACCAAGTAAGCCTACTTTTAACAAAGTGGATGATCTTCAAATTCTACCAATAATCCTAACATGCCATATTTCATATTCAAAATTTAGGGTTTTTCAAGGGTCCAAATTTTTCAAAAATGTGGGTATATTAGCCCTAAAAAATGGTGACTCAAGGGAGAAACATAGAAATATGTTAGAACTTAGAGACTCTGATTTAGAAAAATAATTAGGTTTTTCCACTCCATTTGATCGATATCATCACCCAAATTAGGGCATGATTGAAATAAACCTTACACTTGTAGACTTAAGGTCAAACATCAAGACGTAACCATATTGTGTGTGTGCTTTGATTCCACTTATTTTTTTCCATGGGGTTTGAGAAACAACTTCCAAGCTTCATGTCTTTAACCACTAACATTGACTTATAAAATGTTAAGATGTTTATTAAGAACCAAGATTTTAATGTAGGGAAGGCTTGGACATTTCTCTACTACCATGTAGACATCCATAGCCCCAATAGAGATGCATTTGGTTCGACTCAAGGCCTTACTCCATTGCCAATTAGGCATCCATATCCTTGGTAGAGATTATCAGAATCACCTATGCTAAAGCTTTTGATTTTACATTGAGTTCTTATTTTTAGTATTTTCTTGAGACTTTTATGCTTTTAGCAAGGTTGGGAACCAGAATAGTTAGGTTTTATGATTTGGCCAAGTGTCTAATCTTTAGAGAATCACCTATGGCTGAAACCATTATCCTAGGTAAGGATGTTAATTAAGCGCTAGTATGGGTATACCATGATGGTTCAAACTCTCACCCTACAAGTGCAATTTTTCTTAAAACCAATTTGAGGATAGGATAATGCTTAAGTTCCCATGAAATAGTTAACTTCTTCTATTTGTCTTTACCAATTTCTATAAATTACAACATTGTGTTTTACATTTCAAGAACATGGTCATCATATGCATGGGGTTCACACCTATACTTATGAATTTTGGGGTTTTCAAAAAACTTCATAACTTTGAGCTCAAGATGTCCAAGAGGACCTATTAGAACAAAGGAATAAGGAAACAAGAAAGAAACACACAAAAAAAAGCAGGAAAGAAAGACAAAAATGGAAAACAAATAAATATATGCATGCTTATGCACAAACAAGGGATAGGAAGGAAAGAACTGAAGGAAACTAGCTAGCCTACCTACTCTAAATCTAACCATCTTATAGTTTTACTCCATGAAGGCCTCAAGAGGAGCATCAGAGAATTAGTGCTTGAGATACTACCCATTGGTGGGTAGTGTGAACTCTACTCCTTGTAGACTTTGAGCTTGAAGGTGTTGTTTCTTAACATTTTTACAATCTAGTATGGGCCAATCTATAATGATGTGAATTTTCCATGTTTGCCCTTAGGCTCAGATGCTTTGTCCCAAAGGAAAACTAGGTCTCCTTGTCTGAACACTTTGATCTTTTATCTTTTATCAAACCATCTCTTGATTATGGTTTGATGCATACTAAAATTAGTAAAGTCTTTCTCCCTTGCATCTTCCATATAAATGATGTCTACCAATCTAGAGTTGCCAAGCTCTTGGCTTTCTTCTATATATTCCTATAAAAATTTGTATGTGGGTAGATTAAGAGTGATAGGAAAGATGGATTCTTGTCCATACACCAATAAGAATGTTGATGTGCTTAAAGATTGTTTGATTCTTATCTTATTAACCCATAGTGAAAACTTAAGGAGCTTATGTCAAGTCTTGGGCTTATCTACAGTAGACTTCTTGATTTCCTTCATTAGGTTCTTGTTGGTAGATTTAGAGACTCCATTTCCTTGGGGATAATGGTTGGATGCAAACTTGAAAGTAAAGTCATTATCATAATCCCATTTAGTCATCTCTATAAAAATGAATGTAGATCTATTGTCACACACTAGAGAGACTGGAGTTCCAAACCTAGTACAGATGTTTTCCTCTAAGAAGTTGATCACCTCCTCAGTCCTACATTATTTAGTGGTTATAGCTTTAGTATACCTTGTACAATAGTCTATGGTAGTTAGGATATAATTGTGACCTTTAGATTATTTAAGTTTTATTACCCCAATAAAGTCTAACCCCATTGAGCAAAGGGTTTATCAACTATGACTGGTTGCAAAGGCATTACTGCCTTTGGCTCATTGGTGCTAAAATTTTGACATGAGTGACACTCCCTCACATGTTTGTGAGCATACTTGAAAATAGTTGGCCAATAATTTCTAGCTCTAAGAATTTTATGGGTTGTGGTTCTCCTAGATGGATATCCACTTAACTTTTCATGAAAAGTGTTCATGATCTAGGTGGCTTCTTCTTGTGAGACACGTCTCAAGTAAACCCCTTTGAAATTTTTCCTATACAAGGCCCCATCCTTGATCAAGTAGTGAGTTTATTTCAAACCTTTGGGCCTTCTTTTTCTCCCTAGATAATCCTATAGGACAAAAACCATTAATTAGCAAATGTATGATTAAATCATACCACTCACTAGTTTGAAATTTTTATTGATCCACTTGCATAATACTTAGCCTAGGGTTAGTATTAGCATTCACCTGGATCAAACCTTGGCACCTTACCAAATTTTTTTTTTCATCTCCAAGTCATATTCCTATAAAACCAACATCCACTTACCTCTAAATTATCCTAATTCATTCTAACTTAACATAAGTTTGGAGGTAGGGTCAGGTAAGATAACATGTGCCTTGTTTCTAAGGATGTAATGCCTAAATTTTTTTCACTACCTTAACTAATGCATATGTCTACTTATCAATCAATGAATAATTTAACTTGGTATTTTTAAAATTAGTGCTCATAAAAGCTATTGGGTGATCACACCCATCAATTTTCTAAGTCGATAATGTAGCCATAGTGTGGTTAGATACAAAGGAATGGAGGTAGAAGTCCCTTGAGAAGTTAGGACTTATGAGGACTAGAGCCTAGCTAATGGCTTCCTTGATATCATTGAATGCTTTTTTGGACTCTTCATTCCATGTGACCTTGGAATCCTTATTTATCATGTCATTCAGTGGTTTGACAATCTCTACAAAGTCAGAAATAAACTTTCTTACAAAATTTATCTTATCAAAGAATGACTTTAGATCTTTCTTAGTATTTGGAGGTTTTATTCTAGATATGGTCTCCACTCTTTTAGGATTTATAGAGATCTCATATTTGGTTATAACATGACCTAATAATTTTCCTTATGTAACACAAAAGATACTCTTAATTAGGGTTTAAGGAGATTATATACCTTCTACATCTCTCAAAAACTTGTTACAAATGCATGAAGTGATCTTCCCTATTTTTAGAAAAAAAAATTAGATCATCCATATAATTAATTATGCATTTACCTATCAGGCCTTGAAAGGCATGGTCCATAGCTCTTTAAAAATTACCCCCTACATTAATTATCCCAAAAGGCATTCTCTTGTAAGTAAAGGTTCCTCATTTTGTTGTGAAATTTATTTTTATTCTATCTTCTTTATCAACCAACACCTAGTTGCAACCTAAAAATCCATTAAGAAAAGACATCATAGATGAACCTAAAAAAACTTGGATCACTTGGTCTAAAGAGGGAAGGGGATAGTTATCCTTTTCTAATGTTTTTTTTTAATTTCCTAAAATCAATACAAATTCTAATATCACCATTCTTCTTCCTGACTGGCACTAAGTTATCCACCTAGGTAGAATTCATGATGGCAAAGACTATCTTAGCATCTAGTAATCTTTTGACCTCCTTGAAGATCATGGGTTCTAGGATAGGGTTTATAGGCCTTTGTTTCTACCTGAATAGTTTTTAACATTCCTTAAGGGGTATAGTATGGGTAATTAATCTTGGATCAAATATCTTTAACTCATCATAGGACCATGCTATGACATCTTTGTATTGGGTAAGGAGCTCTTTTTATTTCTTTTTCTCCATATTTGTACAAGATTTTATAAAATTTACTAGTTGGGGTTGATCTTGGAGATCAATATCAATAGCATTATAATCTTTCCCACTTACCTCGCGAACCTTGCAAACTTTAGCTAATTTTTCCTGATCTGATAGTCTTTCTAAAGCAATCATCCCAGTGAGGATCTTATTATCATTCAACTAAATGACTTTACCATCGAAATTGTCCTCATTAGATGCATTTTCATTAGTCTCATAAATAATATGAGCATCGAGTGCTTCAAACTTTGTCATGAAATCCAATATCCATCAATCATCATTGAAAACTTGGAAAGGTTAACATTATTAGGCACTAAAGGATAAGGGATTAACCTAATACTAAAATTAGGGGAATATTGGTTAGGCATGAGGTTGGCTATAGCAGATGTCAACCCATCAGTAGTGTTGTTCCCAAAATCTGTCACTAGTTTTTTGGGACAACATATCAACTATTTTGGTCCTGCAGACCAAAATTCTCTCTTCCCTTCTCAAAAAAAAATTTGAGCATTCAAATTCTTCAATTATTTGAGTCTTCTCAACTAGAGAACTTGTAGGTTCAATAAGCAAGCTTTCTCAGAAATAAGTTCCAACACTTAGGCATTTTCAAGGCTGGTTCAATGTCGAAGTTCAATCAAAATACTTATCAGCAGGCTTCAAACAAAATATTGAAACATTGAACCATTGAATTCCACCTCCAACGGTTTAAAGGTTCAATGGGTTCAAAGTTTCAATGACATCGGTAGACTTAAAGAGTTAAGCGCTTCGACAAGGTTCAAAAGTTCAATAAGTTTGGCAGACTTAAATAAAACAACGCTTTGAAGATTGAAAGTTGAACTATTGAGCTGTTGAACCCTGAACCAAAATGGTTCAACGAGTTCAAAGGTTCAATGAGTTCAATAAGATCAAAAGACTTAAACAAAAGAAGACTTTGAAGGAGAAAGATTAAACTATTGAACTGTTGAACCTTGAACCAAAAGAGTTCAAAGGTTCAATGAGTTATATAAAGTTCAAAAAACTTAGAAAACCAAAGGATTCGAAGAACAAAGAATGAACCATTGAACCTTGAACCAAAAGAGTTCAAAGTTCAAAGGTTCAATGAGTTCAATAGAAAAGAAAAGGATCCAGAAACTTTGAAGAAGTCGAAAGAGCTAGTAGAAAAGGAAGAGATAGCCTGAGAGCTCAGATCATGAGAAAAGGATAAAATGTGTTAAGAGAAAAGGGAACAAGAGGGAAATACTAAAAATATCTATGTAAGAGTTATTCTAGTAGGTGAAATAGTCCACCAAGTGGACACTAGAGAGTCTGAGCACTCAAGGACATGGCCTATTTCTTTCCATCGAGTAAAGGCAAAGTAGATAGCTATGCAAATATCAAGAAGAGGACCAGGCAGCCTATACTTTAGAGGAGACATTTGAGATGAATTGACATGCCATAATTTAGGTTGATGCCCTATTCTAGCATGGCCCCTTGACAAAAGTAAAAATGCATTCAAGGCATTGAATGTAGCATGGGCCATTCCATGAAACAAAGTACCAAGTCTTTCTTGGTTGTTATATATTGTAATATCTTATTTTATCAAAGGAGATATCTCTGTTATAGAAGCAAAACTCTACTCAAATTGAAAGGCATTTATTGAGACTTTGAGCTCAGATTGTTAATCATATTTATTTATTTGAATGAGAAAACAATGACCTTTCAGACTTTGTGATAGAATAAGCTTTTGTTATTTAGGAAATTGTACTTATGTCTGTTTCCTAGAAGCATTCTTGTCCATTTAATTTAACAAGCAGAACTAGTGAAAGTAATCAGGAAGGTGTCCTGAAGCTGACTGTGGAGAGACTTTGTGCTACCAAAATTGTCTTTAGCATGTTTGTTTTTTATTTTGTTTCTATGTAAAGGATCTTGGGATGACTTTGTGCCCCCATTGTCCTTCGTATTTCACTCTTTGGCAGTTGAGGTGGAGACTTTGTGCTACACCTCATTTTGTAGGTTATTACACCGTGTTACATTTACTTATCACTACCAGAAAGAATTCATGTTGTTTTTTGTAGACCACTTCTGAAAGAAGAGAAGTGCCTTTTTTCATTTCACCAAGATTTCTCCTTTATCTATGAACATCATCTCTAAAAAAAGAGAGATGGATGGCGTTATCCTACCCTGAGTGTTATTTTCAAATTATATATATTAATATTATTAGCACCTTATAGTTATAGGGAACCTCCCCTTGATGAGAGGAGAGATTTATCCCATCTTGATGTAGTAAACCTACACATTTTAGCTGATAAATCTCCCTATGCTATGGTTAAAACACCTATTTTGCTGACCAGTTAGTTGGTGACAAAATATTCACCCAATAGTTTTTAGTGACTCTGATGGGGATCATTTTGTGTAGTTTGAAGCCTCAAGCTTCAAATTAAAGTAGTCCCTATCCTATCCATTTTAGTATTACACTCTGGCAGCTCCATGCTATACAAGAAGCTAGAAAGCTCAAGGTGTTGTTGACCCTATTTTTGAGTTGTTGTAGTAGAGCAATTTAGATTTGTTTCCTCCACAACCTCACCTTCAATGAACTAAGATTCTTCCTCCTACCACCACCAAGTCACCAATACAAGGTAGAGCTTCTTTTTCCTCTGCTAGCAGAGCTTTGCCTATACATACTCCACCTAGATTTGTTATCCCCCCTTTCCATAGTCATACAATGGCAGTTTAAGGCCCCTGGGGTAACTCTTTTGGCCCACTCAATTTAACTCCACCTCTACATGAGCTACCTTGTAGTTCTAAGAAGAATATACCCAAATTCTATGGTGATGGGAGAGTTCATCTCGATAAATATATTGTAGCCTTCATCATAGCCTATGGCATGATAGGTGTGGAGTATGAAGATGTAGCAGTCAGGTTGTTCATAGAGACATTACAAGGTGCTGCTATAGACTGGTTCTATCATTTGTAGGCCTAGACCATGACTGACTGGAACACTCTCAATGCCAAATTCAAATCCAGGTTCAAGCCTACAAAAGATGTGCATGCCTTACTCACATAGCTCACACAAATAAATAAAGAGCCTCATGAACTTATGAGGGACTTCATTGCCAAGTTTGACATGTTGAGGAACAGGATTCCTACCATTGCTCAGCCAACAACTGAGAACCTTAAATTTTTTTTCATTAATTCTCAGCTTCTAGAAGTGATTTTTTTACTGAGATGAGTTAGCCACATAGACCTTACTACTACTCAAGATTTGGCCACTAAGGTGGAATATGATCTCATCTTGGTGGGGAAGATAAGGAGAAAACCTAACAAAGGTAAATCTTCTTCATCCTCTAAATATCCATCTACAAGCACCACTGATCCAGTGGTGAAGAAGTTGGCAAATGAGTTGCTAGATCTCAAGAAGCAAATGGCACAAGGGATGTCTTCTGCTCCTTTGTATAGAGATATACCAAGGAGAACTTTTTCCAATCATTCGTACCAAGGCAATGCTACCAAGAATCAAGGGCAGCCAAATCATCTTCCTCCCCCATAGGGAAAACTTGCCATTGAAGCACCTCCAACCAATTTAGTAGTTTGATATCTTAAAATAGAATCTGATTTCTCATTCTAGCTTGAGTTAAATGCTAAAAATGACATTGATCTCTTCATAAAGGACCAAGAAGAATTAGTTGGTGACACCAACATTAGTTTCCTAAATTACTAGAATGAACCCAAAAGTAAAGGTGAAGCACTTGATGGATCATACGTTGTATTCACCTACTCTTAAAACCAGTTAGCCTAGCAAGCTGTAAGAAAAAAATAGAGGAGCATTCTCAACTAGTAATTTCAATTGCTAAGTGGGGAACCACTCTTCCTTTTCAATCAAAGGACCCAGTGATCACTAAAAAGGTAAGTATATCAAGCATTCCTTCATCTTCAACTTTAAATTCACAGACCAGTACTACCCCTCCTAAAAATTAGAAGCATGAATTACCTTCCCCTATTCTTAATTTGTTTCAGACATTTGATATAATTGACTATGTCAAGAAAATTAAAATTCAAATCTCTGAATTTGAATTACTACAATCCAACCCTAAGCAGTTGGATAAATTGGTTCAGTGTGTAAAGAATAAAACCATCCCTACAGAACCAGCTATTCCAAAGGTGACTCCCACATCCACCTAGAATAACCTTGGCATTACTCCTCCTACTGCTCCCAAGAAGATAGAACCATTTTATGTCTCCCTATTGATAAATGGAGATTAGATAAATAATTGCATCATAGACTCAGGTGCATATGACAATGTCATGCCTACCAAAATGGTTGAATCCCTTGGTCTCACACTAACCAAGACATTTTGGAGATGTTTCTCCATGGAGAACAAACAAGTGTCATTGTTGGGACAAATCAAAGATGCCCAATTTGCATTTATGGCATTTCTAGAAAAGAGAATTAAGATGACAATCCTGGTGGCTGACATCCCAGCCTCCTACAGCATTTTGCTTGGATGAAATTTTTGCAAGGATGTTGGTGGTGAGTTGAGCATGGACCTATCCAAAGCGAGGATCTCAGTTAAAGGCATCATGAAGATATTTCTCCCTAAGAAGGAGGCAAAATACGTTGTCACTCAAACATCAGTGCCTGAAGCTCAAATTCTATTTGAGTCTTCAAGCGTGGATAATTACTTTTTGACCATAGAGGATGTTCATGTTTCTATAGATGAAAGTCCTGTAGATGGCGATCCAAGAATTGATTTAGAAAAAATAGAAGAAGACTTAATAGAGCACAGTGCAAGTGTAGAAAAATCCTCCCCTCTAAATGAAGGAAAATCTAAGAAAAATTAGTTTCTAGTGGCATATGGATTCTAGAATTTGATGGCAATTATTCCTCTACCAGTTCTAGAGCTGAGATTGTGTTGATATCTCCTCAAGGAGATATGTTTCCCTCTTTATACAAGTTACAATTTATCAATACCAATAATATTAATAAATATGAATCGTTGCTACTCAGATTAAAGGCCACTCAAGACAGGGGCGTCAAACTCCTTCATGCCAAAGGAGATGTTGAGCTAGTGGTTTTTCAAGTAAGGAACTTGTATCAAACCAATAATGGAAGATTACATCATTACTACAATCTAGTTTGGAATCAAATTAAAAGCTTTGATGCTTTTAGTATCTCTGTAGTGCCCAAGGAATTCAATGATTGAGCTAATGCATTAGCTGTATTTGCAACTCTTTTGGTTCCTCACCTAGATTTTAAGGGAGATAGTTACACTATCGAACTAGTCTTTTGACCAACTATGCCTGATAATGCCAATCATTGGCAAGTGTTTAATGGAGAGAATCAAATCATCACCTTTTTGAAATAAAAAGATAGCTTTAAACAACTTCACTTTGAAGGCAGTGAGCCTCAAAAACTTGAATCAGCCCCTGAAACAAGTTCATACGTAGGTGAAGAATTCCTATAGCTCAAAGGGAATAAAATCCCAAAAGGACTAGTTTCCCTTGAGAAACTATTTAACAAGCATGATAGGTTAATCAAGCAGCAACAATGGATTGAAGATCCTCCCAAGATTTCGATCAGATAAATTTGGGTAATAAGGAAAATCCCAAGATGGTGAACATTAGGAAGTGTTGCACTTTAGAGGAGAAACTCAAATTTACTAACCTACTTCACCATTACATGGATGTTTTGGCATATTCTTATGATGATCTGAAGTCACTCAAGCTTGAATAAATTCACCATGAAGTTCCTCTCAAGAGTGATTTAGTGTCTTACAAGCAAAAATCTTAGTATTATAATCCAAAGATATTAGGTATTATTCTATCTAAAATACAAAAAATGTTGAATGCTAGAATAATTTTCCCAATCCATCATTCCACATGGATTACAAACATAGTTCCTGTGAGAAAAAAGAATGGAAAAATTTACCTCTACATGGATTTTAGGAATTTGAATCAGTCCTCCCTAAAAGATAATTACCCTCTACCCATCATGGATCAAGTCCTTTAGATGGTGACCAGTTCAGAGATGTTATTAATGTTAGACAGCTTCTCATGATACAATCAAATTGAAGTTGGTGAAGTAGACCAGCATAAGTTGCCTTCACTACACCTTGGGGCACCTTTGCATATCAAAGAATGCCATTTGGCCTGATAAATGTTGATGCCACCTTTCAAAGAGCAATAGACCTTACTTTCAAAGATGAAATAGGTAAGTTCATTGTGGTGTGCCTTGATGATTTAACAATCTTTTCCAAGCATCATCCTAATCACCTACATCATTTGCAACATACGTTAGAATGATGTTGCCAGAATGGCATTTCTCTAAATCCCAAGAAGTCTATTTTTGGGGTAACAGAAGGGAAACTTCTCAAACACATTGTATCTTGAGAAGGTATAAAGATTGACTCAGAAAGAGTCAAATCCATCCACGAGCTTACTCTATCCACAAGTAAGATTGTAGTTCACTCTTTCTTTATAAAGGTGATTTTTTTATGAAGGTTCATTCTTGAGTTTGCAGAGAAGACTCACCACATTGTGGACATGATGAAGGGAAAGGCCACTTTCAGCTAGACTAAAGAAGGCAAATTAGCATTTTGAGACATCAAGATAGTTATCGCCCATGCCCTAATTCTAGTTTGTCCAAATTATACCAAAGATTTCACAATGTACAATTATGCTTTTGAGCACACACTTTTAGCAATTATGGTTCAACAAAACAAAGAAGGTGTGGAATCTCCCATATCCTTCATGAGCTATCCTCTCAAATCCCATGAGTTGAAATACTCAAATATGGAGAAGCATGCTTATGCAGTGGTAAAGGTAGTAAAGCATTTTCACTTTTACATTCTAAATTCCCATGTTGTTGCCCTAGTTCTTGATGCAATTGTCAAGCCCATATTAACTCAGTAGGAGTTTGGAACCAAAAGGGGCAATTAGATTGATAAAATCTAAGAGTTTGATCTAGTTATCAAACCAACAAAGCTTGTGTGGGGAAGGGGTCTCTACCAATAAATTGTTGATAATAAACTAGAAGAAATAGGGTATGAGGAAGCAAAAATTGAAGACATGCCAATAGTCCTCTTTGTTTCCACCATGAATGAATGGTATTTGAGTATTGCTCATTTCCTTACTTATGGTGAGTGTCTTACTCACCTGTCTCATATAAAAAAAAAAGACTGTCAAGTTGAAAGTTACCAACTTTATCCTGTGGGATAATGGACTGTATAAGAGGAAATTTGATGGAGTGTTCATTCACTGCATGGATAAAGAGCAACAAAACCAACTTCTAGATTCCTTCCATAATCTAGCCTATGGAGGACATTTTTCTACACCTGTAACTACCCATAAGATTCTGTGAGCTAGGTATTACTGGCCTACTCTATTTCAAGATGCATACAAATAGGTATGAAGATGTGAACTATGCCAACAGTTCATTGGAAGACCCAAGTTAGTTGCTTTGCTTCTTAAGCCAGTGGTAATATAAGAGCCATTTTAGTAATGGGGAATTGATTTTATAGGTGTTGTAAATCCATCTTCAAGTGTTGGACATGATTATGTCTTTATAGCCACAGATTAATTCACCAAATGGGTGGAGGCTATTCCAGCCAAGCATGCTACTTCAGAAGTAGCATGCAATTTCTTCAAATAAAATATCATTTCTATATTTGGGGTCCCAACCAAGATTGTGATAGATAATGCAGCCTATTTCTCTTCCCATGAGATTACTCAGTTCTATTTTTATTATGGGATTACCCTCTCCCACTCTTCTAATTATTTTCTACAAGGAAATGGCCAAGTAGAATCGAGCAACAAGAACCTAATGACCATCATCAAAAAGATGGTAAATGACAATTGATGAACCTTGCATAAAGCATTATTTGATGCTTTATGGGCAGATAGAATTATGCCCAAGAGGGCAATAGGTATGTCACCTTTCCAAATTTTGTATGGTCTCAATGCAGAGATACCAATCACCTTGAAATTGCCAGCACTAAAATTGGTAAAGGCGGTTGAAGATTAGACATATGAAAGCTCCATCGATAAGAGGATCATGTGCTTAACTGAGCTAGATGAGTAGTGAACTATGGTGGTGGACCGAATTGCTACACATCAAAGTTTGGTGAAGAAGATCTTTGATTAGAAAGCAAAAGCCCATAATTTTTAGATTGGTGATCAAGTTCTGTTATGGGACAAGAGAAGATAACCAAATGGAATGCATGGAAAATTCAATTCCTTATGGAGAGGCCTATTTTTTGTTCATCAGCTCAATGGAAAAAATAGTTTCCTATTGAATTATCAAGATGGCACGCCCTTTTCACTGCCTCACAGTGGGTAGCATCTAAAGCACTTTAGTCCTTGAAGTATCAGGTGATATCAGTTGTACATATGTATATTTGTATAGTCTTTAGTTCTATTGAGTGCTTTTCATTTTTGTTTCTTTTTGGCACCTTTATTTTTTGGGTAGCATGACTCTGTGGCCCAATGGCATACTTGAAGGCACTGGAGATTCTAGTTTATACTCCCTTCGATTATTTTTACAATCGATGGAAGTTCCCTAACTAAAGCCATTTATTGTTCCCAAAATCCATCACTTGTTTTTGGGGACAACATATCAACTATTTTGGTCCTGTAGACCAAAATTCTCTCTTCCCTTCTCAAAAAATGTTCTAAGCATTCAAATTCTTCAATTATTTGAGTCTTCTTAGCTAGAAAACTCATAGGTTCAATAGGGAGGCTTTCTCAGAAAGAAGTTCCAACACTTAGGCATTTTCAAGGCTGGTTCAATGTTGAAGTTCAATAAAAAGACTTATCGGCAGGCTTCAAACAAAATATTGAACCATTGAACCCCACCTCCAAAGGTTCAAAGGTTTAATGGGTTCAAAGGTTTAACAACATCTGCAGACTTAAAGAGATAAGTGCTTTGGCAAGGTTCAAAAGTTCAATAAGTTTGGCAGACTTAAAGAAAAGAAAGCTTCAAAGATTAAAGGTTAAACTACTGAATCATTGAACCTTGAACCAAACTGGTTCAACGAGTTCAAAGATTCAATGAGTTTAATAAGATCAAAAGACTTAAACAAAAGAAGACTTTAAAGGAGAAAGATTGAACCATTGAACCTTAAACCAAAAGAGTTCAAAGTTCAAAGGTTCAACAAGTTCAATAAAGTTTGAGAGATTTAGAAAAATAAAGGATTTGAAGAATAAAGAATGAACCATTGAATTGTTGAACCTTGAACCAAAAGAGTTCAAGGTTCAATGAGTTCAACAAAAAAGAAAAGGATCCAAAAACTTCAAAGAAGCCAAATGAGCCAGTAGAAAAGGAAGAGATAGCCTGAGAGCTCAGATCATGAGAAAAGGATAAAATGCATTAAGAGAAGAGGGAACAAGAGGGAAAGACCAGAAATATCTATGTAGGAGTTATTCTAGTAGGTGAAATAGTCCACCAGGTGGACACCAGAGAGCACAAGCACTCAAGGATGTAGCCTATTTTTCTCCATCAAGTAAAGGTGAAGTAGACAGCTGCACAAATATCAGGAAGAGGACCAGGTAGCGTATACTTTGGAGGAGACATTTGAGATGAATTGACATGCCATAGTTAAGCCTGATGCCCTATTCTAGCATGGCCCCTTGATAGACCTAAAAATGCATTCAAGGCATTGAATGTAACATGGGCCATTCCATAAAACAAAGCTCCAAGTCCTTCTTGGCTGCTATATATTATAATCTCTTATTTTATGCAAATGAGATCTCTCTATTATAGAAGCAAAACTATGCCCAAATTGAAAGGCATTTCTTGAGACTTTGAGCTCAGATTGTTAATCATATTTCTTTATTTGAATGAAAAAACAAGTGACCTTTCAGACTTTGTGCTAAAATAAGCTTGTGTTATTTAGGAAATTGTTCTTATGTCTGTTTCCTAGAAGCATTCTTGTCTATTTAATTTAACAAGTAGAACTAGTGGAAGTAATCAGGAAGGTGTCCTGAAGTCGACTGTGAAGAGACTTTGTGTTGTCACAATTGTCTTTAGCATGTTTGTTTTTTAGTTTGTTTCTATGTAAAGGATCTGGGGATGACTTTGTGCCCCCATTGTCCTTCGTATTTCACTCTTTAGTAGTTGAGGTGGAGACTTTGTGCTACACCTCATTCTACTAGTTATTGTTCCCTATTACATTTACTTATCACTACCAAAAATAATTCTTTTTGTTTGTTGTAGAACACTTCTGAAAGAAGAGAAGTGCCTTCTGTCATTTCACCAGGATTTCTCCTTTGTCTGTGAACATCATCTCTAAAAAAAGAGAGATGGATGGCATTATCCTACCCTGAGTGTTATTTTTAGCTTACATATATTAATATTATTTGCACTTTATAGTTATAGGGAACCTCCCCTTGATGAGAGGAGAGATTTGTCCCATCTTGATGTAGTAAACCCACACGTTTTGGCTGATAAATCTCCCTATGCTATGGTTGAAACACCTCTTTTGCCCATCAGTTAGCTGGTGACAAAATATTCACCCAACAAGTAGCTTGGGTTTCTTCTTTTGGAATGGAAAGGATGCCAAAGGCATTAAAGGATTCAATCAAATCCCAAACTTTGCACTTGTATCTCCTAAGATATAAGAGTTTGCATTAGTATTTACTTCTTACCTAGCTGACCACTAGTTCTAAATCCCTATAAACTAGCAGTTCTTTGAGTTTATTCTTTATAGAAAATTTCAAGCCTAAGATAAGAGCTTCATACTCAGTGATATTATTAGTATAGGGGAATTAGAGCTTATAATAAGTATGGTGCTTTCTATTAGTAGGGTCAATTAAGATAACACCAACACTTAATCTAGCATTACACCTAGCACCATCAAAATGAAATTTCCATAGTCCAGGAACAACATGAGCACTATTGATATCACATACCTTATTAGCATCTAAGGTAAAAACCCTTAAGTTTTATTCAATTATGTTGGCCCTCTCATTCACAACATTATACTCAAGTATCATGTGTTTCATCATTGGTTCTCTCTCAACCCTGATATGATTAGGAACGCCCTTCCAAGGCAGCCATAGATGTGATCAATTTGTAGAGATGTAACTATTCAAAGCCTTAGTCCATTCCCTACTCAAAAAGATTTGATAAACATTAGGTATATCAATAACTTTAATATCAATGAATTAATGCACCCTAAGCTTATAATCTAGTTGCATATGAACATTTAAAAGCTCCCTAATTACCCTAACTCTATATTTGTCTAATTGGGTGACGACCCTATCAAAATTAATGAGAGTTAGGCCAAGTAATTTACATAAACTTGTGTGCATGATGTTGGTAAATTCACTTGAGTCTAATAATCAATTATGTAAATTCTTAACACACATCTTGATAGTGAGTAAGAAAAGAGGAGATTTAGCTTTGGCTTTGTGTACAGTCACATTGGCATGATCAACCTTGGGTGGATTATTGGACTTCCTTGATAGAGATTCTAATAAGAGGTCTCTTTACTCTGTAATCTAAGTGATTTCATGCAAATTGATATTAGCCTTTATCTTCTTCAAATCCTCAATAATGTCATAACTAGTTTTATTAGAAGAACTAGGAATATCAACATTGGGTTTAGAAGTATTCCTTTTAGGTGGTTCAATATTATTGCTTGAAGAAGTGTCTAGAGGAGTTCCAAAATTATTTGGAGGCATTGAGGTATTCAAATTCTACCTATGTTTCTTATTCCTCAAGGAATAGGTCTTCTTTAAGAACTATTGAAAGGCTTGGATCTCCTCAGGGATCTCATCAAGTTCATTCTCCTCTTAAAAAGGGAAATCAAAGGTGTCTACCATGAAGGCTTGATCAAATGACTTAGATCCAAAAGTACTTACATCATTATCCTTATTAGGGACCATTTTAAATGTATCCAACTCCTCTTGGAAATCCTCAAAGACTTTGTAAAATTCTATACAATCAATTTCTCCATGCTTGGTTATGCATTGTACCTTACAATAATTAGGTAATGCAATATTAGTGAGGTTAATATCCATGGTCTTCTTTAAAAAATATGGGTCATTATTCCTATTATTATGAAAAATAGCATTCTAAAATCTATTGGTTGTCCTATTATACCTTTGAAATGAGAAGTTCCTACCTGAACTTTTAGCAATATTTCCAACTTGTTTTTGCAACTAAAGAAAACAAGTGCTCAACTTTTGGACCATTTTTAAGATAGATTCATTCTCATTTTTAGGAGTTTTAGAATTATTTACCTAGTTATACTTAGTATATGGTACTAGATCCCTTTGATCATTTGTACTAAATCCATTAGTAGGATGATTTAAGAATCCTAAGTTCTGATTGGGAGTTGCATGACTTAATGGTAATTGAGTTAGGTTTGGGAGTTGACTTAAGGCTAGGAGATTTTGGTTATTATTTGGGAATAAGTTCATCATAGGCATATATGAGTTGATGTTTGGTATAGAATATGACATTTTCCCTTGGGGTTGTATCTAATCATTGATGGTTATTGCCTCACCATAGGCTCTAGCTAATGAATTTATGGTTGGCATGGATCTCTTAAAAAATATAGAGGTCATGGGATCTATTGCATCTTTATAAATCTCTAGATCTAAAACACCATCAGGTTTATAAAGGTCTATGGTCCTGCTAAACATTTTTTGAAATCTAGCACTGAAGGACCTAATAGGATCACTTGCATATCTTCTAATGGTGGTCAACTGATGGTGAATAACACAAGGACTAACAATATTACCAAATTGATCTATAAATGCATTTTTAAAATTATCCCAACTAGTGATGTAATTATTAGGCAAGTTCAAAAACCATTCATAAGTAGCATCCTTAAAGGTGAAGAAGAATAACCTACAAGCTACATCCTCATGCATAACATTTAGCAATCTTAAGGTAGCTTTATAAGAATTTATATATTCCTCAATATTTATTATACCTATTGGACTAAATATAAATAAATACATTTTAGGGTTACATAGGAGGTCATGTACCACACTTGGTACATTGATTGAAGACTCTCCCAACCAAGCCATACTTGGACAAATATTGAATGCAAATTTACCTTGAAGGGGTGAACTTAGAAGACATTTGGATCTCTTACATCTACCTTTGTCATGTATGGCCTTTCTATGGACCTCAAGCTTGAGCAAAGGCTCCCCGGTCTCTAAGTGTGATCTTTTTCTAATCATGGGAAATTATAGCTTGAAATTTGAAGATCTTACCTAAAATATGATGTATCAAGTTTAAATTTATAAATAACAAGATTTATACCTACACATTGAGATTATTTTGTAAAGGTGGTATGAAAAACTACAAAGGATGTTGATCTTTGATTGAATTAGATTAAAGATGCATATAATTATGTGAAAATGATCTATCTTTATAAGTATAAACCTAAAGGAACTCAAATATATGAAAAATATGCCAACATTTGATCAAAACAAGCTGTCCTAACCTTAGATACTATGGATTTTCAAAGTTGAAGCTAAATTTACCAAAAATAAGTATCAATGCTTCAAAGAACCCCAATCTTTGTCTAAAGAAGCATAAAGATGCATTATAAATAGCAAAGGTCAATGATATTTATACTTATAAGCAAATAATTCACTCAAAAACACAAATATACATTGATCTTAGACCAAAACACACTAATATCGACAAAGATTCAAAGAATTCATGACCCTCCTTCTAGCACCAGTGAAGCTTCTCTTGTTGATGCTTCTAAATGAGCCATAGGTGATCTTAGTGTTTAAATAACACTTCTCATTTTAGAATTTAGAAAATTTAGAGCATGAGTTGCAAGTTTTAGCAATATAGTTGCCTCTGGTGAAATTTAAGTAGAGCAAGATAAATTGTTCCATAATATTTATATGATTTGGTGGTTGGAAGCCACTTTGGTCCATTCTTTATGAATTTCAAAAAATCTTTGTTAATACTTAGTGAATTGTGATTTAGATTTCAGATACAAACTAATCTAAGTGGATATTTATAATGAAGCTAAAACTAAAATGATCTGGTGTAAAAAGGAGCAAAGAGAAAGGTAAGGTAGAAAAGAAATGAGTGATTGCCAATTTTAGTCTCAAAAATCATGACAAAGAATCAATTGCAATTGAGCATGCATTCAAACCAATATACAATGTAAAATAGCCTTAGCTCAAATTCCACTATATATTAGGTAAACTTCAAAGGTTAATGTAAAGAGTCACAAGTAAGAACCAGGTCTACTTTAAGGATTTACTACTATAATCAAATAGCATTTTCACATCTAAATATAGAGAAAAAATAAAAGGAATCAAAACCTAATATCCTCAAATTAATCTAGCATATGCACAAATTAAACCCTATGATTAGAAAATACTGCTCAAAATTCAAAGACACCATTCAAATTCAAGACATCTACTAGCAATTGAGAGAAAAGTTATATTAACAATTGACATATCAAAATATGGGCAATATTTTCAGAACTCCTTGATTATATTAATTGATTCAAGTATAAAAAAATTTATCAAACTTTCTCTCCTTTTTAAAAATGGTAATACGTGCCTTTATATAAATATCAGGTAGTATACTAGTCAATTACAATATACAGGTGTACAAAATATAAGGACATTTATCCTTACAAGTACTAAAATACACTTGTTATTCATAATTAGACTGACCTAGAGGAAAATATGCTAAAAAACTAGCATATGCCTTCACAATGGAGTATTCTATTTCAAAATGTTAAAAAAAATTACAAAATAGAATATTGCCTAATTTTATGGTGGACCCTCTACTTGTTGTTGTTGAAAAATGCTCATGGCTTTAGCATGATGCTCATCAACTAGCTCTAGATCCACTATAGGATTTAAGATACATTCTTCTTGATCTACCAGGTCCTCAAGTTCCCTATCATTTTTGGCAATGGCATCTTTAATGTTCCTAACTTCATTTATCCTCTCTCTAACATTCAATATCATGTCTAGGATCTTACTATTATCCACCCCATATTTGCCTTGGCTCTTTCTTTTGATTTCTTAAATCACCAAAGTAGCCCTATATTTGAATTCCTCATCACTTATGATTCCAAGGGTAGGGAATTGTGTAGGATTTACAAGCATAGTCCTGAGAAAATTTTCAATTCTTGCAATTAGCTCTTTATAATCTTCTAGGAGTCTTTCAACATCATTATGCCATGCACTCAAAATTTGAACCTTGTTAGCCACAATTTGTAGAATTATGCTCAAGTGTCCTAAATTTATGGTTTTGAAGCCTAAGATATGTTTCCTTGCTTGAATGTTGAGAAGCTCTGCTATCTTATCTTCTAAGGCTTACCATTGGGTGACCAAACTCTTCGCTAATGTACTCTACCACTCTAACGCACTCTATCTCAACTTCATTCTTTTGAGTGATTCAAAAATGTCATAAAATGACTCATCAAGCATCTTGGTCATTACCTTAGGTACTGATAGAACTACCTATGTCTCTAGCTTTTCTTTTTCCCTTTCAAAATTATAGATCCTCTATTTCATGCCCTATACCCTAGCCTTTGCTTGAGCTGATTGAGCCTCAATCAAGCTCTCAACATCTTTTTCATGAATGGTGGATTCTCTAAGTTGTTGACCTCCCACTGGGGTTAATCCTACACTTTTAGAAGGTTAATTCCTATGTTCCCACCATAGCTATCATAGAAGTAACTCTTTCCAATCCAGATATTTCTAGATTAAATTAAATAGTGGTAGATGAGCTTGTGAATTTGAAAGGTTCTAAGACCTCTACATCTATGTTGTTTGATGCTCTAAGAGTATCTATCTTCTTTATTTTAGGTCTTAGAGAGACCATGATCCTTCTCTCTCCCTATTATTTCACCATGGCCTTAATCCATGCCTTTATATCATCATGTATTTCAACATCAGTAACTCTTGTCATAGTTCATGAATGGGAGAGAGAAGGATTTTTTTGTAATTTCCCAAAAATGAACTAGTCAAGGATGACTAGCCCATGAATGGGGAATTCATCACTAAAGAAATTTATCTCACTTATAGGGTGAGAGATTGTCAATCCTTACCTCTTCTTTGATCCTATAGGAACCAATTCTAGTTTTGATTTCTTCTTTTCTTTGGATAGCATAGGGACCATACCTATAGCAAGCTATATTCCTTTATTATCTCTAGGCTCTCCCACTTGGACTTGGGCTTCTTCAAATTGATCCTCCTCCATGTCTATATCATATGCCTCTATAAGTTCTTTGAGATCACCCTCGAGTGTCTCTTTTAGTTTGAAGGTAGTCATATCAATATACTAAATTGGGGAAGGTGAACTTTATGGGAGTATTGAAGATGAGGTTCTCTCCCCATGTCTCTCTTCTAATTTCACCTCCCCCACTTTCTCTTTATCATGGCCTTGTTCATCCTAGCCTTACACAATTTATCCCTGAGTTGTGGTTATGGATGTTCTACTTGGGGTTGTTATTGGGCTATCCCAGATGGTCTAGGTAGCAAGTGATACTAAAAAGGATGCATTTTCCATGCTTCTCTAGATAGCTTATCATCATTGGTCAAACTATGCTCTAGTTTGATGTTGTGCCCTTGAATCCTAGTCAACACCTCTTCATAATTCTTAGCCTTAATGTAAATGGTGTCATGAACACTAAGTTGATGTACATACTCAAGATTAGGGAGATTTTTGTCCTTCAAATGCTCATCTACTATGTTCTTTAGATCCCACATTTTGAGTTCATCTAGTTGAAATCCAAATAAATCCCTACATGTGGACATGATTTCCACTTATTTCTAGTCTTTCAATATGGTTTTCCTAATAATCAAGGGGAAGGGGTGGATTAGACCCTTCCTCTTCTCCTTATAGGTCCCATCAATTCCATGGATGAGCTGGGAGGTAATTTCTTTCTCTACAAGCTTACTTGGAACATATATAGGCAACTTGTGAGGTTGGGACATAATCCCCTCAATCCTGATGATTATACAATCAGGGTAATACCAGATGTCACCCATCATTTCAACATACTTCTTAATGAGTGGATGGATTTGAGGAATGGGAACCCCTATGATGGACTCCACTATGGTTGGTTAGACATAGTCATAAATAAACTGCATATGGTTCCTATGCTTAAAGATATGAAACTTTGAGTAATGGTGGGAAATGGTAGTTTTTCCCTCAAGAGACCAATTTCTAATACCAAAGAAGTTGATTGAGGCCAATAAGGAATATGGTAGGTATGAAATCATGCAAAATTTCTTAGATGTCTTGCTTTTAATGGTAGTGAATTGCTTGGCTAGGAAAACACTGATCAAATCTCTAATTGGATGGGTGAGCTTTTCTTCCACCATGAAATGTACAAAGGGAACCCAAATCTTATTTACATAAGTGGTTGAGGGGGATCCAAAGACTAAATTTAATAGGGTCATTATAACTCTAATGCCCTCTTTGAATTGGATTATTAGGATTCTAGTTTCAAAGTCCCTAAAGATATGGGGTCCTTGGTACAGCCAAGGTCTAAGGATGGAATCCAGATCATGATTATTGGTCCATTCTTTGATCTTAGATAGGTCTACATGGGGGAGAGGGAGCTTATAATATTTCTCAAAAGTAACAAGGTAAATATAGGCTATCTTTTTGGAATTTCCCTCCTAATGATCCATTCATTATCCACTCTATAGTAAACAAAGATAAGAGTAAGGATGTCTATATAATGTAATACCTTGGGTTTTGCCATGCCATGGTGAAGGCTAGCCATTTGGACTACAACTAAGTCATAGTGTCTCCTACTTATGGTGGTAATTCTCTATTCATCCTTAGAAATGGGTGGTAGATCCTCAACCATGATGAAGACTTCAAACCAATTCCTAATGCCTAGGATATTCAAGGTTATAAGGTCTAATTTGGTGTCTTTAAAGATCTAACTTTCACTATGTATGGACAAGTAGAGCTCAGTCTCCTCTTTTAGTTATTGTTTGCATGTTATCATGATGTCTTATTCTACAAATTTCTCACGCTGGCTTGAAAATGGTCTCTATGAAGCTATTTTACGTTCAAAAACACAATCAAGCTCTTCTTGGATCAAATTGTGACTAGATGAATTCAATTGGACCACTTTTATGTAGGGTTTAGGATTTTTTGATCTTTAATTTCAAGATATATCTATACCTTGGTTCATACATGATTTGTATTTGATTTAGACCTTTCACCTTTATAACTTCACATTTTTTATCCCACAATATCTTTTTTTTGTCCTTTTTGCTAGTGTGGTGCCTATGTGGCATTGGTTTGGACCTTTTGTAGCATTTTTTATAAATACCTTTTGAGCACTAGTCATTAGCATTTAAAAATGCCTCTTTTATTTCACACTATTGGATTAAAATCCTAAATTAGCATGACTCATTGATTTTAATCCAGGCCCTTGTCTATGATTGGTTCTTACTATGGCAAACCCTGTGGTTGTGACACTTGGCATCTTTATGCACCTCCCTATGCTCCAAATCCTATATTAGTTCTTTATTGAATGAACATTAGCCAAATAGCAAGATCATGGGCCTTTGAATAGTCATCAGCACCTTCACACCATTAGATCATCATCTAGTGACAAAGCATGAACCATTTGATTATCCTATCAGCTCTGCCTTGAATGATCTTTTTCACCACACATCAAACTCATGGGATCTCAGGGCTTCATTGAAAAGTCTTCTAGGGCTTCACATTGTTAGATCAAAATTCAGTGATAAATCATGAACCATTGATCTTCAAAGATTTCCAAACTTTAAGTTAGCATGTTATTAAAATGGGACTTAAGCTTAAATCCCTAGGCTAAGGTTTATTGCATGTTTCATTTAGTGTTGGTCCCCCATAAATTTGAAAAACTTAGACATAAATTTATTATCCTAAGGTTTATTGCATGTTTAATAAACACGCAATAACCCTTAGGCTAATAAATTTATGTTTAAGTTTTCCAAATTTATGCAAAGGGGACCAAGACTAAATGTTTTAATCCAATGTTTACATTGTGTTTAATAAACACAATGTATACATTGGTTTAAAATATTTGTGCCAAGCCTTATAAAATATGCCTAAAGGGGATAAAAATAGTATATTGATCTAAAATATTTAAGATTTTATTTCATTGATAAAACATATTAAAACCTTTAGCTAGAAGTAACTTGGCCTAAGTCCTACATAACAAAGACCCCCTTTTAGGATAAGATTTTGTATAAGTCTATAGTTTAAGGTTCATGATATTTCAACAAAATGTCATGGGGACCTTAAAGTATAGATTTAGACTAAGTTTATTTTATATATATTTAGATCATAAGACCATTTCCACATTTTGTAGATTGAATATTTCTAATGTTTAGGCATCTTTTGAGTACTTCCCTTAGCTGGTAAAGCCATTTCTGAGCCATACAACAAGATTTTGGAGTGTATTTTGACCCTAAGCATACTAATTCATTGATTTAAATTTGATGGTCTCATGGATGTCAAATAAGTCTTTGTGGATGTTGAACTCATGTGAATGTCAATTTTAATCTAGTGAAGTTTTTAATTTGATGGGCTTAAAGGTGAGATTCATGCAGATGTCAGATACATCCTAATGGATATCAAATGATGGCCATGCAAACATCAATTTTAAAATCATCAAATTATTATGACCCAATATGAGAGTACCACTTGGCACCTCCACAATGCTTCCCAAGATCTTGGACTTAATTCACTTTATTATATCAAGATCTGTGACTAAGCGATAGTCATAAGATCATGATCTAAGAGATTTCTCATGATTAGTTGCTTTACCAAGTGGGACCTATTTGCCTTAGATCATCAAATTCAAGGAGGTCACCTTTCAATCATTTGGTCCTTCTGTAGTCCCTTGACTTTTCAATTATGCCTCACTCTATCCAATTAGGTCCTTATGATGAAGCAAGAACCATTGATCATGATCTAAGATCTTGAATGTGATTGGCCAATGGGCTATGTGTGGGATTATGTCAAGCTTTCCTCATGCCATCTGATTGAAAGGCTAAGAAGAAGTGTGAACCATTAGATTATCTAAGATGCATGTTATTTAAGTCAAATTCCAGGCCTTCCTCACTCTATTGGATTGAATATCATTATAAGGTGAGGGTCTTTGGATCCTACAAGATGTGAGTAAGTTAAGTTAGGAGCACAGTGATATAAAAATACTTAGGCTAAGGTGTTTAAGACTAAGGTCCTAATTATATAAATAAATATGTTGAGGCTTTAGGATTAAAACCTTAGGCTAAGGTATGGATTGAAGGGACCATGCTAACATAAAATTAGACTCACAAAGATAGGACCTAAGCTAAGATGTTAATATTAAGGTCCTATTTTTATTAATAAATACAATGGGGCCTTAGGGTTAAAATCCTAGGCTAGGTTAGGAAATATTAAATACATGTTGTAGAATAAAAATTAGTTAGGTACATAAAGGAACTTTTAAAGGGGGAAAATAATAAAGGGGACCAAGCATTTTAAGTTAAGTTTTAGTTGTGTTGAAAAACATGACTAAGCTTAAAATATGAACTTTATCCTTAGGTCCAAAAAATGGATTTTTAAAAGGTTCCTGCCAATATTCAAATTTGAATTAAGGGTTTTGGCTAGGGTTTTAAAACCTAAATTTCCCAGGGATAAACACCATGGAACATGAAACTAAAAGCAATAAATAATATTTATTAGTGATGTTAGTCCAAATTAATGTAAAACAAAACCAAGTAACCCTACTTTTAACAAAGTGGATGATCTTCAAATTCTACCAATGATCCTAACATGCTATATTTCATGTTCAAACTTTAGGCTTTCTCAAGGGTCCCAATTTTTCAAAAATGGGGGTATGTTGGCCCCAATAGGTTAGTGTAGTATTTAAAATATTCCCCTATATAATCACATAAAGGTTTCTCCAAACACATCAAAAAATCACTTGGAAATTCTATTGCACACTAAGGAAAAGAGCATTATTTATTCTAATTTAAATTATGTTGCATTCTAAAAGTTATAGTCTAAGTCTAATTCAATTTACCATAGGCCAAGGGTATCCATTGTCAATAATTTCAATCAATATATTAGTTACATTCATGCAATTGCATAATCACAAATCACATACTTACCCTATGACAGGAAATGCATTGTCTTGAGGATCATTTGGATTATGTAGGCAAGACTTATATTCTATAGGGTTGTCTAAGGATAGCTTGGATATTACCCTAACCCTGTTCCCTCATTTTTCCATTTTATCTCTATTGTGTGTATTGTGAAGAATCTAGGGTTTTGAGTTTTATAGGTTTTTACATGACAAACCACATCCAACATAGAATTAAAAAACCTTCACATATAGTCATAGGTGTTTACATAGGAAATTTAGCGACATAGTCAATAAAAAAGGTTACATACACCCCTATCCTATTATTATAGACTTGTCTCAGCATAATTTTAATTCTTAATTCTAGACATGATATAGTACATAGATTTTTTTAGATAGATTTTACTCACATTCAGTCTACACAGTCAGCATCAAATTAGTTTAAGATAGGATTTCATATATATTGGTTGATTTAATATTTTTATCTACTTTTCAATTCTATATTTCACTTCTAGATCTATATATTTCCTATATATCAATTTCAATATTTTATATCTATTAAATTACTTCCAAATAGTATGGTACATCATCTTAAGTAGAAAGTGGCACCTAAAAATATGCCTTCATCTCCTAAGGCACCAAAAAAATATTCAAAAAGCTTCATCATGGGTAAAATCAGTTACATATTCTCTTAATTCATATGAGGATACCTATTGAGATTCAAAGGCATCTATAATTGGCACTTATTTTTCACGATAAGTCATTCCTCCATATCATACAATGGGTATACTTATATGCCTCCCATTATAGATATAATTAGTTAAGTCACTTGTATTTTCCCTTTGTACATATTTTATTTGATTTTATTTTATTGATACTTATTTTATGTCTTATCCAAGCAATATTCTATTCATTGTATTTATTTTCTCCTTATGCACTTGCCCTCTTGATTTTTAAACCAATTCAAATAGTCTAAAGCTATTACCTTAAAAATTCTTTAAATGCTCATTATTGCATACTTATCATGTTATAGATTTTCATGTACTTACATGATCACATTTATCTTTTTCCCATTGAGGAACATGTACATTCTTATATATCTTAATTATTTAAGCTATTTATTATGACTCATGTACACATACATTGGGGGCACATGGCTTACCTAATTTCTTACCATACTATGTTTTTGCACCTTGTTGAGGATTGTTAAAATACCTACCTTTTCCACTCTTTTTGAATCCTTGTTTGTTGGCACCTTTTTCAATTCAAAAAAAATATCAAAATATCTATAAAGATTTAAAATTAAGACCTAAAAGGCATTTTTAAATGTTGTTAAATTAATTTTTTACGTATGTTATTTATTTTATGTTAGATACATAGCATATTATATATTTAAATACACATTTCTTTTCACAATATATTTGAGTGTGTTATAATACATACTTTCACATGGTTCTTGTCAGGAACCTAGAACAATAAACATGCTCTGATACCACGTGTCAGGATCTTGCTCCACCAATTAAAGTACATATGATTACTTCTTGTATTAGCAACTAAACATGGAATTTAACCAGAATCAATAAGTAACTAGAAATATAAAACAACACAGGAATATGAGAGACAATACACAATTGTATTAATAATCACTCAGAAGAATATACAATAAGGAAGATGTCACTTCTTCCTCCACCTCAAAGGTTTGCCACACCTCAAGACCTTCTTCCCTTTCTCTCTCGGTCCCAACAATCAACTCCAATACAGAATTGATGTTCACCTCTCCAGCTAGTCAGTAACACGCTGCCAATACGTCAAGTACACAACCGTACTCCAAGTAGATCTACTTTCTATTGCTACCTGCAAATCACTAGACCTTACTCACCATTGTATATCTCCAAAAGAAGCCATGCTATCCTGCTGACTAAGATCATACAAATAAGAAGAACCCTATTGATTCTCCAAACCAGTACCCACCTTGGTACTGTGGCACTAGGAGGAACACTCCATTGCTCTCTTCTCTCAGAAGGAGCTTGTAGCTCTCTTACTCCCTAGTTACAAGTTTACAATACATGCCAATGGGTCTATAAATAGATCCCAGACTTGAACAATAACTTAGACTATCTTAATTACAATAATTAGACACGCAACTCAAGACTATGATTGGCCTTTAACATGAAAACTAACAGTCCAAAAATAGACTCTCTGGAATCAACATGCAAACTGCATGTTCACATACAGGCTGCTGACGTCGGCTCCTCCATGATCGATGTCGGCTAAATGGTAACCAATGCCAGTTGGTTCTTCACTGCTATCTGACCGACATTGGCTGATAAGACCAACGTCGGTTGCCCTACAACTGATTTTGCAAATTTTTGCAACCTTCGCAAGCTCTGTGACTTCTCCTATTTGCATCCTGGTGAAATTTTTAGCTCCACAACCTAACAATCTCCCACTTGGAGATAAATAGTTGCACTTGTACCTGTCCCTGTACACCATCTAAATTATTCCCTGGCTTGTATTCCTCTTCAAGATCAATCCTGAAGACCAACCACCACACAACCTGTGATGCTATACATGGCATTCAAGTAACCTGCCATATCTAAACCTACATATCCATGTAGTGAAGACCTTGACCTTGCATAACAAGAATCCCTACTGTTGATCCCTCTTAGATACCTAAGAATCCACTGAACTTCCCTCCAGTACTCCTTCCCCGAATTGGCTCCATAGTTTCTGACAACTCCCACTACTTGGGAAAATACAGGTCTACGCTAGACCTCATGTGATGTCAAACCCTGTTTTAAGCTAAGCTTAAACTGTCCAGCCCTTGGTGTGCTTTCTGATTTTGCATCCTGCTTCTTGAACGCCACCAACACCATCTTCACATCAGCTCCCACTGGAGATCAAATCTCCATGTCTCTTATGCCAAAGAATTTTGCTGCTCCAAATTCTTCATGACACACCTCTAAACTAACCTTACCCTTAGCTTAGCAAATCCCTGTATGTACAAACCTGCTATCAAATCACCCACATACAGTAACAAGATAATGTTGTGACCATCATCCACCTGGTAAGATAAACACAATAGTTACGCTGAAATTGACTAAAGCCATGCTTAGTCATCCTCCTATCAAAACCTATACCACTATCCTGCAGCTTTCTCAAGACCATATACCTTGGCCTTCTATCTCACGTATCCATCCACTCTCTTCTTTACTTGGGAATCCATTCCATCTCTCAGTGCTTACTTCCAGCTGACAACTCTACCAACAAATACTTGTTTGGTTCTTCTCCAAGGACTCACACTCCTCATCTATGCCAAGCTCCCACTGTATCTGGATTCTACCTGCATTGTCTCTTCACGTCTTCCTAGTTCTTGACCATCAATAAGTAATATAAAGAAGGTGAACAATGAATATGAGGTTCACTTACCCTTTCTAACCTCCATATGAGCATTTGAGACTTGTTGACAGCTTGCTATGTGCCCAATATCCATTCCAATGACCAATCTCAGCCATCTCCCAGTCTGCTCCTGATCGATGTCAATTCCCTGCACTGACCCTAACTGTCGACATCATTTCCCTAGCCGACACCGATGTCCTCTCTATCAATGTCAGTTCCTTATGACTGACATCGATCTTCCTTCTGTCGATGTCGATTACTGTATGACCGATGCCGGTACCTGTGTTCACCTGTGAGTGATAACTTTTTACCCGCGAGCTCTCCATGGATCAAAACCTTATTTAAATCAACACAGCCCTACTTAGAATAATTCAGTCCACTCCACTGATCTCTGTCTGTCATCTCCTCCATGAACACCAAGGCTTTCCAATTATTTAGCTTGTCAAAAACATCTATCTTTCGCTTAAGAACCTGCATTCCCCTCCTACATATGTGACTAAGCCTACAAAGCCACACCTCTATAACAAAAGGTGAATCAGTAATAGAAGTAGATAGATAAAGGATACATACTTTCTTACCACCATCTAATTCAAGTGCATCCATTGTGAGAGTTACAGTGCATCTCCCATCACCCAAATTTCCTCAAGAAATTAGACTAATCTCCAAGACTGGTACCTGCATGACTTCCTTCAACCACTGTGTGTCATCTGTCTACAATTTCAGCTTCACTTCCCCTTCGTCAATAATCTAACAAGGCTCTCCAACCCCTAAATAAATCTCTCCAAAGTCTCTAAAGACGTATCCATGAAAAGATGCTCTATTTCAAGCTACATGGAAAGAGGCAAAAGAATCTATAAACAAAAATTCTACTTTATCCAGAGCAACCTGTGCAACGACCCCTGTAACATCTACTTCTACACGCTGATCTTCTACCAACCAACAATCTCCTTTTACCTACTCTTTCTTTCCATCAATCAGACCATTTGTGTTATTCAGTTTCTCCATTTGTAGCTTACTTTCTTCTACCATTGCTATACTCCCACTCAATTTGAAACCCCTGTGAGTGACCTGTAATCAAAAACACTACCAGATCTGAAACCACCTATTAGTCAACCCAACCAAAAGCTTTGATACTAATTGATGGCATCAGCTCTTGAACCTATAACCAAGGCTCTGATACCACTTGTCAGGAACCTAGAACAATAAACATGCTCCGATACCACGTGTCAGGATCTTGCTCCACCAATTAGAGCACATATGATTACTTCTTATATTAGCAACTAAACATAGAATTTAACCAGAATCAATAAGTAACTAGAAATATGAAACAACACAGGAATATGAGAGACAATACACAATTATATTAATAATCACTTAGAAGAATATACAATAAGGAAGATGCCACTTCTTCCTCCACCTCAAAGGTTCACCACACCTCAAGACCTTCTTCCCTCTCTCTCTCAGTCCCAATAATCAACTCCAATACAGAATTGATGTTCACCTCTCCAACTAGTCAGTAATAGGCTACCAGTACGTCAAGTACACAACCATACTCCAAGTAGATCTCCTGCTCTCTGCTGCTACCTGCAAATCACTAGACCTTACTCACCATTGTAGATCTCCAAAAGAAGCCATGTTATCCTGCTGACTAAGATCATACAAATAAGAAGAACCCTGTTGATTCTCCAAACCAGTACCCACCTTGGTATTGTGGCACTGGGAAGAACACTCCATTGCTCTCTTCTCTCAGAAGGATCTTGTAGCTCTCTTACTCCCTAGTTACAAGTTTACAATACATGCCAATGGGTCTATAGATAGATCCCAGACTTGAACAATAACTTAGACTATCTTAATTACAATAATTAGACACACAACTCAAGACTATGATTGGCCTTTAACATGCAAACTAACAGTCCAAAAATAGACTCTCTGGAATCAACATGCAAACTGCATGTTCACGTACAGGCTGTCGACGTCGGCTCCTCCATGACCGATGTCGGCCGAATGGTAACCGATGCTGGTTGGTTCTTCGCTGCTATCTAACTGATGTCGACTGATAAGACTGACATCAGTTGCCTTGCAACTAATTTTGCAACTTTTTGCAACCTTCGCAAGCTCTGTGACTTCTCCTGTTTGCATCCTGGTGAAGTTTTTAGCTCCACAACCTAACAGTTCTTTGATGTTGAGCTTCCCTTATTACCCAGTAGCCTTGCTAAGCTTGGTCATCTCTTCTTTATCTATGAAAAATTCAATAGGTTGCATCTATCCACAACATTTATATTATGTTGAGCTATATATCATAAAAAAAATTGTCTATCACTCATAATTTATATGTGATACATTAATATGCTACTTTCTAATAGAGACATTGATACATATGGTTGATGTAAACTAGTTTCATTTGCTTTATGTTTTACTCTTACTTTACTACATGATAATACAAGTTTTGTTTGATTATTGTGTGTGTACCTTGGCCTTTTGTGTGCAACATATACATATTATTTTCTTGTATGGAATCATTATTCCATTTTGTGTGTGGCCATTGGCCTTGTGTACTTATGCAACATTCACATGTCCATTGTTTAAGGCCTTTGGGATTTATGTATGACATATTATGTAAATTATGTAACATTATATGACATTGCTACCTTATTAATTACTTTTTATTATTGTTCCATGATTGATATCATTAATTACTAATATATCATATTCTTACTTTAGTGTCTTGATGCATATCATGCACATCATGATGATGCATTTCAATGTTATATTTCATATACAATTCAATTATATATTCAATACTATGATTTAATGTAATGCAAATGATTTAAATGTTACTATATTATTATATCTTCACATGTTTTATTTTGAGATAAATGGTTTTTAGGATATGTCTCTCATCCCAAATTTGGGGAATCACAATGGGATTGTCTTGAGAAGCTAAAGGTCCTCATGATCAAATTTTAGATTTATGGAACTATATAGTTTTTATAATTATAATATGATTCAAAATTTGAAGATTATGAGGGCATGTGACATGCATGTGTACTCATTCCTACAACTACAAGTTATAATTTTAAAATAGTTAAAATTTCAAATGGTATTTGATACTAATTTAGTATAGTACATGGGGCATAATACTCATTCGTGTTTAGGTTATTACATGGAAAATTCATTTTTTATCAAGTTCAAAAGTTTTAAAGTTTTAAATTTTTAAATTTTTAAAGTTTAAAATAGAATTTATATCATCTACAATAGTGTGATTCATCTCCATGTTACAAGTGGACCACTTTAGAGTTTGGCAACACTTAATGTTATGGTTGCACTTTTTCTATGTAACGAGCCACAGTTGATGGTTTCACACCCTAAATTATTTTATAGATTACTCTAGATATTAAAATGAGAGTTTTATCATCCAATATTTTAAACTTAATATCATTCAAAGGTTTTTTAAATTGATATTTGATCTCTCAATTTGCCAAAGGTTTAACATTTCTCCAAATGTTTGACTATGCAGGAAAAAACTTCTCCAATTTCAAGTTATAGAGTAATTATATTACATATTATTTTAGTTGTATATTTTTTTTGCTCTCTTTTAAAAATTCAAAATTTAAGTTTCATATTTTAACTTTCAAAGATGGACAAAAACTACTTTCAATGGCATTATTGCAGGTTTCATATTAAGACATCTTGCATGATCAAGATTTACATCATTTCGGTTTAAAAACAATTTAATTTAGTATTTTAATTTTGATGCATCATTGGATTAAAGTGGAGGAAAATGTATACACATAAAATTAATCATTAAGTGCTTCATAATTTTTAATTTTGGCATCCTTATCTTGCTTGGCCTATTCACCATTCCACTAACTTATAATCTCTATGGGAGTATATACTAATCTAAAAAATGTCTTTCAAATACTCATAACATCACTTATACATACCTAATTTAATTAAATGTACCTATCAAACCTTTTCCAGTAGTATTTGTCCTTATAGAATAGTAAAATACTAGGTCATATAGGGTCATATTGCGGCCTTGTCCACTAGTGTGGCTTTGTCTCCCATACCCCAATAGTGATTTTTTTTTAAATTGAGACTTTATGGTTAACCCATCCCATGTTTTTATCAAGTTTATCTAGTGAAAATATTCAAAAAATTTCCTCTATATAATCACATTAAGGATTATCAAAATACATCTAGAAATCACTTAGAAATTTTACTACACAATGAGAAAAAGAGCATTATTTCTTCCCATTTTAATTATGTTAAATTATAAAAGTCATAAGCTAATTCTAAATTTAATTTATTATAATTCAAGGCATCCATGTTCAATCATTTCAATCAATCTTATAGATACATTCATATAGTCACATAATCACAAATCAGATACTCACACTGAGAGGGAGAGATATATTGGCATAAGGCCCATTTAGGCTATCTTTTTTTGGGATAGCTCAGTTATTCCCCTAACCCTATTCCACCCTTTTTTAATTTTACCTCTATTATGTTTATTGTTTGGGATTCTAAAATTTTTTATTTTTATGTCCTCGTATGACAAATTGGCTCCAACACATAATCAAAAAAACCTTTACAAATAACCACAAGTACTTGCATAATAAATTTAGTCACATGGTCAATTTGTATGTGGAAATAACCAATATACAAGGCCACATTATGCCCTATTAGTCTACCATAGACCTATCCCAACATAATTTTAATTCTTGATTTCAAACACGACATAATACATGGGTATTTCAAATAGTTTTCAATCACAATTAGCTTACATAGTCAGTATAAAATAAATTTGAGGGAGGTTTACATATATATTGGTTTATTTACTATTTTTATCTATTCTATAATTATGTAAATTATATATTTTATTTCCATATATGTATATTTCCTATATATTGGTTTCAATAGTTTGTATTTATTATTTTGATTCATTTCAATTCAAAATAGACTACACACAAGATATGTTTTAGGTTGAATACTTTAAATAGAAAAAAGAAGACTTATATATCCTTATTTGAGGACTCCAAATATTTTGACGGATCTTTGGCATGATTCATATTAAGTGTTAAAGACCATAATCAAGATAAGACCTCTAATAATAATAATAATTTAAACTTATAACTCCTCCTTTTACTATTTAATAGTATAAATACGAGTACAAAAAATTAATATGAGTGTTTTATATGGTTTAGTAATGAAATATGACCACTATATATATTGTTCCAATACCTAAAATAAGGCCAAAGCCCTAATATGATGGTATTCACCAAACCCAAATAGTTGTAAATATGTTAACTAATGAAATATTATATTAAATAAGATAATATAGTACAAATGATATAAAATAAACTTAGAAGCTAATACAGTACAGGGAGAGACAACTATGAAAGAGATCATACTGACCTAGCCAATATAGTAGGAATAAAGGATGGCTATCAAGACTGAATGAAAATTATATAGAGAGATAAGATATAAAGAGACTTAGATGAGATTAGACTGATACTAATTAAGATATGAAAAAGTAGTATGTTATATCTTTCAAAGTACCATGAACTAATCTCACCTCATTCTTGATGCACCCTTTAAGGTGTGTACTCAAGGAAATTGATGCATTGAAAATCCCCTATAAGAGAAAATGTTATTAAAATGATAAAATTTTAAAAAATCAGGTGTATACAAGAATCCCACCCTAAATCTCATCATGTTTCATAGTATTGTAATGTGGGATGGTGTTTTAGGATAGATACATAACACAAAAAGGCATAACTAAAAAAGATGTTGAAATAGCTGATGATAAATGAATAACTGAAAATGTCATATACACACCTTGACTTACCTTTATATTGAATGACTACATGTAAGTATTATGGTCTCAATCATATAGGGTGTACTAGTTATATTTGAGAAACCCTAATGATATAAGGCTAAAAATAGATCAAATCAATGTGCACATATATAGGATGGTTAATAAATGGATGTAAAAATATAAAACTCCTATAAATGATTGAAAAACTTGGAAATATTGGCAAACCAAGATTGATAAGGCTAAGTTATAACCAAAACATCCAAATAAGCATATAATTAACATGGGAAAATTGGTGAGCCATCAAACTAGGGAATTATATTATTATTAGTATTAGTATTAGTATGAATAACATATACATAATACATATATATACATGAAATAATAATAATAATAATATATGTATGTGTATAATTAATATATTTAATGTATGTGTATTATTATAAATATATTATGTATATACTATTATTATGTATATTATTATTTTTTGATAAAGATAAAAGGAGGGTTATCAAAGGGTCCCTTCCCTTTTACATAGAAATTGAAATACATGACAAAGAAGGCTAATAGAACAGAAATCGATAGGGCTAAAAAATAGCTCCAAAAAAGATTAGCAATAAACCTAATAACTAGAACACTAAGCCTTAAAAAATAGTAATACTCTTGGTGTATCTTGATTTTACATAAGTTGTTGGTATGGAAATCCTCATCTTCAAGAGATGAAAGATGAGGAAAATAGATTTTATAATTCAAACTTCTAAGAAAGTACCTTGGAGTATCAATTAATTATGTTTTTTATCCTAATACATATATTTTATCTCAAATTTTCTTGTATTTTTTAACCAATTATTGATTAGAGAATTTAAACTAGTTTAATCCTTATTTGGAGGGCTCCTCAACTATTTATCTAAAGAAGAAAGGTTCCTTTGTTGACAAAGCTATAAAACTAGCTTTGGTTCTTCCTTAAATAGGATTGGTTATTCCTTGGGTTTATTAATGTTTCCCATAATATTTGACTACGAATTGTTAGATTTTACTTTTAAATCTCCATTAGCACATCCATTTAGGCATTTCCTCTTTATGTGACCTAATTTCTGACATCTATAACAGAGAATGTTGATGTTCTCATAGTCAATAGACTAAGTCCAAGTGCCCTCTCTTGACTAAAATGTTAACCTTTAAGGTCTTGGGATTGTGGCATCTTTCAAAACCACTATCTTTTCCTTACTCATGTTGGATTTTTATTTTAGATTATTTTTTGTTTGATCATCCATAGATAGATAATTGTTAATGGCATCCTCTATTTTTGAAAATATTTTTTCTCCCTATAATTCCATAGGGAGATCATAAAGATTGACCACCACATGAACTATTTTTATGTTTTTAGTGAGGGGGGTGAAACTTATTATCCATGGTCTAATTAATAAATCCCTTTTACCCATGAAGGAACTACTTCTATATTCAAAAACATAGCTTCTAATTTATGTGCAAGAGAAAGTTGTTATGAAGTTTTTGGGTAAGAAATAAAGTAGTCATTTATCATTACATGTATTATTATTATTATTATTATTATTATTGTTGTTGTTGTTGTTGTTGTTGTTGTTGTTGTTGTTGTTATTATTATAAAAAATAATAATATATTAATATAATATTATTATTAATATATTATACTATTAATAATATATATAATATACATAATAATAAATAATAAAATTAATATAAGTTAAAACCCAACGCAAATAAAGGACAAATAAATATCAAATTCTAGTAAAAATATCAATGTAAAAGAAATCAAACTCAAACAAAGATGTGAAAAAGTAAAAATAACACTAAATGGTCCACAAAAAGGGTGAAACATGAATGCATCAAAAGAAAAAAATGAGACTGTATGACCTCAAAAATTGAATAGAAAACTCAAGGTCCCAAACATAACTAATATAAATCCTAGAATTATAAGGTGATGACCAAGAAAGCATCTTGCAATAACTCAAAGATGCAACTTATATTTTAGATATGGAAAATCTAAATTTGTAATAATGATAACATGTCTGAAAGTGAATTAAGAATAAAAATTATAATATGGGAGAGACTTAGAAACAAATATGCCTATTAAAGGGAGAAATGGAGGGATGTAAAATAAGGAATCACCAAGGTGAAAACATGGTATTTACCAAAAATAAGACAATCTATCAAGACTAAAACTTTTTAACATCAATGGCCCTAGAGAATCCTACCTAACAAACATAATCTTGGGATAAGAAGTTAAATATAAATATCATCCCATGAAGGCTATCATGTATTAAAAATATAAGTATCCTACTTTTCCATAGTGTGTTCCCAAATCTTAACACTCCTTAAAAATTTGTCGATCTACTATGAAGATCAGGTACTTGTGTGATAAATTAGGTGGCATAAGAATGTAATATATTGATAATTAATGATATAATGAGACATTATACCCAAATATACTATCCTATTAGACCCAAATGGTTCTTATCCATATCTGAGGCCAACTATGGATTTTGAGCTTTTACTAGAATAGGAGATGTGTGAAAAAAATTGTCTTTTGGTGTGATTATACAAGATATCATTTTTATTTTAAAAATCTTTTCTTATGATTTGGTTTTTTATATTTTTTTATTTTCCTCCTCTATTTGATAAAACCAACAATGGGTGTTAAAAATAACTATCACAAGAGAGATTACACCTAGACACTAAAGAGAATAACCTAAAGACCATGGTGCCTAAATAATCCTAGACTTAAACCTTAAAAAATAGTGAAATCTTGAAACAAACCCTGGTGAACCCAAAAGGAAATGAATAATAAGAAAATTATGGAAGTGAGCATGAAATTATTGGGTTTACCCAATTACAAAAAATATATAAATAGATATGGCACAATGATAGGAGATTGAGACTTCATCATAAGAAAGGGTAAATTTTGGATAAATACATGTATATAGACTACTATAGTCTTAGAGAAAGATAATATGACTAACTCTAAGTGATGAAAACACTACTTTCAATCATTGTCTTATCTTCCTAAGAATACACCTAATAAAGGTTAGGATAAATATCAATTTATGTAGTAAAATTAACAATGTTGGGCATTTGCGAGGAGGGATTAGTTGATTCCCTAGGTCTTACTATGCATTTCAAAATTTTAAAATCTAAGAGGCATAAGTAAGATGAAGATATGGAGCATAAAAATGATAAATCTATGAAGTTTAGAAAATATAACAAAATCCCAAAGGATGTATATATTGATAAAATATACCAAAGCATCACAAAAGAAATAATGGTTGGTGAAATAAATCAAATGAGTGTTGAGAGAAAGATAAAGAGGATGGTCATTTGTGAGGAGGGCCTAGTTTTATTCCCTAGATCTTACCATGCAACTCACAAACTAAAAAACAAAGAGGTGTAAAAATGACAAAAGACAAAAGGACCAAGTATAGGTATTAGGGATAATGAAAAAGAGACCCCGATTTGTGTAGATAAATAAAAGGTAAGTTGAAATACAAGAGAGTAAAATTATAACCTACCATAAATTTTATCTCAATAGAATATAAACTAACTATATACATGAAATTAATATGTAATAAAAATATCATGATGGTTATGTCACTAGAGAATCCATTCAAACCTATAATAGGTCTAGCACAAGCACCGACAGAAGGAATCACCCAAAAGAGTGGGATCATAAAAGAGACAAAATAACCCATAAAATAAAGGATGCTAAAAGGTAATCATGTAGTAAATGTATAACCATAAATCAAAAGACCACAACATATCAAAATGGAAGGAGGTGGAATATTAAAAATCCAAAGGTGATATCAAATATCCTCGAGGGAAACTAATTCCAACTATAAGATACCAAAGAATAAAAAAGGAAGAAATGGTGTAATAAAAATTATGCTAAGGAAATAAAATGCAGAAAAGTAAGAAAACATGAGATCAAAAATTCAATCAACCTCTATGTTAATGAAAAGATAAAATAAAATCATGTGAAATGCAATCATATTTTTATCACAAGGTTTCTTGAACATGAATTTTTTTGTTTGTAAGGTGTAAAAAAAAATTGATTGTTGCCTCATTTTAACTATAAGAGATCATTAATCAAAGATAATGAGGATGGACATCATAATATTCCCCCAAAATGCACATAAGAGTAAGGATGGGCATTGCAAGATGCCTCAAAGGCTGAAATAATAAAAGCTTAGGTAGTGCAAGGTTCATCAATATGTGTAGTAAGTAATGTATGGCCATCATAAGATGCCCCAACATGTATGATGTAGTGGTATGGGATTTAACCTCAAGATAAAAAATAATAGTGATACTTTTATATGTTGTGTAAGTATGTATTAAGTAGGGAATGTGCCATCAGGGGTAATGTTAGGATTTATGGGAGGTGATAGCAAATTATTTTGTATAATATCAATCAGATAGATTAAATCTAGTATAACAAGACTAAAATGAACTATATCCAAGTATATACAATATGGTGTAACAAAATTATAATAAAAGGTATCAATAAGGTTGATAAAGTTTGATAAAATAGATGGAAAATGATTGTTATGGTTATGATTAGGGATTAGATAAATTAATATTGTATCAATACTTTCAGGGTGATATGACCAAAAAACATAGTGTAATCACCTAAAAGTGGTATTTAGATGCTAAGAGTGTTGTTTGAGACAACCTATTCCTATCTTAGACCTAGACCTATCTTAGATCCTTTATCACACTTTTTTAGCCATTGTGTGGAAAACAAATGTCCCTAGTCAGTAAAAACATAGTCCCATACCTTCATTCCTAGATCTTAGCCCTTTGTGCCTAAGAGCCTACTAGTTGGATAGTAGCACCACATTAAGGACACTAGATACACATGGTGCTAGTGTCCCCAACATGGTGCTAGTGTGCCTTACCATAATGCTCTTGAATGAATATATTTTCAAACATGTAACTCTCCTAAGGTTATCTTGAGAACACTTTATTATCTGCACAAGCTATGAAACACTATAAATATATGACTATTAGATATTTATCCACTAGATGGAAAATATATGAAAAAATATTATTCAAACAAGAAATAATTTGATCAAAATTAAGGTTATTAATCCCTATTCTACCCTACTTCTGCATACTACCATCTACATTTACCCTAAGCCCAAATTTCAAAGATTTCCAAACTCAAGCACACTCAAGGCATTCAAGACCACTATAATTCTAGAATTCACTTGTAATTTCACCAAATACTATGTGGGGTAACTATATTGGGCTTGATCCCTCTTTAGAGTATTGGTATGTAGGCAACTCTCTTCATGGTAGGGTGTTGAGGATGTCCAACCTATCCTATAAAGGAACACACATTTTTAGCTCATGTCATAATTGCAAGGAGGATTAAGGTTTGAAACATAAATTAGTTATTATAGGCACAAAATAGAGTTTTAAACTTTGTGTGCATAGGAATATAACCTAAAAACATAGGTGCAAGTGCACCTAAAATTTAGGAATAGTCCTACATAAAGTACACTAGCATCATTTTTAGGACATTAGAGCCACATGGCACAATTTTCCAAGTGGGGATCTACTATCCAAGGGAATATCTGACTTAGATATCCTATAAAAAAACACTCATACCTATCTATAGCCCAATTTTTAGCACTTATATTTTCCACATCAAGTGTTTTATAAATAAGTCTCTATTTGCACATATTTGTTACTATTTTTAGAAAGTCAAAGAAAGTCAAATCCTATAACAAATTAGTGGCTATTTATTGTATATTATTTCATTTATTTAGACAACTCAACCCTTTAATCTAACATAGGATTTTACATTAGTAAAACCCTAAAAGGTTAAAACATTTAGTGAACCTAACTTACTTCGAATATTGCTCAAAACCCTAGTTTGCATTCTCTAAATTTTTGTGCAAAAATTAGGGTTACAAACTTCTATTTTTTTATTTTTTGGCAAAAACTAGCTCATTAAATAAATCTCACATTAGGGTTTCATTTATTTAAATATAATTTAAATTTTTTCAAAGAAACCCTAATTCAAAAAACCCTAACCCTAGACACGTTTAGGGTTTATATCCTTTTCTATTTATACTCAGATTTTAGTTCCAAAATATTATATTTGCTTCCATATTTATTTTTTGCAGTCTTTCTTAGATTAACATTCTTCAAAGGTTAAAAATATACAAAACTTGTTTTCCTACCTTTAAAACTATAATGTCATAATTTACCAATAGATTCGATGAGACCAATAAGAAATAATTACAATATTTTGTGTCCAAACATATAGATATACAAGATGACTTCATCACTATTCTTCAAGAACTCTAAAAAATAAATAATGGTCAATCTTCAATTCCCCCAATTAATAATGTTTTACACCTGTAATGGGGATAACTTAGCTATCACAACCTAAAATTATAATTGAACAACCTTCAATGATAGATACAACTCCCATGGCTAGTTCTTCCATTCTAGATGTACAATCCCTTATGCATGAGATTCATAATCTATAGTCTAAGGTGTTGCATCTTGAGAAAGGATCCACTAGGTCATTGCATGCCTTGGATTCTAATATTATATTGCATACAGCTTTGGCACATCATACAGTGGAAACTCCATTGCCATCTAGTTTTGTGGCACCCATGATTACATTATATGAGGGCAAGGGTGACCCAAAGCATCATCTTAGAGATTTTCACATAGCATGTTTGGACTACATTTCTAATGATTGGCTTCTCATAAATTTATTTCCAAGTATATTAAAGGATTATGCCCTACAATGGTTTTATGATTTACCAAATCAATCTATCACAACATTCAATCCTTTGGCCAACATATTCTTAGCACATTTATCCATCAATATCAGTGATAAGATATCATATGCACAAGTGGCACAATTGAAACAAAAATCAAATGAGCCTATCATAGATTATGTCTTATGATATAATACTATATTATCCAAATCAATTAGCCCCATGGTAGATAGAGAGCTTCAATACATATTTAAATAAAGTCTCTTACCAGCATTACATGAAGCTATCTTATTCAAGAAGTTTCTTACATTTATAGATTTGTGCCACACATTCAAATAAAGAGAGGTTAAGCTTCTATCAATGGGAAAACTCAAGTATAATAATGGATTAGATCCAACTATTAAGAGTTAAAATAAACATCCATACAATGTAAGGGCCACTGATAAAAAAAGTGATCAAAAGGCCATAATCAACATAGCTTCAAATCCATCTCCTAGATTGGTTTTATCTGCTCCATAGCACCAGATCTTTACCAACCTTCTAGAGTCACGAGCATAATTTTTACAATATCTATTAGAATACAATGTCATATCTCTCCCTCCCATTAAAGAGGTTTATATGACATGACCTCTTCCAAATAACTATGATTTTAATAAATTCTACAAGTATCACATGGTACTAGGCCATTTAATAAATAGATGCATAAGCCTAAAAAAAAGATATAAGATCTGATTGAGGTTAATATTATTGATGCGGGCATACCCATAGATGCACTAAAAGCACAAAAAATAGAAGATAAAACACTAAATATATTCTTAGATCCATTTCCAAAGCACATAATGTATGATACTAGGAGTACATTAGGTGTTCACTACACATATCGGGAACATCCACCACCAGCTTCATATCATACTATTATAGAGGAGGCACATCTATTACACAGCATTATTGGCATGTACCATACTACAATTCCACTTGGACCACTCATCATATTCTCAAAGTAAGAGATTGTTGATGATGATACAAATTTACATGCACTCTTTATATGAGCATACATAGATCATCATCCTATCTAGAGTGTTATGGTTGAAAATGGGTCAAGCATTAGCATGTGAATTATGACACTTTTTTAGCATTTACATACTCAAATTAGGATATATTCCCCATAGACAACCATTAGTGGTTTTAGTGATCATGTTCAAAGTTCTATTGGGAAGATTGTGCTTTCATTATAGGTTAGACTAACACATATAGCCACTCGGTTCCTAGTAGTACCTAGTGTAGGCATGTTTGATATGATATTAGGTAGGCCATGGTTACATTAGCTTCAAGCCATCCCATCTATAGTGCACAAATTCTTAAAGTACATACATGCAAATTAGGTGGTCAAAGTTAAGGGTCTCCCATATGAGTATCCTCTACCCATCTCATAGGTAGTTCCAACACATTTACTAGTTACAGTTCTAGCCTTATTACCATATATTGCATAATTATTAGTTACATCTTAGAGTATATTTATTATGCATACATCACAAAGTTTAGTAGATTTAATAGTGCAATCATGGTCTACTCACATGGTATTGACACATACACATACTCTCCCATAGAGACCATTATTAGAGAGACCCTTGCATTAAACATATGTCACATAATCTATAGGATCTTCCTTCACTCATTTTATGTTGAGATTAGTATTATTGGGTTCTATAGGTTCTCAACATAGGGCACCTATGTCACCTATAGCTTCTCTACTAGATGGGTTCCTAAAACCCCTATAGTTCATTGGGCATCATAGTCAATGTCATAGATTCATAACACAACTACACAGGTAGATACAAATAAAAATGGCTCACTAAAGTAGATTATGGGCTCATAAATGCCTTTTCATAAATCATACATGATCATAATTCCCTTATTTGACATAAATCATAGTGATAGTGAGTCTCCTATGAGACTCATCAGTTAGTATGGTTGCTACCCACCTGTATATACCTTCTTCTCTCTTGCTCCTTATACATAGTTTATTTTCATTTGATTATACATAGCTCATATCCAAAAAATATGAAAATAGTATAACATGCCAAAACACAAAAACATTTAAATATTACTCAAAAAACACAAAAATTAAAAATTGTATGCATTTTTATGTTTTCATTTATTATATTTGTCAGACATTACATATGTTATATATCTTAGTATAGTCAGTTTTATCATACATACATGCTTCATTTGTTTTTATCGAGTGCTTGCAGATTACATATAGGACTCAAGTCTATTACATTGATCTAGACTTGTTATCATCTATTCACTACGAGCATATACACTGATCTAGGTTTATCCATTTAATACATATGCCCACTTGGGGGTATCTCATACATAGTTTTTATTACCAAGTTTTATCCTTACATTCCTTACAATCCAATTTTTTCATTGATAAAACATGATATTAATCACTATTAATCATACTCAGATTTTTTGTCAACTATCACTAGTTTAGACTCAGTATATGTATATCCTAGAATTTACATAGATTTTTACTACATTCATGCATACTTTCATTTCTAGTTTTCCTAGTTTATACTTAATTGTATTCTTTATGCTTCTTCTATTCAAAGGCATTTGAATATGCCATTGTTCTTTAGTTCTATTCCACTTATATTTATGTATGTCTTAGACATGTTCCCATGTCCCTTGTGTGTGCTTTCCTGATTATGTATCCGTATATTTTAGCATGTCCTTCTATGTGGCTCTAATATAATTTACTTTTTGCTTATGTATGTAGATAGTTGAACATGTCCTTATATGTGTTCTATTATTAAATTTAGTGGCATTGCCCATGTCCCTTGTATTATGGCCCCTTGGCCTATTTTTTTGTGCCCCATGTATTTTTTATGTATGTTTTCTTGTATGCATCATGGACATGACACTTGTAATTTCTTGTTATACACACCATTTTTTGATGTTATGAGGGACCTCATGCATCTACCCTTCATACTTGGGTGTCGTGATGGACATCACACCCCATCCCCCTAGTTATATACTTAGATTTATTGTTATACACATTGATTACATCTATCTTAACACCCTTGTGTAATATTATATACAAAATACATCTTGCATTACATAGTTATGCTCAGTTTCTATTACAGTCTGATGTTATGTTTACACATTGTCTTGGATTATCACATAATCATCATATATGTTCTAACTAACACATTTTATAGAGCTATTTATTTTGAGGATAGTTATTTCATAGTTTTAAAATTGCCCTTAGGGGAGGGGCATTCATAGTTTTTCATAGATATCAATCTTATACATTACATTCACATATCATTTTTAAGTGCACATGCTCAATTTTATGAAATTAGACACAAGTAAGACATAGGAAAAATAGGGACTCAAAAAGTAATTTAGTCACTTATATTTTAGACCAAATAGACATTATCTCCTATATTGAGACACTAGCACCATATGGCACTACTTTCCAAGACAAGGTTCTATTATTGATTATCCCTAGATTTAAGGTAGTTTAAATTAGCCAAAATTATACACCAAGTATAGAATAGGTTTGCATATATATAATTATATATTTGATAGTTATGCTCAAATTCACACTAGTTCAGCTCAATTCATATTAGTTGCTCAGATTGGTGGCATCATGTGTAGCATTATCATCCCCACATTTAGTTTAGATACACAAATATATTCATTATAACTCAATCCAAAATTAATATACTTAGTTATAAAATTGGGGGCATGTGTATGGCACATTATTTTCATATATTTAATTACACATAGGTTGATTAGATGGAATGGAAAACTCCATGTCATTTTCTATGTTGTATACACTTGACATCATATTCCAGGTTATCACTAGTTTTATGCCTTACTCCATCTATAATGGTTGGCATTCCTGAGTGGCCCAGAGTCCCCAAATGTACCTGAGTAGTCATGGATATGACATACATAATTAGATATACCTAATTAGATATTTTTAACACCTTTCATAGTTCATTTTTAGATGCATCTACTACACATGGGTAGGAAATGATGGAATTTTAACCTACTTGTGTTCTTGATCCACTTGCATGAAAGGGTTATACACACTTATAATATAATCCAAGCTCTTCACAAGTCATGATCCACCAAGTAGGGGTGGGAAATGATGGATTCAAAACTAGATTGAGTTCTTGATCCACCCACATGAAAGGGTTAGAGACACTTATAGTTTTATCCAAGTTATTCATAGGTCATGATCCACCAAGTAGGTTTGGAAAATGATGGAGTCAAAATCAAATTGAGTTCTTGATCCACCCACATATGAGGATTGAACAAGATATCAACTTAGTCTAATATATTCAATGATTTGATCACTATGTACACACACACACAGAGGTTGTCACTAGGTTCATGCATTGGTTCATGTACCCAATGAGGTGTATTCATTTCTTTCCTCTTTCCTCTTTCCTCTTTCCTTTTTCCTATCTATTTACTCATCTTTACTCAGTTACTTTATCCATCATAATCTTTTACTTTTGACATCTCTTAAGTAAGGAATGATTTATGCATGTTCCATTATAATTCAATATTTGTATCATGCTTCACATATGCATACCTAGCATCACATACTCAGACTCAACTATGTAGGCTTTAATTTATAGGTAAGTCTAGGTACACTTAGTTTTTCTTTATACTATTCATTTTTCTTTATTGAATTTTTAGCATAAAGGGGGGGAAATGTAATCACTTAAAAGCGGTATTTGGCTACTAGGAGTGTTACTTGAGATAAATTATTCCTAGATTAGGCCCAAACATATCTTATAGCCTTTATCACATTTTTTAAACCATTGTGCAAACCAAAAATGTCCCTAGTTAGCAAAAACACAGTCCTAGACCTTCATTCTCAAATCCTAGCCCTTCATGTCTAGCATCCTACCAGTTGGGCACTAGTTCCATATTAAGGACACTAGAGCCACATGGAGCTAGTGTCCCCAACATGGTGCTAGTGTTCCTTGCCCTAACTCTCCTAAATAGATATATTTCAAACATGTAACCCTCTTAAGGTTGGCCTAAGCACATTTTATTATCCACATAAGCTACATAACACTATAAATATAAGACTATTAGACCTTTATCTACTAGATAGAAAATAGATGCAAAAATCCTATTCAAACAAGAAAAAATTTGAGTAAAATCAAATTTATTAATCCCTATTTTACCTTACTTATACATACTACCATATACAATTTCCCTAAGCCTAGATTAAAAATGTTTCTAATCTCAACCACACTCAAGGAATTTAAGACCAATATCATTCTATCATTCACTTGTACTTGTACCAAGCACTAGGTGGGATAACTACATTGGGCTTGATCTTTTCAAGTATTGGTATGTAGGCAACTCTCTTCACAGTAAGGTGTTGAGTATGTCTAACTTATCCTACTAATGAACACAAATTTTTAGATTATGCCATACTTACATGGAAGATTAGGGTTTGAAATATAAATCATTTATCACAAGTAAAAAAATAGAGTTTTAGACTTTGTGTGTGTAGGAACAGAACCTAAAAACACAAGCACAGGTGCACCCAAAATTTAGAAATAGTCATGTATAGAGTACAGCAGTAGCATTTTTAGGACACTAGAGCCACATGGTGATACTTTCTAAGTGGTTCAACACTATCTAATGGAATATCTAACTCAAGGATCTTGTAGATGACACTTAGACTTGTCCATAACCCAATTTTCAACACTCAGATCTTCCATGTCAGGGGTTTTCTAGATAAGTCTCTATTTGTACATATTTATTACTATTTTTAACAATTCAAAGCAAGTCCAATCTTGTAACAAATTAGTGGTTATTTATTTCATATTATTTCATTTATATAGACAACTTAGACTTTAATCTAACATGGGATTTTACACTAGTAAACCCTAAAAAGTTAAAACACATAGATAAATTAAAGAATGAAAATATTAAATTTATCAAAAACTTGTTCAAAGATAAAAATATATTTTAATTCATTTTACAATGCACCCAAGCTTATTTAGTATTTCAAGGGTGGTTTACCTATGAGACCCAACTAACTTATGGGTACAAACTATATAACTACTAACTTAAAAACTTATTAACAACACTAACATTTATTTACTATTGCTTTCATTATTAAATGGATATACATGCCCCATAAATATAACACACAAACCAAAAATTATCAAGGTTCAATATCCTAAGAAACCCCACTTTGATCTAAAGGGGTATAGATTATGATCTGGATCATATGACTATGAATTCATCAATAGTATATATTGCACCTATAAAATGACATATTGTACATTGTGGTATTGATCAACTAATGTTGCTTCACATATAACTACACTACCTTGTGTGTTGTGACATTAATTATGAAAATTATATTTTTATGTTCATCTTCTCTTATCATTATGTACCTATATTCTAGTATAATCACAATCAAGTTTTACTCAACTACATCAATCAACATAAGTCTTCACACAGAAAGTCATCAAGTGACTATCTAGTACTATGTATGAACATCTATTCTAATTCCAAATGATGTTAACCTTTATCTCTATCAAATCATACAATCATTGATGACTAATTGAATGTGAATATAACATCTTCCCCTATCGATAAATAGGTGAAAATTTCTTGTAGTGAAAAAAATACAAACAAATTTTTATGCTTCTCGTTAATGATATCAAAGAATTAAAGACCAAAAATAAATAAAAATTCCAAGCCAATTTTGATATTATATAATAACCCTATCTTTGAGTTAGTAGTTCACTTAAGATGGGTGAATCTTTGTGCATCCAAAAGATGTAGTTAGGTACATCTAGACCACAATCTTCTTCCATGTAGAATGTTTTTTGGTCAGATGACATATTGGAATAGCCAAAATAACTAGAGAAACCACAAGAATATCCATTAGAGTCAACAATGTAATGTGCTTCAACCTTCCTTCTATATCTGTAGGGTTGATTTTGAGAAGGTAACACACTAGCATAGTGACCTATAACACTACATTTATAGCATTTTGGCTCATTTCTACTAGAACTGAAAGATGAGAAAGAGTAACTAGAGAAACCACAAAAGCAAGAATAATGTTTATTTTTATGTCATTTTTTATGTTTTGAAGAATCTAGAGAATGTTTTAAAGAATGTCTTTGAGAATTATTTAGATAATTTTCACATAAATGCTTCATTTTATCATGTCTTTTATCTTTTTAATATTTCCCTTCTTTTGTAAAGTAAACATCTTATGTAGGCTTAGTACTCTTCTTCTTGGTGAATTATTACTCATGTTGACTAAGTAACTCACATATGGAATCAGATGTTGATTTATTAATTTTGTCATTGAGTTACAACAATTCTATAAAGTTTGTAATGTTGAAATAAGTCCATTCAAAATGATGGAGATAAACATATCATCATATATTCTCCTTCATATACTAAAATATTCTAGTTTCAAGTTTTTCATCCTGGAGATATATTCATATACATCTTCATCTACATAAAGATTTGTATTTAACAATTTCATTAGGAGATCAATTTTATCATATGATAGTTATTTCTAATACAAATCATTAAGTGTTTCCATGATTTATAAACAATAATTTTAATTTCTTCGATGTGAATTATTATGTGTGTAGAACAAGAAGATTTTAACAATGCTAGTGCATGTTTATCACATTTTTAAAATTCAAGAAATTTACTAGCTTCAACAAGAGGTGTGGGTTGGTTTTCAAATAGTTCCCAAAGATCATTAAAAACTAGTGTATTTTTTATATTCATGCTCCATTCCTTATATTTCTTGGGTGTTTATCTTTGTGCTTTAGAGATTAGGATTATAATTTTATCCATTATGACACACAAATATCACAACACAAAATAATGGAATTACTACTTTGGGACTTTGCCTTTACCCTTTAGTAGCTTCATGATACAATGTATTTTGGTTGGACCTTGAGACTTATCAACCTTAACATGCATTTACAATCAAAATTACTTCCTTGTGTCTCCCTTTTTCATATAGTACACAACTTAAAAGAGGAAAATTTATTTAAAGATTCCCTTTTTTTAAATAAATACGTAAAAGTGTCTTGTGGCAAAAAATATATTTTGGTATTTGAAATTTTAACATCCCTTTTTACTAAATGTCTTACAAATTTATTTAAATTTACAAGTCATGAAGGGAATATATTATATTTCAACTATATTTTTTTGAGTTTCCAAAATAAATAAAAATTATTTGTACATTAAAAACTGCACTACCCAAAAATGTGTTGATTGTATTAGATCAAAAATGATGGAAAGACCCATTGTAATGGTGCAGAGTGATTGATAACATCAAATATTGTTTGAAACATAGCTTTGTGAAATATTATAATGTATTTATAAAGTTCTTAAAACCATACAATATTCCTTTAACTCATTTAGAATAGGTATTTGGGTTGTATAACATCATTCAAAAACATCTAAATAAAGTTTGGTTCATAAAAATTCATTATATAGTTGTAAAACATCATAAAAGTATGTAAAAAATGATATTTTTATTAAGTGGTTGTAAAATGTCATACAATTTGGTCTTTAGATTGATTTTTTTAGATTCGAGGCTATAAAAATACTCTAATACTATGTAGGTGTATTTTGGACTGAGTAGAAAGGTTGAATGTCATATAATTGATTATTATGGATTTTAAACTTCAAAAATAAAAACTTGATTTATTCAAAATGACAAAGCTCGTCCTTTCTCATTTACAAAAAAAATTGCTTTACTTGGGCCTACTTTCATGTTCACCTTCTTGAAAACTTGGTTATGATACCACTAATAGGGCCAACAAACATTTGTAAATAGAAGAATGAAAAATATTAAATTTATCCAAAACTTTCTAAAATATAAAAATCTATATTAATTCCTTTTAAAATGCATCCAATCTTATATAATCTTTCATAAGTGATTTTCCTATGGGTCCCAACAAACCTAGAGGTTCAACCCATATAACTAGTAACTTACAAGATTATTAACAACACTTACATTTATTCATTATTGATACTTTAACTATCAAATGGGTGTACATGCCCATACAAATAACACACAAACAAAAACATGTTTGGATCAATATCCTAACATAGGAATGCGATTGATACCATTATGAATATAACGGTATGTTAATAAAATTGCATCATCATAGTCTGAATGTTGGTTGATATAGTTAAAATAATCTAAAGGTAATAGGATAATTATTTTTACAATCTATAATGTCTAATCGATATTATTAGGTGAAGAAAATGGAATTTTATTTGCACTCTATAATGATTGGTAGTTGGTGGAGTTGGATAAAAAAATAATAACTATATTAGTACATTTTGGGTCATGACCAATTCAATTATTTGTCATGGGAGCTAGAATTAGAATAATAATGATACTTTTGAGATCTTGGTTGATGTAGTTAGTATTAAGGTAATGAATTGTATCATCATATTTAATATCATGGCCAATGTAACACTTAAATTTAGTCATTAAGTGTTTGAAAATATTTAATCTTGACATCATTATCTTGATTGGTGTTTCATCATTTTGTTAACTTGTAATCTCTATGAAAGCCTTTATTATTCTTCTTAATGTCTTAAAAATTCTATAAAAAAATAATTTATACATCCCTATTCTACTTATGAATTCATTTTATCCAAGTTATATTAGTATTATACCTTATGTAATTAGACTGCACTAGGTTAGATAGGGTCACAATCTGGCCTTGTCCAATAGTGCGGCCTTATCTCTCATGTTCTAATGGTAAATTTTTTAATTTGATACATTTCATATTGATATTCCCATGATTTAAACAAGATAATTTAATGTAAATATTCTAAGTTTTTCATTATATAAGCACATAAAATTCATTCAAACACATCTAGCATCTATCACATATCATCTAACAATCACTTGAAAATTTTACTGCACATTGAGAAAAATGGTACTAATATTTCCAATTAAAGTTTTGTTTTATTCTAACATTAATAGACTAAGTTTGAAGCTATTTTATTCTAGGTCAATTTAATTTATTGTCAATCACTAAATTTAATTTACTAGTTACATCCATAATCTAAATATCAAGATTCACACACTCACTCTAGGAGGGAAAACTACATCGATCTGAGACCTGTTTAGGCTATGTAGATAGCACTTAAATTATGTAGGATTTTATAAATACAAATTAGTTATTAATCTTACATGATTCTCCCCTTTACATTTGATCTCTATTTGATTTAATGTGCAATAACTAGGGTTTCATTATTATAGAATTTATGTACATCACATCAACACCTATAAATACCCAACAGACCCTCTTAGACAAGTTCAAGTTTTTTAATAGAAAAATAAATCATAGTCAATACAGATGTGGTCATAGTCAATAGGCAAGGTCACAATACATCCATGTTTGCCTTAGTGTTGTCCTGTCCTAGTACATCATAGAATTCTATTTTAGATGTGACACGGTTTAAAAATCCTCCCAATAAATTTGTCATCAACAATATCCCTACACAGCCAGCATAAGTAAAATCCAAGTTAGGTTTCCATATTTGTCAAAAGTTACTATTTATATCTCATTTCAATTTCTATTTTTTACATTTAATTTTGTATATTCTATAATCTAAATAAATATTTCAATATTTTGGTGTTTATAGAATTTTACTGATAAATAAAAATAAGCATTAAATTTTTTGATGAACCTATAAAAAAATTTATAATATTATTTTTTTTGTTTGATTTTCATCCTAGGATTGCATACAAATTCATGTAAATTCCTGACACAAAGAAAATAATATTCAACTTTAGAAATAAATCTGACACCAAGAGTCAATATTCTTTAAACTTAGGTCTTAATCTAATACTGTATAAATTTTAATGTTGCCTTGGATAACATCTAACATTGAAGTATTTTATTTTGACCTCAGTTTGAAATTTGTTGATCTTTATACATAAAAATCTTTTGATTTTTCTTTTTTCTTTATTTTCTATTACTTGTTTCTTTTTTTTAATAACTATGTTAGACTAGTAATAAAATACATAGAGTGTTGTCTTTTAGAATCAAATCTTTCAAAGGTTCCAATATTCCAAAAAATAATAAAAACATCATATATGTTAAAATTTTCAAAAATTAAAAATTATGACCTCCAAGCATTTTCTTATGTTGCTAGCTTACTCCTTTACATTTTATATATATTTCATGTTAAGTATATAACATATTTTATTTATTTTTCAATACACACTGCTTTTTATGAGTTATGTGAGTGTCATCTAATATGTACTATTACATGGCTATTTGATGTCAAGCTTCCATTTTACCTAGTAGCCTTGCTAAGCTAGGGGTATATCTTTGCTCTTCATGAATATTGCATCAAGTTGTATCTATCGAGAACCTATACTCTAATTTAAATTGTGTTACATGGATATGCCATTTTATGCCAATGACATTGATATATATGGTTGATGTAGACTAGTCCCATTTTATCTACATTTCTTTTTTAAAAATAATTTATTACATGATAAGTTAGAAATTATTTGATTACCGTGTGTGGCCCTTGGCCTTGTTCATTTCTATGACATTCACATGTTCTTTGTGTGTGGTCTTTAAGCCTTATATATGACATTCTATACAAAATATGTGACATTGTATGACATTACTTGTTTTTTCATTACTTGTTACTCTGGTGGCATGATTTATATCATGTCTTACTTATACTTTTACTCTTGTGCCATGATACATATCATGCATATGTCAGTTGTGTATTTTAATGTTATATCTATCTAACACATGTTTCATATGCAATTCAATGATATATCCAATACTATGATGTGATAATTTTTAAATGTTCATATGCTACTACATGATTACATATTTCACATATTATACAATTATCATTTTATATTAGTGATTTGAAGGTTACATCTTTCATCTCAAATGGGGCATCACAATGAGCTTGTCTTGAAGTTCAAGCCCTCATGAGTAAAAAAATTAGATTTATGACATTATAAAGTTTTCAGAATTAGATTGTTTAAAAATTTTAGATTATGGTTAAATATTACATTTTTTTAAATAGTTATAGGTTTAATTTTTTTTTAATATAGATATAAGGAGCATGATATTCAATCATGTTCGTGTTCTACTTAGAAATTTTCAAAATTTTACTTTTCAAAGATACAAAAGTTTTAAATAGAACATAGATATGTCTACAATGATGTGATTTTTCCACATTAAAATTTAGTGACACTCAACATCTATGGTTACACTTTATCAAGCCACATTTGGTAGTTCCATCTTTTCTTCTACCACATTTGATTCAAGTGACACTTAACATCAATGGTTGCATTATAGTGAGCTACATTTTATGGTTCCATCTATTTAGTTATTTTATAGAGTACTCTACACATATAGATGATATTTGAAGCATATAATATTTACAACTCAAGAGCTGTCACTAGTTTTCAAATTGAGACTTGATCATTATCAATTCACCACATATTCAACATTTCTCTAAATGCATCAAAAAATGGGCACACAGTTCTCCACTTTCAAGTTTTAGAGGAATTAGAATGCATACTCTTTTAGGTGTATTATTTCCTTTATCTATTTTCAAATTTTAAATTTAAAGTTTCAATTTTTAAATATGGATAATAACTACTTTTAGTGGCATTGTTACAAGTCTTGCATTGAGTCAATTTACACAGTCAAGCTTCACATTAAAAATAAAATGTATATACATAGTTAGGTTTACATCTCCTTTTATATAATAATTTAATTTTATTGAATCACTAAAATAAAGAGTTAAAAAATGTAGACACTCAAATTTAATCATTAAGAGTTTGATAATGTTTAATCTTGATATTTTTACTTTGCTTGACCTATTCACCATTCTATTAACTCAAAATCTCTATGAGAGCCTTCATTATTCTACTTATTATATTGTAACTATTGAAAAAAATCACTCAATCATCCTTGTTATACTTAAAATTTTGTATCAACCAAGTACCAATAATGTCAGACCTTTTGAGATAAGACTACACTAGGTCAAATAGAGTCGTGGTTTGGTCTTGTCCAATAGTGTGCCCTTGTCTCCCACACTCCAATAGTAACTTTACAAATTTAATACATTTCATATTATCCATAATGTGATTTTATAAAGGTTGGTTGACATAAATATTAAAAAAAATCTACTATATAAACACATTAATGTCTTTTAATACACATTCAGCATTTATCATTTAGCAATCATTTGAAAATTCTACTACATATTAATCAAAAGGGAATAATTCTTTCCAATTCAAGTTATAATTTATTCCAAGATTAAGAGGCTAAGTTTGAATATAATCTATTACCATTTAAGTCATTAATTATCAAGCATTCAAATCAATTTACTAGTTACAGCCATATATAAAAATATCAATATTCACATACTCACTCTAGGAGGGAGAACTTCATCAATTTGAAGCCCTTTTGGGATATGTAAGTAGAAATCATATTATATGATATTTTTTGAAGATAACTTAGTTATTCTCCTTGCCCAATTTCCTTTTTTATATTTGATCTCTATTTATTTTTGTTTACAAACTAAGGTTTCATTATTTTAAGACTTCTACACATCACGTTAACACCCAAAAATAGTCAATAGATCCTCTCAAACAAGTGCATGTACCTCAACATAAAAATCAATTGCACAATCAACACAGATGTAGTTATAGCCAATAGAAAAGGGCACAATGCACCTTTATCTACCCTAGTGTGGCCATATCTTGGTACATTATATAATTGTGTTTTAAGATGTCATAATTAACAAATCCTCCCATCTAGTTTTTCTTCAATGATCTACCTACACAGTTAGCATAAGTCAAATCTAATCTATGTTTAAATATTTGTCAAAAATTATTATTTATAACTCATTTTAGTTTATTTATTTTAATATATTTTACATTTATGCTATGCACATTATGTAATCTAAATTATTATTTCAATCATTTATTATTTATATCATTTCATTGATAAATCAAAATAAGCATTAAATAGTCAGCATAATCGAGAGAAACTTGTTGAGTACGATGTCAATATGGGCACTAGAGTTATATTTTTAAATTAAAATATTTTGATTTTTTAATTTTTTTATAAGATAATTTATTTATGATCTTAATTAGTGTTTTGATCATTTTTGAATACTTTCTAATTATTTCTTAAAAAATAAGTGGAACTGCTAGTTCATTGTAGTTCACTTTAGTGTATTCTAGTTAATTATTTGAGTATTTAATTGAGTATAAATAATTATAAAATAATTTACAAATATTAATAATATATTTTATTGATTATATAACTTAAATTAAAATTAATTTGAGTTAATTTTCCCTAATTAACTTAGTTGGTTGACTAAGATGTATTTATAATTGCATGTTTGACTTTACTATTAAAGATGCTTCCTGCATGATGTCCAAATATCTATAGTAAGTTAAATTTAGTTTATTTAGTATATTTTAATTTTTATTATTCTATTTTTAGTTCACTTAGTGGTCTAGGGGTTCTTTATTATGGACTTTACTTGCATTGTAAGTTACTTTGTAACAAGCTTAGTTTAACTTTCTTTATCAATAAATCTTGCACCAAAGGTTGTGTAGTGAATTAATTAGAAGTGAGGATATTATTTTATATTTTATCTCTAAAATTATTATATTTATACTATATTTTATACCATAAATCATATATTTTAAAGTTTAAAGCTATTCAAGACATTTTTTATCAATAATTTTACTCACAACATAACTAAGTTGACAGCTAATAATGTTAGGATAATTTTGTTGATACATAGATTTAATTTTAAAGAAAAATAAATATAATGTTAAATAAATACAATCATTAAAAATTTTAATTTTTTATCAAATCCATTTTCAAGTAAGGTTCAGAAGGTTTTTCAGGTCATTTTTAGAAGATAAAATGGTTTCAATGAATTTTGCTTTCATGAATATTCATGTTTTCAAAAGTGACAACTTTGAGTATTAGAGAGATAAATTTAAGAAAATTATTGTGTGAAAAGGAGTTATTAATAATGTTATACATTGGTATACACCACCTTAGTATTGTAAGACCTTGACACAAGATCATAAAAGAATAAAAAATGATGAAAAAAAAGGAGATGCACAAACTTTATTCTATATTTAGAGTGCCATAGACCCAAGCATTTATCCAAGAATTTTAGGATGAAATAATATCCATGAGACATAAATACCTTGGAGAATTCATATCAAGGATTTATTAAGGTAAGATAAGCAAAACTCCAAACTTTTAAAATTAATTGTGAGAATTTGAGAATATCATATTCTGAAGGAGTTGGAGATTATTGCATAAGGGTAAATGATTTAATACATTGAATGAGGGTTTATGAGAGACTATAAAACTTACAAGATATTATTATAGTAAGAAATTTTTTTATATATTTAATTTAAATATATATGCATATTATGATCACTCTTGAAGAGTGTAAAGACATGAACATTATAAGTGTTGATGAATTAGTGAGTTTTTTTTGTCTCGTGATAATAAGATGAGATTATATGTAGGAGATCTAGAACATGGTCTAAAACAAGCACTTGAAACCAAGACAAAGATTTAAAATAATAGATTAAAATCAAATTAAAAATAAATGAGAGTTTACAAAAATAAAAATCAAATCTGAAGCAAACTTCATAGGTAAGAAATAAATAATTTACTTATCATTATTGCAAAAAACCATGACATGTGATAAAAGATTTTAGGATACTAGTAGCTAAGAATTGAGCTAATAAATAAAGAAAAGAGAATGATTTTTAAGATTAAAAATGTGAGTTTCAATAGGGTTCAAATTATTATCTCACATATTTTTTTAATAGATAAATAAAATAATTTGTTTTCTCTTAATTTAGGTTGCTCAAGATGATTTCAGCAAGTTAGATGATTCCTTCAAAATTCAAGAGCAATTAGGAAATGAAAAGTCCACCAATTTAAATAAAATGATAGTATTTAAATAATCAAAAAAAATTTAAGGGTTATATAATTTATACTAAGAGTGTTTATTAAAATTTCGCATGATATAGTGATGAAATCAAAGCATACAAGGTTTGTAATCCTACTAGTAAATCCATAATTATTTTTAAGAATTGTAATTTTTTTTTAAATGAAATGTATATTGATTTTTATCATGTATATATATAAACTAAAAATTAATTATGGATATTATTTTATTTTATTTTTATGACTTACAAATTTCTACATAGGGGTCTAGTTCATCAAGAAACAATACTAACTCTTTACAAGAAACTAGTCATCCATCTATATCAACTTCAAGAAAGAATAAAAGTTTATTGAATCCTCATACATAAAATAAAATTTTGGATAAAATTATTATATTAATATGATAAGGATAAAATATTAAAAAAAATTAACTTATTTATGATACCTATGATGAAAATACTATGTTTGCATCATCAAAAGTGACTAGTAAACCTAGAAGTTATGCAGAAGCTAGTCAAAATAAAGAATAAATTGATAATATAAAATTAGAGATGGATTAAATTTATATAAATTATACCTATACTTTAATTCAATATAAATTTAATAAATATGTCATTTTTATAAAGTTTTTCTACAAAACCAAAGTCAAAAGTGATGGTATAGTTGACAAGCTAAAAGCTAGAGTAGCTTTTAAATTTATGAGCAAATCATTACTCAATTATTTGCAAGCAGTAAAGATAATTTTAAGATATGTAATAATTAATTATAATAATGGTATTAATTTCAAACTATCAATATATTTATGTCTTATTGGATACATAGATTCATATTGGAGAGGATCTCTTGATGACAAAAAGTTATCTTCAGGTTATTGTTTCACATTAGGAAGTGGGTTGGTTTTTTGGTCTCTAAAGAAATAAGATAAAGTTATAATATCCTATATAAAATATGAGTATATAATTCTTAAATCAGTTTTTATAAAAAAATTATGGTTAATATTGTTAAATAACACACATGGAAGACTCAAGGAGATGATAGGAATCTCACCTCTTTGCATCAAAGAGGGAATGTTGAGTAGGATGCCAATATGAACACTTGAGTTATTTTTTTAGAATCAGTATATCTTAGTTTTTTAAGTGTTTTATAATCTAATTTAATTTATTTATGATCTTAATTAGTATTTTTTACTTTGAAACATTTTTTAATGATTTTTTAGAAAATATATGAAACTGTTAGTTCACTCTAGTTCACTTCAATGTACTCTAGTTCACTATTTGAATACTTAGTTGAATATAAATTATTATCCACTTATTACCAAAAATTAATCACATGTTTTATGATTATATGACTTAAATTTAATTTAATTTGAGTTGATTTTCTTTAATTAGCTTAGTTAGTTGACTAGGATGTCTTTCTAGTTATAAGTTTGACTTTACTATTAAAGAGGCTTCTTGCATGGTGTCTAAATATTTATAGTAAGTTGAATTTAGTTTATTTATTATATTTTTTGTTGTCTTAGCATATTTTTAGTTCACTTAGTGTTCTAGGATTTATTTATTATATTTTATACTTAGACTTTACTTGCATTGCAAGTTACCTTGTACTAAATTTATTATTAAGAATTGCACACAAAGGTTATGTAGTGCATTAATTATAATTGAGGAGATTATTATATGTTTTATCTTTGATATTATTGTAGATATATAGTATTTTATAATATAAATTATATATTTTTAAGTTTGAAATTATCAATGTCATTTTTTTATTAATAATTTTACTCACAGCATAACTAATTTGATAGTTAGTAATTTTGGGACAATTCTATTGATACATAGCTTCAATTTTAGAGAGAAACAAATCTTATTTTCACTTAATCTAATCATTCAAAATATTCAAAAATGATTATATTATACCAATATATTTTTGGTCATGGCTAAGGTAGTTACTTGTGAAAGGAAGTGAATTTCTAACCATATCAACACATTTAGGATCATGGTAAATGTAATTAACTATAGGTGGTTAAAACTAAATGGTATTAGATTGACTGACACAATTGGAAATAACTGATTTTGGGTATGTGCATGGAGTTGGAAAATAATTTAATGGACATACCCAATAATGTATATACATTATAATATAACATGTATGTGTTATTGTTATAATGTGTACATGTTATGGCTTGAAATACCCTAACCATAATGTGTATGCATTATAACAGTAATGCGTATGTGTTACCTTTATTTATAATAATGTGTATGCATTACGTATATGTTATGGCTTGAAATACCCCAACCATAATTATTACACATTATAATAATAATGCATATGTGTTACCTTTATTTATAGGAATGTGTACATATTATAGAATGTGTGCATTCCTATAAATAAAAGTAATGTGTATGCATTATGTAAATTATAAAAAAAAAACTTGAATTGTCATTTTTACTCTTTGTTTGGCATTCGTATTTTGCCCTCTAGCTCTTATTTTTACCCTCTAGCTCATATTTTTCCCTCTATCTCAAAGGGAAATCATTTATTTTACTCCCACATTTGTGAGATTGATGATGCTACCATGAAGAAGAGGTAAGTTTTGTAGATTAAATCAATTTTTTTGAATTTTTTGTGAATGTTTTGCATAGTTTGATTTGTAATTTTCTCCAACATATTAGTATGCTCTACCTAACCCTCTACCCAACCCTCCTAACCCTCTTCATCACCCTCTTATAGCTCCAATAGATCCCATAGGCAATCAAGAGGATATAAATGCTCACATAGTAGAGAAAAATTGAAATTGAGTAGATAATTAGGAAAATGAGGGAACCCACTTCTATGAACACCCACTGCACCTATTTGGCCAATACCCTAGAGTTAGTATTAGGTCAAGTTGACTCGATAACAAGTCAAATTGATAGATAGAGGGCATATAGGAATAGCTTTAAGGCTTACTATGTTGATAAACTATTAATATATTAGGTGAAGAAGAAAAAAAACAAAAAATTAAATTTATGTCTTATTTATTGACCCATCCATCAATTCCCCATTTCCCATAATGACCAAACATTTCCCAATCCATCAATGCCAACACAATTTGATTAAAAACAATTTTTAGGAGTGATGGTGGATGGTGTTTGACTATTTACCTTATAATAACTATGAGGTCCTTTTGTACTTTTTTAGGAAACTCTATTGTGAGTTTTTCCTCAATAAAATTCCAAACTACTTTGACTATGGTGAGTTTTAGGGTTGAGGGAAAGGATCCATATAGGATTGACCATGTGCATGTCATGTACCTAATCAGCCTGTAAGGATACTTACCTAAGAGCCACTTTATCCAAATATTCCCTCTATGCTGAAGGAAGTTGTGAATATAAACACTTTGCATGTACTTAGTGTGCTTACTAATACACTCATTCATCATATGAGTAGACTTTTAGAGACAGATACTCTAGCTAGTGGTCATAACCACCCATAAAAAAAAATTGGTGCTATATGCACTGGACCTTCATATGATGGTGGTGGTGCTTTAAGGGGCTTGGAGGATATATTCTTGACTGATGATTTGTTGAAACAGACATTTAGTTTGGATACATTGGGAGTCTCTACACACATGTAGGTATCTTTTATATAAATTTTATGTTAAATTTTTAAGTTATATTTATAAATAAAAAAGGTAAAAATTAATTTACACATTTAAATTGAATAATATATGTGTATTTTTTTATGTTCTAAGTGGAGATGTTGCCTTCTACATCACAATTAGGTAGCGAGCCAACCCCTACTACATCTATTTGTGTTAGTATGACACCATATACATTTAAAGAGGTAAAATTTTGAGTGAATATTATATACTCTAGATGTACATTCATACACCTTAATTACATCATTGGTAGATTTTGTGTAAAAAAATATAAAATACCTAATATAATTTTGTTAAACTTTTTATTGTTTGATTTATTAACATGGATTGGCGTAGTGTTAGAACTCATCCTCCATCTCAACTTTTTTATTTTTATTTCAACTTTCAAACTATGTTTTTAATAACCAAATTATCGAGTTGAACATTTGCTTGATATCCCATTATATCTAATTCCCATAATGGGTCAATCCCAATCAATAAGATTGGATATATGTGTGTGTGTGTGGCTAGCTATGAGGCTAGTATTTAAAAGAAATCAAGTGGCTGGCTATGAGGCTAGTATTTAAAAGAAAGGAGTGGTATACACATTGATGAAGACATGCTATGCTTGATTGAGAAATTGATAGAAATATATTGTACCAAACAAATTTTATCAAATGAATTATATATATGTATCAAATGAATTATATATATATATATATAATTCATTTGATACATATATATAATTCATTTGATAAAATTTGTTTGGTACAATATATTTCTATCAATTTCTCAATCAAGCATAGCATGTCTTCATCAATGTGTATACCACTCCTTTCTTTTAAATACTAGCCTCATAGCCAGCCACTTGATTCCTTATTATCCTGATCACATATAGAGTTTCAATATCTATGATCAATATCCAAAATGGTCATAGCTAGCAATTCAATTCCCATCAATTCTAACTGAGTGTAACAATTTTATATCTATCTATGGAGTTATACCTATTCAATTCCAATTTCCAACTATACTCTATTGGTAGAGCTATATAGAGTAGGCCATTAGATCCCATTTCTTTTTTGGGAGAGCGTCGACTATAAACTATAACCTATATGTATATGGCATAGGCCTTGTGACCATATACAAATAGGGGACTTCAACCCCATATAGATATATAGGGTTGAGTACTTTGTTATCACCACCTACTTAGGGGGCCCAAATACCTACTATATCTAGCCAGGGGAGAGGGCCTATCTATATCCATACACTTTCCTCACTTGAGTAACATGTTGACTCTATAAAACTATAACACCTTTCATCAAGAAAGTCCCCCTAAAATGAATATTGAGTGTCAACATGACTATAGCATCCTTTGTTAACCTTAACCTACTTGCACTATATACATATAGACCTTCCCTTGTAAAAATTGAGGTCAATCTAAGGGTAGATAGTCGACCTAATGTCACCTATAAAGCAACTAAAATCAAGCACTTGTAAAGAATATTGTCCACTCAATCTTATCTCTACAATATTAAGTTATATTTTCTATATGTTTCTTTAGATTTTGATAAGACCTATTTTATAAGGTTATAGACACTCTTAAAATGTTCAAGTATAGATATCCCCCATAAAATCAACCTATCACTCTAAGTGTCTTGACATAATTAAAACTCAGTTTATAAACTTCTCAACAAACACATATACAAGTTACTTGTCTTATCATAATGATTGTTTTTAAGGGATTTTCGATTACACCAATACTCAGTTGGACTAAAAATTAATGAATGTCTGTAATAAAAGTATTCAAGGTGTTAACATGATCAAAATTTCAAAACAAATCAATTTAGACACCATAGCTTATAGAACTATCCTCAACTATACCAAATCATTGCCTTAAGACAATTAGGCCTAATGACCAAGTAATAGGGTCAAAGTATAAAATACACCTCAACAAATCTACAAAAGAATCCAAAATAGTGCATATAGGTGTATAAAGGATGTTTCAACACCTAACTTGCATTCAATGACTCAATTTCACAAAATCTACTCAAAAATCCTCTCTCATTATCTTGTCATTCTCCCTCATGAAACTAACATTTCTTGCATTTAGTGTGGTGTTACAAGTCACATGTTGTACATATCCACTTGTCAGATTCATGTTTCTAGTGACCTCATTATATTTTTTTATATCTTATGCAAGACTAAGTTTGTTAGTAACTTGTTTAATCAATGAATTACCCAAGTTATTAATTATTAGGTTGTTTATTCAGCTAATGACTAGTGTGGACACTCCTTCATTGTGAGTCAAGACAAACTTGGACATTATTACTGTAATGTCATCTACATGGCACTCACCAAGGTATGTATATTAACTTGTAATTTTGAATTATAATTTAGTACTTTTTTTTAATAATTTTACTATATACTTTGGTAAATATGACTTATCTACAAAAATGTATTGTGTATGCAGGGATGTCATATGGCATTTGATAGTCTGATTCAGATGACTACTATGATAGATCTTCATATTTATTTATCATTTTACATGCATGTTCATACAGTTAATCTTCACACGGACCCATTCGAGCATCAATGGAAAATTGATAAGGACCATGAGATTACGATAAATGCATGTTTAAATGTTTTTTTATTACAGACCAATACATGAGTTATTAACTTGGTCTCATGTATACTTATTAATTTTATAATAATTTTTGTATTTGAATATGTTTGACTAAAAGTGAGATATGAGTGTAGTACATATATCTGAACCATGGATTAATCTAAATCATTCAAGATATCTCCATCTACAAGTAGGGCATCCTAGGGAGAGTCTTCTTCGAGAAGGCAAAGAGAGGGAGACTATTTAATGATTAGGATGTTGTAGATGATGTAATTTTTTGTATTCCTATATGGAAATGTATACATTTTTGGCATTGTACATGTGTATATTATGTATTCACCTAAAATTAGATACTAAGTTGTTAGACATGATGTATTTTTTTTATATGTCTATATGGAAATGCATGTATTATTGACATTATATTCCTATATATGGTATTTATACATGGCATTCTTATTTTTTACATGAATATTTAAGAAAACTAATGAAGTAAATATTATTTGAATCACTTGTGTTCATATTATTATGAATGATTGGTTTTAAAGTATTCTTAAGGATGACAAATGTTATGAGATTGAGAATAACTTGTTAGGATAATGTTTCAAATCATGCCCTTATAAGAAATAAATAATATCAATGATTGTATTTGAATTATGTTTGTATGTTGATGCAGATGCATGGAGGATAAATCTATAAAAACATCATTAGCTAGTTCTAAACCCAACTGATCACATTCACTTGCTATGGTTTGATTTGAATATTCTTTCACAACTAGCTCCTCTTTTGACTCTTTGAGCTTAATTTATTCCTTATACTCTTAGTAGAACCTCCTTGATTCCATTGACCTCTATCCATACATTAAAAACACATCCTTTACCTCATTCCATTAATCTCATTCACAAACTTCCTCTCAATCTCTTTCTAGTTTCTTACTAGGCACCTTCTTTGGGTCTCAAGGACCAAATCTTGGTTGAAGTTTCAAGAGCTCAACTTGTTGTCACATATGGTCTTAGATGATCATAACATACTTAGTATAACCCCCTTTAAGTAATCACATATGACCTTCAAGTACCAAAACTATAATTCATATGGGAACCATAAGATCCCTCTTGTGCATGGGACAGCCTTTTAATTGCACCCTAATTCTATCCTGAAGCAATTCTAAGGGAAATCCATGGAAGAAGTTGTAGTAATGGGTCCTAAAATGTAACTTTTTTGTAGTGAAGAGACAAATTGTTAACCTCTAACTAGCAATTTTTCCTCCAAGATAGTAGGAGCAAATCCACCACTTCAATCATGTCTATATAGGCAAATTATATGTGCTCTAATGATCATGACATCCAATTCCACCCACAAGTGCATTTTCACTACTATTTTAGAGCATGAAAATGTTGATAATAAATGTGTTTAGAAGGCTACAAGGAGAAATAAACTTGTCATGATAAATTTTTTAAGAGCAAAAAAATGCCAAGTACTTTTAGTAAGTTTCTCTTAGCTTCAAGAATATGAAATTCTATACTAACAGTGCCAACCATGTGAAGGTGGAAGCTGATTTGACACCACTAACTTAAAAAAAAATGTTAGTAAGTAATTAAAGATGAAATTTATGCATGTACTACCTACAAAATCAAAAACATTTGATAAAATTGATTACACCTACATTTTACAAGTCAACATACCTGCACATTTCAATCCAATGAACCACTTGGATCTACTCTACTCTTGATAGTATCAAGAATAGCTTCATGGTCAGACTCATGAACTTTCCATAGATTATTATTTCTTGGCCTTCCATGATATTTTTGTAATTTAATATTCATTTAAAGAACCAAATTTGAATAGTGCAGTATCATCATGTGCATTTTAAAGTCTTCAAAAAACCATGCATTTGAATTTTTTATAAGATATCATTAAAGCCAAGTTCTAGTGACTAGTCAAACCTAGTGGAATAATCAATGTTTTCTCCATCTATGACTAGGGAAGTGAATTTTTTTTTCTATCTACATACTGTCATAAGTAGTAATTTATTCCCACTTCATTTTCCTCATCTATAATAACTACAAAATCATGGCATGCATCATAAAAAATAATTTTTAATGACACTATGAAGATAGATTTTGAAAATAAATATTAATCTTATACCTAGCTATACTAGATGAGATATATGGTCAAAGTCATATGATAATTCATATCTATAAGTTTCAATGCTACTGGAACCTGATATGTGTTGATTGGAATTAGAGGTCTGTAACTCCATTCATCTACTTACTCTTGTCACTCGCATTCATTCTAAATGGATTCCATGCCTGTAGAACAAAATCATGCCAAGTGTCACATATGAATAGCCTAAGAACCTGTCTTTGATCTCTAAATGAGTGGAGCTCACTTGAACCTATTAGAGTCATACAATCCTCATACTTTTCCAAGTCTTTTTCCTCCATTAACCAAAAATTTCTATGAATAGTAGAATTTCCTTGAGCACCATGAAATATGTTCTCATTACACCATTTAACCATAGTTTTTGTATCAATCAAATTAACAACATTGTCAAATTTTAACTCCTACCTTGTAACGGTTTTTTTGACACATGCTCCAGCACCATCATGTTCCCCTTTTTTATGGCCAGCCTTAGTAAAACTTAAAATATGTTCTACACCAATGGTAACATGCATCCTACTCAACCAATAAAACATCCATACATTCTTGAATTATGATGTGCAATTGTCTAACCAAATATAATGTTGTTTGAAAATAATGTTCCTTTGAGTCAACTATCCATAGAACTTCTCAAAACAACCTTACACATACTCTGTACAATGTGATCAATCATCACTGATATATAAATCATACTCCTTTAATATTTTTTAATCTTCTTCTATACTATCAGTTGCATGCATGAATGCTATATACACAAATATGGTAACTTGTGTTAAGTTGTAATACTATGAGTGAACTTCTATTTATGGTTTAAATGTGTAATTTTCAACAAAGTTAACTAATAAAACAATAGAATCAAGTGAGAATGTGTCCTTGCTTAGTTTGAAATATTCATCTAACCATTTATCCTTATGTGTGTGCCTTACATACTCATAAATAATTTTATCTATGAATTTGACCATAGATTATGAAAAGCTATCTCTTTCGTAACAAGCTCACACCTTTTAGATTTTTTACAATCTTTTACTTTATAAGTCACATATTTTTATTTGCTCAAACTAGCTAATTTTTATCTAATTATAATTGTACACTCATGGATACATTTTTTTACTTTTGACAATCCATCATAAATGCTATAATTTCCATCCAAACTTATTTTCTTATAAAAGAACTGTCCATCTAGTCGTTCATAAAAAATATTTGGAATAAATTCCTTGCGTAATTTTGGTAGAACTTCTATGTCACACTACTAAAAAATGTTGTTAGTATGCAAAGTACAATGAATATGGTGAAAAACATCATAGTGAAATGAAAATTCAACATGTTTCCTACAATAACAAGTGGTGCTTATGTGACTTATTTTACATAAAAAAGTTTGGCCATCTCAAAAAATCTTTGACTAATAGTAATTTGTGGATGTTTTTCTAAAAAATTAGAGTATAATTGTGTTCAAGCCATATCCAAGAAATGTTTTAGATGCAATTCATGACTATGAGAATCAACTCTTTTTTTCACTACATCACTTGCATTGAGTGAAAGTCTTATATTATTTTTAAAAAATTATGCAAGTAAGTCTTTCAAATTATTGTCTATAGCCTTGTTTTTTCATGGAAGTCTACCAAAAAATGCCCATAGCTCTTTTGTATTAGGTTTATTAAGTCTTTCACATCTTAAAATTACATTCATTGATGTTTTTCTATTTATATCAAGTATTCAACTTATTTTTAAAATCAATTATTTTTTCTCTCTTTCATCACTTACTGCATAAGTTGTCATTATATGTTGGGTAGCATTACAATCTTTGTTGCCTAATTTTGGGCCTACTATATGATATGCATCATGTAGATTTTCAATAATTTCATAATTTTCATCATCCATGTTAGATTTTCTTAGTACTAATGTGTACATTGTAGGTCTCATCTTAACCAAATTCGTCAACGAAATAAATAATTGACATCTTTGACTATCATACTACAATTTATGAAAGAAACTATCTCAAATTTCTTGAGCTAGTCATCTTGAATGGTGGTCAAACATTTTCTATGCATTGGTTTCAAAATATTTTCATCAACTTCAATTAAGTACTTATTTTTTCTATGCACAATTCTTGGAGGTGTTATTATTGGTGGAATCTGTTCAGAGGGTGTTTCATATTCATTATATGTTTACATAAAATTTTATTCATTGTTTATTTCTTAATTATATGTTTTCATGAAAGTTTATTCAATGTTAATTTCATCATTATTTGAGTCCATTAAATTTTCTTCATTGTTGGTGGTTAAAGTATCATGCATAGGCTCTTCATCAACAAAATCAAAAAAATTAAACTTTGAATGTGAATTTTCAACATCATCTAATTTTTTATTATAAATTAAATCATAATTCAATTCATTATTGTGAATTTCATTATAATTCAATTAATTATTATTAGTTTCATCATTATTTTTAATTATCTCATTATCTAAGGCATTTGGCTCATCAGGGTTAGTGTGTGTACCTTGTTTGGAATGAAATGCTTGCATTCATACCTTGTTTTTTCTCTCAACTCTTCTAATTGATCTAGTGTTTTGTTCTTCAACTTATTCCTCTTCCTTAAACATGAAATAGAGCCCATTTTGACAAAATCAACTAATAATGTACTTCAAAATGTGGGGTCCAAAAAAATTGTAAACAAGTATGCAAAGAATACATAGAGTACATAAGGAATGTTTGTGAGGATAGCAATCTCAATTTTAGATAAAAATATGTGTTGAAAAGTAAGTGTTTGTTTTTAATTAAAGGAATACATATGCATTCCTATAACATGTATGTGTTCCTATAATGTGTATGCATTCCTTGAAGTATAGGCATATACTAAAAAAATGAGCACAAAGACTCATATTCAATGCATAAAATCCCCTATAATACTATAATATGATGCAATAAGACTCAATAAGACTATAATATGATGCATAAATCCCTAATATGATGTAATAATAGTATCATATGTTGAAAAAAGGCTATAATCTAATGCTTTAAGGCTCTATATGATGCAATAAAGCTTTCATATGATGCAATAAGACTATCATATGATGCAATAAGACTAGTATATGATGAAATAAAACTATCATAAAATGTAATTAATCTCCAATATGATTCAATAAGGCTATCATATGATGTAATAAGGCTTAATATGATGCATAAATCTCCAATACATGATGCAGTAAGACTATGAATCAATAAGACTATCATATGATGAAATAAGGCTCAATATATAAGATGAAATGAGCTAATTTTGCCTAAAATCCCATCATAGGTCCATACAAAACTAGGTGAATAATGGGTTCACAAATTGGCACTAATCACATTCATAAATTTATGCATTTGTGATGAAATCAAAGAACTTAGGGGTTATGTTTGTTATAAAATTAAGATGTAGGGTTAGGGGTTTAATGTAATGGATTTGTACATGTGATTATGTCATGAAATTAGGGATTAGGGGAATTGTACATGTCCAAGTTATAAAATTAGGGTTTATGATCAACATGTCATGAAATGTGACCTAATATAGCCCCTTGAATCATATCATAGACTCTAATTTAGGTTCAATGGGTTGAAATTGGCCACATTTATGTTTGTATTTACATTTTTTATTAAATTAGGGTCAATTTAACCATACATGTTACATCTAGATTATACAATCGATTGGGCCATAAATTTGGTTTAGGGGCTCAATTTTACCCAAATCATATCCTTAATTAAACTAATTGAATAATAATTTCAATTTATGATAGATATAATTGTACTTAATTTTTTCCCAAATCATAAATCATGCTCTTATAATTATGTCAAAAAGGGGTTTAAATTGGCCTCCCATGCCTACTCGATTGAATTGCCCCTATAATTTAGCCTTGTGCCACATTTCTACCTCGTACACTTGAAAGTGTTAAAGCTATTAGATATACATCAAGTCCTAGAAGTTTCATAGTTGATAATGCATTAAGAAGCCAAATCTAATTACATATCACCATGTGTACCTCGTGCATGCTTGAAAGTGTCAACACTATTATAGGTGTCAAGTCCTAGAAGCATTAAAGAGCTATTAGATCCTTGTGAGGCTTGATCCAATTAGATACATTACTACATGTGTATCTCATACACACATATACTTATGTTATAGATCTAGTTGTCACTTGTCCTAGAAGCATCTTATTTGTCAAAGCCTTAGGATGCCTAATCCAATCAAATATTTCCACATGTCTATGTCTAATACACTTGGAGAAGTGTTAGAGTTGTCAGATATGTACATAATTGATACCTAGACATGTCCCATCACATCCAACTAATCCAACTAAGTCCTATTCATAAATTTATCATACATACATATAAGCAAATAATGTTTAAATATTGACATCAATCCAATCAACTCATGTCTAGTAAATAATTCGCATAATGTGAGCTTTCAACTTGCCAATGTAGAGCCCTTTAAGGTCCTATCTAAATTGAGTAAGCAATGAACATTATCATTTTTCTATGTATTCAAATTATTTATATCCCTCTACATTAAATTACCTCTAGATCCCTAAGTACATTCATATTACATCCTACATGTAGGAGAGAATAGAATTCAATAATGGACCCCTCAACCTCAAATCCCAATCCATAGCAAGAATTCTAAGATGTACTACTTTCTTGCAGTTCACATCATAAGTTTTAAGCTCATTATAATGAAATATGAATAACATGATTGAAGATATATGTACAAAATATATAATCTTGAAAACATTGGTGAGGGGGTGCACACTGGTACTCAATTCTGATCAACCATCTATATGACGTAATAAGTTAATCATCCACATGAATAATTATTAGGTCCCTTTACTCATCATCATCCTTAAGGGGAAGTAGGTCTCAGATTTAGGGGACATTATCACCTTTAATGTATCTTGAATAAGCTCAATAGAGTTTGAGTTGGGGTAACTTATACATATGTCATACTTGGTTAATTTTAGGTCTATGCCACCCTATATTTCTAAAGCATAGCCATCCCTTTATGGTTTTGAATAAATTCCCTAGTGCATTTAGATATTTTCTAATCTATACATTCATCACTAGAGGCACCATATCTTAAAACCACATCACTACTAATGGATACATGTGACCATTTCAAGTTTATTGAGCTTAAAAACACATCTTATACAAGATATAATGCATACCAAACTTGACCAAAATATTTAATAAAAACATGTACATACCTTGTACCCATCATCCTACTTTCTTATCTTACCATCCCAATTATATAGTAAGGTATAGAAATCTATAGTATTGATAAGCACCAAGTGTTGTCTAGCTTGTTTTTGAGCTTGAAATTGTTGAATCCATGGTGCAACTAGGATTGGTCCCATGTCAAATACACACTCTTGAGATGAGGTGGGAATGGATGGAGTGGTTGATGGTTGTCCTATGTTTGATGGAGGGATAGATGAAGGAGGTACATGGAATAGAGGATTAACCATATTTTCACAAGAAATATTAATTTTAGGCAAAATTTGAATAATGTATCTAAATACAATATAGTAATCTTGAATAATTATAACAATAGAAGACCCTTGTTAGAATTTCAATCGGGACCTCAAAAATCACCTATTGAATTAGATGCACTAAATGACCTTAGAGGAAACTTAAAGGACTTTATTCAACACATTTTAGGAATGTTTTGGGGACAATCCAAGGCATTATTAACATGTATTGGGATCCATTAGATAGCATTCTTGAAATTGATATCCAATAGATGCATTGGTACACTAAGGGCTCAATTCTTATTTCTACTTACACAAGATTATCTATACTACATAGTTGACTTCAATGGGTTTACCACTTAAAAAAATTAGTTCAAAATTTATAAATAAAGGGGTTTTAGTCAAAAATATTAAAGAAACAACAAAAGGGTAAGATAGGATTTTAGGTAAGTAGTATAATATCAATTAAAAAGGCTTATAGGATTTTAGGCAAGTAAGGTAGTAAGGTATATCCCTTTACCTACTAGGGTAAAGGTCCCAATAGTTATGCATGTTCAAATTATCAAAAAAGGCTTTTTTTAACTTGTGTTCTATTGACAAAACATATTGTTGTATATAAATATTAGATTACACCAGAAGCTAAACATGGAATATCAAATACTTCTTCAACATTTATTCTATAAAATTAAAAGTAACCAATCACATCTTGGCAAGTAAGAGTCAAGTACTGATATTCTAATGCATAGTGATTAGTACTCTAAATATTAAGTTTTGATCATAGGTTTAAAATATACATTTTATGACCTCTCATGATAAAATTAGTTATATTGTAAAATGTATAATGTGTTAGACCTTGAAACCTTAGTAATGAGTAGTTAAGATGACATATTGAAATGGGTAAAAAAATTAAGTCTAATGTGATGTTATGGCACCTTAATTTACTATCTAAAGCTATGATGCATGGCTAATGGGACCTTTCCCTATAAAAAAACATGAAATTTGTTTGTATTGTGTTATTTCAAAACAATGCATATGCATTATATAATGTGTATGTGTTATATAACATGTACACATTATTTAAATTTAAATTAAAAATCTTGCCTTTAGGCTTAAAAATGGCTTTGATTTCTAAGCCAGAGGCTTGTGATTGTGTATCTATAGACAAGACTGAGAGTTTTTAAAAACCCAACAAATTTCAACTTTAATTACCAAATACACTATAGATTTCAACATCAAAATTCAAAAAATTATTACCATCATGATGAGCACGATGTCCTCTTTTCAAATATATGTTTTTCATAATCTCTAGGCTATTTTAAGGGTTCAAACTATATTTATTTCTAACTATGCCTTTTTTATGCCACTACAATCTGCACATATGCATGCCTATTCATGTTTATGTAATTTGTTTTTCATTGATTTAAATACAAAACAAATTATGTGGTAACAAACTGGGCCTAATTCTACACACATAAAAAAAAAAAAAAATCATTTTTTTTTGAACTAGTTAGGGGGGCCACACGACCGACTATCCATTTTTTTATCAATTTTCAGGATCTACTTAATTACAAAATTAATTAAAAGAATATAAAAAAATTGTAACACACTAGAAGATATTATATAAATATTCATTAAAGGTTTTCAAACAATATATAATGATGTTCTAAAAATGATGGGCCACACGGCCATCTATCTACTATGTATTCTTGAAAAATATATGAGGTCTTATTCAAATTTTAGATGTTTGACCTATTTATACTTAACAATTTTTCAAAAAAAATAGTTTTTTGGAAACTAGACTCAAAATTATACAATTCATATTTTTATACCATCTTCAAATTTTGAGTGTAGCCATCTCAAATTATCTAAAAAAGTTCATATTTCTAAAATTTTAGAAAAATCATGTCCACGGGTAGGCCCTTTTTTGGCCCCCAAATGTGTGCACTTGCCCTTCTATTATTAAAATGGGTAGGTTGGAATAGGTTGATGTTAACCCGATATGGTAGGTTTAAAATTCTTATAATCTCTAAGATAAAATTCACCTATAATGTGTTTGTTGTTAGATATTTGAATTAGGTGCTCTTCATAAACTGGTGAGTTGAAAAAATTAGGTTGAATGTTAGATGAGGTTTGATGAGTTGTTATTTTAAACCCTTCCAAGGGTGATGTAGAGGGTGGGTGAAAATCAATAAAACAATTCTCATTATTGTTTGGGGAGAAGTGAGGGTTGGTATAAATTAGAAATTCTTAAGAAATATTTTTTGTATATTTAATAAATGTCATAAATGGGAATATTTGAAATCATGCTAGGGTATTTAACTCAATCATAAGAATCCTCATCAAAATAAAATTAAAACCCTTCCAAGGGTGATGTAGAGGGTGGATGAAAAATCAATAAAACCACGCTCATTATTTCTTGAGGGAAAGTGAGGGTTCTTAGATTTGGGAAAATCTTAATATATATTTTCATTCATTTCATAAATATCATAATTTTTAATATCTATGATCATGCTAGGATATTCAACTCCACCATAATAATCATCATCATATATGTAAAATTCAATGTAATGATTTTAAACCATGTGATAAGTGGCAAAGGTAGGATCATTAGGATCCTCATAGGGTTTGTCAGAAATTAGAAGATCATGTGATAATATTTCATCCCATTATAGGTTTCATCATTAGGATCTTCACCCCAATAATAATGGTCATCATAAGTGGGAATATCATAATGGGAATCTTCATTAATTCTAGGAGTTTTAAAAGTGGGGTTTTTATGATCTTCATTTGGATCATCATAAATGGGAAGACCAAATTGATAATCTTAAGTCCCACTATAGGTGTCATCATTATGACCTTAACCTAAGTAATAATAATTGTCATGAGTGGGATTATCATCATGGGTATATTTGGCACTAAAAAATGGAGTAGATTAATTGCACCATGAGGATTTGCCTTTAGTGTTGATCATGAAAGGTAGAAAGGAGTGACCCATGAAAAATTGGAATGGTTTGAGGCTCGCTAAAAATACCTTAAAATGGACATTATTTTTAAATGATGATAAATCTAAGAATCATAAAGAACAAAAAATAGAAAAGAAATGTTTTTAAAAGTTAAATCTCTAAGAAGTAAGACATGGGAGCATGAAGACAATCCAACCAAAATTGGGATAGGATTTACATCAAATTCATCATAATGTATTGTGATGGTAAAGCCAAAGTGAAGACAATGCTAAGAATCAAATGGAAACATGAAGAAAATACAAGTAGCTATGGGATAGGATTCACATCAAGTTCACCATAATGTCAATATTGCCTTCACCAAAATTAAATGAGTGTAGAGAGAAAAATCATGTTAGCATAGGTTGCTAGAATAACTCATCAAAACATGATAGTGTTTTGTAGTCTAAAAATATTAGTATGGGTTCTAGATAAAGGGAGTTATATTTCTCAGAGATTATGGCTTTATCTTGAAGTAAACTCATTTGTAATTAGTAGTTGTTTATCTTACAAACATTTTATTTCATCAAATCAGACATATTTCATAGATCAAATACATATATTTGGATAGAAAACTAAAACTAAAGCACACAAATACAAATAATGTATAACCTCTCAAGGTACCATGATCTCTTATAGAATTATATTTTTAAAAATACAAATCCTTAGTTTCATTTATAGTAAATAGTATTTATAGAGCTATGAGGAGGCTCTATCACTTCACCTTCATGACCATTTAATTTTAGACTCTTAGGAGACTTTTCATCTTCTAAAAACTTTTGGAGTTTAAATAAAACTCGTATTTTAAACAAAATAAATTTTATCACACACTTGTCACTTAAACAGCATTTCTATGATTTTATACTTCATATTCTACTACCAAAATTTTCCAAGACCTAAATAATTGTCTAGTCCCAAGACAAAGTCAAAAGGAAATCACTAAAGATTAGAACTGATGGAGTTGCATGCATTGAGCTACAAGTTTTGTCAAGAAGCAATGCTCACATTTATCACTCGAGGTGTCATCAATTTTCACCTTTTGTGAGCTACTTAGCTATCATTTTAGGTTTTCAAATAATTAGTGTACCAATCTACCACACTTTGAGAGTTTAATATATTGGCATAACCAGAAGGCTATCATTTTCAGGTTTTCAACCTTCCTGACCCCATTAACAAAGCTTCTTACCTACCCAAAATCAAGTACCTTAAAAATGAATAAAATTTTATCTGTGTAGTACCTTATTATGATTTGGAGGCATGGATTGTGAAGCTAAAGTTTAATCATCTTCTAATAGTTATGGAGCTACTAGGGCAATTGTTGAAGATGATTTTGGTGCAAAATATGATTCTGACAGAGGTGTTTATTAAGGAGGAGTTTATTGTGATGTTTGTAATTCCTTCTTAGCTTTTAGGATGTGTACCAACTAAATAGGTGGAATGTATTACATTACATCCACAATGGAATGTATTACATTACATCCACAATGGCTTGGACCAATGGATGACCCCAATAGGTGTAATAATAATAGGATAAGCATCATAAGATGCCCCAATTTATGGAATGTACGTGGATTAGATTTAACCTCAAGATCAATAGGCCTATTAATAATATTAGATGTTTTGTAAATTTTTGTTACAGCAAGGAATGTGGCATCTAAGTTAATATCAAAATCTTTGGGAGGTGATATAAAATTGTATTATATGGTATCATTGAGGGAAACATAGTCTAGGGAAACATGACTAAAATGAATTGCATTAGCCAAGTTGATATAGTCTATTGTAACAAAACTAGAATGAATTGTATTAATTAGTTTGATACAGTTGGCTAAAATAGATGGAAGATGATTGATACAATTTTGATCAAGGATGGTATAGATTAATACCATATCAATAATTCCAAAGACATGGCTAATACCATTATAAATATTATGGGATTTTGGCACTATCTAACTAATGGCTCATATAGTTGGAAGAATTTGAAGGTAATAGGATAATTATATTGACACTCTATAATGTCTAACCAATGTCATTAGGTGATGTAAATGGAACTGTATTGGCATTTTGTAAGGGTCAATGGTCAGTGCATTCAAGTAAAAGAGAATGAATTATATCGGCACATTTTGGGTCATGGCCAATGCAATTGTTTATAATAGGAGGCAGAATTAGAAATGTATCAATACTTTTAAGGTCACAACTAATGTAGCTAGAGAAAATATGAGGCATAATTATAACCATATCAACACTTTTTATATCTTGGATGATGTTGTAGGTTTTAATAAGATAAAATATATTGGCACATTTAGGATCAGGGCTGGTGTAGTTGGGATAAACTGGTGATATTGTATTGCCACATTATCGATCATGATTAAGGTAGTTGATTTTGAAAGGAATTAAATTTAAAACTATATCAACACATTTATTATTATGGTTGATGAAGTAAATTGTAGGTGGATGCAATTAAATGGTATCAGGTTGGCCAATACATTTGACAATAAGTGATTTGGGTAGGTTGAAAGAGTTTAAATCTAAAATTAGACTGGTAGGATAGATCTGAATATTCATATAACCTCTAGGAATGAATCACTTATAATGTGTTTCTTGGTAGGCATTTGAATTAGGTTTTATTCATAAGTTGATGAGTTGACATAAGTTGGTTGAATGTGAATTGAGGTTTAATCAGTCATCCTTCTAAATCCTTTTGAGGGTAAAGTAGAGGGTGATTGAAAATAAACAAAACCATGCTCATAATTGTTTGAGGGCAAGTGAGGGTTGGTAGAAATGGGAAAATCATAAGAGAAATTTTTTTCCATGTCATGAAAGTCATCAATAGGAATAAATGAAATCATGTTAGGGTATTCACCTCCATAATAATCATTATCATTGATGAGAAAATTATGGTATTGATTTTCAACCATGTGATGATTGGTAAAGGTGGGATCATTAGCATCCTCAAAGGGAATGTTTTAAATTTAAGGACCATGTTGATAATCTTTGATCCCACTATAGGTGTTATAATTAGGCCCTTTACCTTAGTAATATGGATCATCATAAGTGGGAGAACCATAGTAGTAATCTTCAGCAATGATAAAAGTGTCAAAATTTATATCATTAGGATCCTCATCTAAATCATCATAAATAGGAGGACCATATTGGCAATCTTTGGTCCCACTATGGGTGGTATAATTAGGATATTCATAGGTATAATAATAAGTGGTAATATCATCATGGGGATATTTAACAATGGAAAAATGTGTATCATAACTATACCATGATGAGTCACCTTCCATGGTGTAAGGGAGAAAGGAGAAACCCATGAAAAATCAAAATCTTAGAGGCCAGGACCTTGGCCTCCTTCGTTAATCAGTTGGTTGGTTGGCCCTATCTATATATGGGGTAAGAAATCAAACTAAATTATATTATATTTGTGAATAAATAAATTCCATCTATATATTAATTATAGGTTAAATATATATATATAGGCCAAGCCCACATGTTTTGGTCATGTTATTGTAAAGGTTTGAATCCTTCTATCCCAATCGGATGGGAAAAAAGTTAAAAGTGGTATGCACTTTCATGTGATGGCTAAAGCATTGTGTATGTTTGGTGGATATCATATTCAATTTAGTATTGTAGTAGGTAAACTTGAAAGATAATGAGATATCACTTTAGGTTTTGTTGATATAGTGCATGATGATTTTATTGAAAAAGACCCCATAGCCCAATCCCACCCTATCTATCTATATGGGAGTTCACCCAATCCTAGATTTAAGTGAGATTTTTTATTTACTTTTTAGATAGATACATAATTTACCTATATAGGATCACAGGGTAATAATATATAGGAAAAAAGCATATAATAAGAGGGTAAAAAATGGATAAAAAGAAAACAACCATGACATGAAATGTGAATAATAAATAAATCTTGTGTAATTTAAATTTATTGATTAAATATATATATCTTATTTTTAGATAAATACTTATTTTTCCCTTTATTGAATACTACTTTTATCTAATTTGTGTCTTTATATCTAGGTCTTTGAAATGGAACTTTTGGAAGACTAATTATATCTATATTTTTCCATATTATATCCAACTTCCTTTTGTCATGTACCCAAGAGATGGGGATGGATTATCCTCTTCCTTTATGGATCATCATGTCTTGGATCTAGATTGTGTGAGAGAGAGTTAGATACATTTCAAGTACCTCAAACAATTAGGGAAATGAGTCTATAGGTACCAATTTCCTTAGAAAATTATAGATCATTGATCTCCATGATAAGACACTGGAGACCATGCCAATTAAAATATATATTATAGAGGTGCCCACCTAGATTAAATAGATATATAGGGCTAGTGTGATCATGTTATGTATATAGTATGAACCTCAATTTAGACTTTTAGCTCCAAAATAGATATATAGGCCAATCGCTTTGTCTTTATCTCTATCTCTATATAGTGCCAATTAAAATTTGGACATTGGGGGAGTATTTATATATGGAGTTTAGGATAAATACATGATACACAAATAATTTAATAACTTTATATTCCACTTTGATTTCATCTCTCTAAATAGAAAATAAGGGTTGTTAACTCAATGGTAGATTACTCAGCTTTTAAATGCAATTAAGGTCTTTTACACATTCAGATGAAGTAAAAAATTTGTCCATTCCACCCTCTTAAACTATAATCTATTATAGATGTTATAATAAAACTCCATGAAAAAATATCAAAACCTATTTGAATATAAGGCCAAATCTCAACAAAGAAAGAGGTATTTCTCTAGAAAGCATAAGTTTCATGTTGGACCTAGTATTCATACTAAAAATGAAGAGGATAATTTTTTCCATCACTAAAAATACCTTAATATGGGGCATCATTGTAAAATTATGGAAAATCTAAGAAGCATAAAGAATATAATTTTGAAAAGAGGTGTTTGTCAAAAAAAATCTCTAAGAATCAAGATATGTAAATGTGAAGACAATCCAACCAATAATGGGATAAGATTCACATCAGGTTCACCAAAATGTATTCTGATAATGAATCAAAATTGAAGACAAGAAATAATAAAGGTAAATGTGAACATAATTTAACCAAGGTTGGGATAGGATTCATATTGAGTTCACCAGAATATATGCACAAGCTAGGATGACCTCTAAAAATTATCTTTCTCAATAGACTAAGATATAAACAAGGTCATAAAAATAGAGTTGACATATACTTGGAAGGGTGATTAATGACTTATAATAATCATAGACATAGTAGATGGTAATCTACAATCAAATGTTAAGAGTAAATGGTTCCAAATCTTAAGCCAATGACATTGGTTATATATCTCACTAGGGATCAATATACATAATTCATTATAATAATGATATCAAATGGGTGTATCAAGGATATAATAAGGATACTACATGAATGAACTGAAAATGGTAACCTAGTTCTAAGATAGAAAAAACTTCTAAACTAATAAGAAGATAACTGGTGTAATGCTTAACTAATGGGCAGTCTACGTAACCTAATGTGATAAATATAAATCCTAAGCAACCCTATATATATATATATATATATATATATATATATACCATATTATTCAATATAAGTAAGAGCATAATAAATAATAATAAACACATATACAATATAAATAATCCCAAAAATATCTAACATTCTAAGTAAATAGAGTAGGGATAGAGATGCTTACCTTTGGGTGGACTTAGTAGCACCTCAATCTCTCCATTTGGCTCAAATGGAACTTTTCAATAGATTTTTTAGGTTGAAGACATCAAATGTCAATAATAAGACATAGATACCCTTAGTTTAGGACTCTAGATACTAGGAATCCTCCTTGACATGACTCCTCTTATTGGTCTTTAAGTACCATAAGCAAGACAAGACCTCCAAGAATAAGACTTTACACTTCTAACTCCTCTTTTTAGTACTTAAGAGAATAAATGTAAGTGAAAGCATAGAAAATTAGTGTGTTATATGGTTTATGAATTAAATATGATCCCCATATATATGGCTATAATACCCATAATTGATCATGTACTATAAGTTGATATTATCAACTAGACCAATATAATTGGAAAGATCTCAATTGACATAGTATTCTACAAACTTCAAGTTGATATAGTACAAATTATAGAATACATAATCAAAACTATATTGGTCATGCTAATATAGTACAGGGAGATATAATTATTAAATATATTATATCATATTGACTGATATAGTAATAATATAGTGTGGCTAGCAAGACTGAAAAAAAAGTAGATAGGTAAAATAGAAAGAGACTTAGGGGAGGTTAGATTGATAGTAATGAATGTATGATAAAATAGTATGGAAAAATCTCTTTCAAAGTGCCATGATTCAATCCCATCCCATTCCTAATGCACCCTTTAATGTGTGCACACAAGGAGATTGATGAGATGATAATCATGTGCAAGAGAACTATCAAAAAGTGATAAAAGTGAAAATATTAAGGTGTATACAAGAACTAATAGGTAATAGTTAGATTGGTCACTTAAATTTCATCCAAAAATAGATGGATAGATGAAAGTTGTCAACTGTATACTTTTTTATCTATTGTGAATGTACATTTATGCATAGGCTCACATTTGCGATGATAACCTAGTGTACATCCAAAATTCTTAAAATATATCCCTTCATGATTCTGCAGGGCATAGTCCATTTCAGATATGTCTTAGATTATATCTTATGGCACATATAAATATATCCTATGATGCACCAGTGGGAATCAAGTCATGCACATAGTAATAAGAAGTAGACAAAGAAAAAAAATTATAACACATACAATTTGTTCATTTGTGATTTTAGTAAATTATTTTTAGTTCACAACATAAGTACAAGGAGTGTCATGATGTTCATTTCACACCTTTTCATTTCTTCAAAAGTATAACCATGCACATTATCACACTAGGGATGATAACCTAATATACTTATAACATCCCTAAAATAAATCTCTTCATATTTATATGGGGAATATTCCATTCTATACATATCTTTGGTTCCAACTTATGCCACCTCTAGACATCTCCTACCACACACTAGGTGACACTAAGTCACACACAAGAGAATGGGAAGCATAAAAAGTGTAGAATTTTTTACAACACATAAAATATGGTTATCATTAAGTTCAAAAAAAAAATTCATATTCACAATATAATTAAAATTATTATCATGGCATGCATCATAAACCTCATGCATTACGTGTTCTCAATAAAAAAAATCACCTTTAGATGGAGAACTTCAAGGGTCCACACCAAAAACCTAAGCCTCTATGTTATGGTCCTTACACCATTATTCATGCACCTAGTGAGATTGCCTTCATTTCTTACATGCATTCATATTTTTTCATTTACTCATTATTAAAAGTGTAACTTCTAAATCCATACATCTCTCCACTTCTCAAATTAGGAGTGACACAACATCCTTCTGATTTGGTTCTCAAGCATTTGCATTGTATAGAAAAGGACCATATCATCAAATTTATGGAATCATGCACCCACCATGGTACACATCACCAATTTTAAGTCGTTAATGCCTATAATTATATTGATAAAACTAAGTGGTAAAACCTTTTGTAGCTTCAATTTCATTTATTGTGATTAACCAATAGCACAATGGAGACCATTGATTCTTAAGAAAACACAAATGATATATGTGAAACCTTTTAACATCCCTCAAATTTATGTAATATTCCTTAATATTCTTACTAAAAATGATATATTTACACTTATGACATCTCACAACAAACATACAAACTCACAATCATGTACATCAATGGTGCAGTCCTTACAAGCTTCTTCACAACTCTCACTTTTATCATAGCTCACTTGACACTTTACAATATCTATTAAGTGTTGTGTTAACTTAGTGCATTTCCCCATGAAATATCTTAATCCAAACCCTTTTATCTCATATATATCTATGCAATCACTCTAAAACACTTTTATCTTCTATAATATTTTGCATCTCATGTCATAGCATTCATAACACCTTCATCCTCACACTAACTTCCATGTGCAGTTTTCATAGTTTCTTTAATACTTGAATCATCCATAATTTATGTTATTTTTCATACCACATCACATCATTCACATATTATTTTAGTTTTTAATATCACCTCATTACCTTATAGTGCATCATCATAATTGTGCATTATTTATGTGCATGCCCAATGTTATCATAACCCTACGTAGGACCACTACATGTCAATGTTAACTTTCTATCACTTCAATACCACACGTCACACATGTGCCATGTCAAATCATATCCTTAACATACCACTCATTAATATATCATTAATTTGGTCATATAAGATTATGTGTGTGTGTTGTAACTGCACACACTGGAATCAACCTATGTGCATCCACATCTATGTATCTATAGAATTGATATATCACACACAAACCATAAATGAGTTTGTTTCCACTTTCCCCAAAACCTAAACACATATTTATTATTATATTCATTCATGGTAGCATAGGCAATCAATAATTATTTAATTTCATTCTTATACAAGAGCTTGCACTCTTATCCTTATTGACTCATTTTACACATTTTTAATTTCCTCTATTCTACATATTGAATAAAAGTTTCATTTTTACATAATAGTCTTCCACTTATCTCAAATGTGTTTCAATATATTGAAATATGATATTGACACTTCAAAAAAAATTGGCTCCACTAGGTTAACTCCCATTTTGAATCTTTATAGTGATGGCAGTTTGGTGGCAGTGTTCGTGGAAGAGTATGATGGTAGAAAATATACATAAGAGCCCTGCAATCATACAATATAAATTAGAACTTATCCGATGACCTATATAATGAAAATGGAAAAGACTTTCTACCATCATAGGGATTAGAAGCCACAATATATCTAGATCCAGACAATAAGGTAGAACTTGAACAGCAGGTTGCAAAGGCAAAAAGGGATGTGGCTACTCCACTCTGGACATAGACTTGAAAGCTGGAAGAGATATCCTACCTCAAAATCCCCTATATGGGGATATATATTCACATACAATAGGGGTCAAAATATAACAAATATTCCCAAATTTAGGGCAATATTGATGATAGTGATGTTCTTAACAAAATAAAGATGTAGGGACCCAAATTCAACTAGAAGACACAATCTGGCTTCCAGATCTAGATAAAAACCATACAAGGTAATACACTATGTTGTGTGGTTAATTCATTAAAATGTGTGATAAATATAAAACTAAATATTGAACAAGTTACTAGCATCCCTTCACCCTTCCAGTGCCTTATCTACAAAGGCAAAAATCTAGAAAACTCAATCAGATTGACTGAATATAGAATAACAAGGGATTCCCTATTATCCTTAGCAATGAGGTTGAGAGGAGGGGCGATTAGTAATGGGAGGGTACCAATCTTATCTTATAAGGATGTTTCAAAAAATTTCAGACCATAGGGGCTTTTCAAGCATGCAGTAAGAAATAAGGTAGTAAAAACACATCAAAAATCAAGCCCACAAACAAATTCATGTATTGTGGAATAGGTAGAAATGGTTTCTACTATGGAGATAGTAGAAGAGGAGGTAATAACATATAGAGAAAATATGGAATAGGAGGTAGTGGTATGTAGATTAATCAGATTTTGGCTAGCTATAGAAGCCTTATTCTAGTGGGTGCATCGACCTGGTAAATAAAATGTGAAATCTCGCTCTTCTCCAAGGGTTTCTTCATAGTGCACTTTCTTATGAAGAAGATTATCAGAGAGTTTTCTTAGATGGACCCTGGTTTTGGGGGACAGCTGACCTATATCTCACTCCATTGATTTTATATTTTGACCCTAACACACAGTCATTTTTATTCCTATATTGGTATAATTCCCTAACTTACCTATATATTTTATGAGAGTGCATTTAAAAAAATAGGGGATAGTCTGGGTAGGTTTGCCAAACTGTATACCAAGAGAATGGAAGCAATTTTATGCACATATGCATGCATATATGTTGAAATATATCACAACAAAAGTTTTCCTAATAAAATTAATATCAGATGTGGGAAAATTCAGCTTACCCAATCTCTGGATTTTGAGAATACAGCCTTTCAATGTCGTATTTGTAATAAAATTGGGCATCTTTGGGCCTCTTGTCCATAAGCAAAGAATTTACCATAAAATAAGAAAGGGTTCAAACCCACTCATAAATGGTGGTCTTTTTTTGCACAAGAGGAAGAAGAGGATGCATAGGTGAACCAAAAATATGAATGTTAGGTTGAGATAGAAACAAAGGAACCACAAATCAGAGACTAGAATACACACTATGAGGAATTGGATCCCACTATTTGGGGGAAACTAGGAGAATGAAATTACAACCATGGAAACTAAATAGGTAGGGTCAATACCAGGAGGAACAAAGATCTCATGAATTAGAGAATTCTGAATTAGATAAATAAATAGTGCCATACACACATTTGAATCTGATGATAAATCTTTCTTTTACAGAACAACAGAATATAGATTTATAGATAGTTAGAGCAGAGATACCACGTGAGGTTTGGTAGGAAGTAAAAAAATAAAGGAAAAAAGGGAAAGATGGAAGATGAAATGGGATCTTCGTCAAACATGTCCATTAGTCTTGAAGGCCAATACCTTTTATTTTTCTATCATGTTGATAAATCCTCTTTTCATCTAGGGATATTTCTCTTATGTTTTTATTGATCTTTTGATCACTTCTTATTGTTGTGGTTTTTTATGTATAGTGTGGATATTATTTAACTACACTGGTTTGGTTGGGCTCATATAAGTTGATGTTGTTGTAATTTATTTATTTGGACCTTTTTCCAAAATGATTTTCTCAACACTTACAAAATGTAATCTCATTTTATTAATGAATTAAGATATTTTTTTTCTATAAAAAAATGTGTTTCAATAGATTAGTCTAGTTGATCCTTCACATTCTCAATTCCACCTCGTATCTCTAAGTATGTATTTTTTCAAAACACACCTAATCTTGGGCACCATCATGTAAATGATTTGATGCACAACCTAGGTATTTTATGTCACTATTTTTTAATTATGCAAACTATTTTTTTGATATTATTCATTCTTTAAGAACTTGATAAGTATATTATGCTTAAAACCCCAACTAACCCTTAGAAAAATCCCCAAAACATTTACTATTCTTATTAAGCTTTAGATATTTTTGCCAATCTAGGGCAAGGAAAAAAAATATGTTTTACATGTTACAAGTGTTGCAACATGAAAATTAGGGCAAGAAAATTTAAGATCCATAATACTCAAGAAGAGTTCTCAAATCATTTATGGCATTGTGAATATTTATAAAGTCAATAACATAGTAATTATTTGGTTCAATGTTTTGAGTCTCTTTGTATAACCCATCATCAGGAAAAAACATTGAATCCAAAGCCAAGAAAGTCACTCAGGGTTATGGGTATACTAAGAATCCCTTGCATGGTCCTAGGAACCTTCTTTGATAATATTTAAATTTATATTCAAGTTTTCTATCATTTTTGGGCATGCATTCATGTGATTTGATCTTGAATACTCTCATCAAATATTTTAGTATTCAATATATGCATCTTAACCATGTGTGTTACCCCGACTTTCCTAATCAAAATAATTAATTAAACTTTGGCATTTTTTTCACTTATTATGTATCTAGTTAATAATAATTGGTATTTTTGATAAAATTTAGTTGTAATCCATTAATACTTACTAAAACTAGTTATATGTTTTAAAATGTTGAAATTGTTTTCAATAAATATATTATTGTTAAATGTAGGGGAAAAAAAGTAAATGTAATCAAGGTTTGTATGAAAAATGTAATGATTTTTTTCTATGAATATGTAGATAATAAATCTAACTTATATATCACCTCATTCTTGGATACTTAGCAAGTAATTCTCATGGATGTACCCTTTAGTTCTAAGACATTCATGTTGTTGAAAGGTTCACATTAGCTATCTCTTGTGCCTATTTCTTATCTCTTAGTTTGACCATATGTTATTATAAAGACCAAGCCTTATATGCTGTGTTAAATTATATAAATCTACTTATTATCATCATTGACAAGTTTTGGAGTTGTACCTATTTACCATCTTCATGAACACTTGTGTCCGAGTCAGATGCCTAGTCAATGCTAGTGTCATGTCCCAAACTGAGTGTCCAGTGTAATAAAATCATCAAATTTACAAATGAAACATAACCTTATGGTTATCTTAGGTGCTTTAATGTGAGATATTTCCAAAGGGGATTGGTATATATATAAGATCAATCCTTATTCACTCCTCACCTAACATAGAATTGTTAACTCACAGGGCAACCTACCAAAGGCATTAATTCAAGAAATCAAGGGATTAAAGCTTCCCTATTATTTTATATATCAATATTAGTCATAGGTATAACCCATTTATAGGTATAATGTACTAAAAGATCATTCTATGAGCCATATTTTCTAGGCTATAATTTAGTTCACTATATGTACTTATTTATCACATGTTGCATCTTTATGCACACACAATCCAGCATGTAGGGGATAACTACATAAGTATGAGGCCCTCTAAAGAGTATTGGATATGTAGGTAGTGCTCATTGATAGAGGGTTCTTTTTGGAAGCTAGACACTATGTACCCACTAACCTATTTCTCCCATAGTCAATCCAAGGGTGAGGAAGTTAAGGTTTGATCATTTGACAAAGAGTGAAAACTTATGCACAAGAGCTTAACACATCAAAAGAAAGGTGATATAAAATCCATAAGGTTTTAGGTGGTCTCACTCAAATTCATTCAAAAGTATGTATTAGACACCTATGTCTCCATCCAAATCTAACACAGGCATCTAAGGTCACATAATGCAAATTTCTAGAGTCTAACGATTGATCCAGAATCTAGATCTAGACTACTTCCAGTCTATTCCATATCATCTATGCATGCACATAGTAAACCAAGTACTATTATTCCTTATTCATTGAAATATCAATCAATAGTTACACTTTCTATTTTTAGTATATTTCAGTATTTAAATTCAAAATATTATTTATCTTAGTTTGTAAAATATTTGGCCTATTATAGATCTATTTATTATTAGGTTGTGGAGCTAAAAGCTTCACCAGCATGCAAATAGGAGAAGTTACAGAGCTTGTGGAGGTTGTAGAGAGTTGCATAATGAGTTGCAAGGCAACTAACGTTAGTTTGATCAGCTGACATCGGTCAGATAGCAGTGAAGAAGCAACCGACGTCGGTTACCAATCGACCGACATCGGTCAGGAAGGTGCCGATGTCGATAGCCTGTACGTGAACATGCAGTTTGCATGTTGATTCCAGAGAGTCTATTTTTGGACTGTTAGTTTACATGTTAAAGGCCAGTCATAGTCTTGAGTTGCGCATCTAATTATTGGAATTAAGATAGTCTAATTATTGTAAGCATGAGATCTATATATGGACTCATGGGCTGTATTGTAAAGTGGTGAGCTAGAGAGTAAGAGAGCAAATAAGCTCCTTCTGAGAGAAGATATTAATGGTGTGTTCCTCCTAGTGCCACAGTACCAAGTGTGGGTGCTGGATTGGAGAATCAGCAGGGTTCTTCGTATTTATATGATCTTAGTCAGCAAGTGAGCATGGCTTCTTTTGAAGATCTACAATGGTGAGTAAGGTCTAGTGATTTACAGGTAGCAGCAGAGAGCAAAAGATCTACTTGGAGTATGGTTATGTACTTGGTGTACTGGTAGCATGTTACTGACTGGTTGGAGAGGTGAACATCAATTCTGTATTGGAGTTGATTGTTGGGACCGAGAGAGAGAGGGAAGAAGGTCTTGAGGTGTGGCGAGCCTTTGAAGTGGAAGAAGAAGTGGCATCTTCTTTATTGTATATTCTTCTGAGTGATTATTAATACAATTGTGTATTGTCTCTCATATTCCTGTGTTGTTTCATATTTCTAGTTACTTATTGATTTTGGTTAAATTTTGTGTTTAGTTGCTAATACAAAAAGTAATCATATGTGCTCTATTGGTGGAGCAAGATCCTGACATTTATCACCATTGTGCTTATTTATTTATATATTCTTAACCCTATACTAGATTTACCCATATTAATTTAAGATTAAATATTTGGTGAACTCGACATCTATGTCTTTGTATGAAAACCCTAATTTGGCTTAGATTTCTTTTTTTTGTTTTTGTAATTTGTTTCAAATTCTAAATTTTTCACTTATAAGTAACGAAAAATGTTAACCAAAAAACTCATTTTCAAATGGAAGATAAATAAGTATTAATTTCTCATCTTAATAATAAAAAGGGTTTAATAGATGTATTTTTGTATGTTACAAGAGATGAAATCAATAAGCATGTTAAGGCTAAGGCTTCCTCACCAAGTGATGGTGAATCCTTGGGTGGTACTAAAATTTATTATATACCAAAGACCCTCCCCTTGGGCACCTCACCACTTCATACTTCTAATGGGGGCATGGGATATGTATTTACACCTTTATCCCCCAAAACAAATCCTATTATTGTTACAACTAACATGGGAAACATAAATACTTCCACCAAATTACCAGTTTCAATGCCTCAATCCACTCAAAACTATGGCTACGCCTCCTTTGGTGACTTATCAAACCTCAAACCTTATTGACCAAGGGGTGAAATCTCTTGTCTAAATTATGAAACTTTTGTAAACTAAGGTTAAAAAAATTGACCAAAATTCTATGAAATCAACTTATGTTATTGATTCAAAAGAGGTGTTGCATATCCCTCTTACACCTAAGATATATTTACACACTTTGCCAACTAGTTTTGTTACACCTAAGTTCATATTTTACGATGGCAAAGGCCATCTTGAATAGAATGATTTATATTTATATGCATCATGCCTTGATTATACATTTAATGATAAAATTTTGACTACATTATTTCCAAGGAGGCTCAAGGGCTATGCTCTAAGGTGGTTATATAATATAAAAATTTAATCAATAAATGAATTCAAACCTCTTAAAAATCATTTTTTGGCAAACTTATCTATAAATATTATGAAAAAGGTTTCTTATGCCCAAATTGAAAAAATCAAGCAAGGAACCAATGAACCTATCAATGAATATGTCTTAAGGTACAAGACAATGTTGGCTAAAATTACCAATCTAATGGTCAATAAAGAGCTTCAATACATTTTCAAGTAAAGTTTGTTTATCCCATTACAAGTGTCCACTTTTTTAAAAAAAATCAAATCTTCAATGACTTATACCATATTATTGATGATCATGAAATGAAAATTATCTCATTGAACAAATTTAAGTATGTAGTAAACACATTGACTACATCAAATACCAAGTTTACTATAAAACCAACCTATAAGGTAAAACCCACATAACATAAAAATGAAATAACTACCATGGTTAATATGGTGTCACAACAACCTAATTGGCTTATCTTATCCAATGCACCAAGGAGATAATTTACATGCTGACTTAAGTCTCCAGTGTCCTTACTTTTGAAGCTTATAGTGTCACCACTTATCTCTCCCTCATCCTATAGAGGTTGATATGAGATGACTAACACCTAAAAGATACAGTGCCAATACTTATCGTGATTATCACCAAGGCCTAGGGAATTCTATGAAATGATGTTTTACCTTGAAGCATGAAATCCAATACCTTATCTATGACCAAAATATTACATTTGATGATCTACCAAAATAATCAAGTTCACAACCTAGTGATCACTAAAATCAAAAAATATGTAAAAACCCTTTGCAAGACCATTTTAATAAGGAACCATAAGTTCAAATGGAATATAATGCATATCCTCCTCCATCACATTGTGGGCACCTATATGGGGTTATTAGTACTCATACATGACATACACCTCCTATAGTTAAGAAACCTTTTATCACTTTTGAAGATAGAGGTATTATGGATGATGACTCATATCTTCATTCTTTATTCATCCATGCATACCTTGATCACCAACCTATACACAATGTTATGATTTATAATGGTGTAAATAATAACATTTTCACCATGACATTACTCATGCATTTGGGTTATATACATGATGATTTACATCCTTCAAATAAATTAGTTAGAGCATTTGATGGGACCTCCCATTGGGTTCTTGGTGAGATTGACTTACCTTTACAAGTGGGCCAATACATGTGGTTGCCACATTTTTCATTATCCATTATACAATTTTTTTTATATTTTATTGGGATGACCTTTGATATATACACTATGTACAATGCCTTATACAGTGCATGGGTGTGTTAAATGCATTCATACCAACAAGGTAATTATAGTTACTAAAATTCCATATGAAGATCCACTTAAACAAAATAATTTTATACCGAGGTAGTTAATTATAAAACCTGTTAAGTTTAATAACTCATGAAAGGGTAAGTAACAAGAAATCTCTTTCCTAGGTGCTCGGTACTTGAGAGACCATTACATCAGAGATACATAGTGGATTCTACATAATCCTTATCTACTATACACCATATTTAGATATCCCAGAAAACCTAAGCATGTTCTTATTATTGGTACTTCAAATAAACCACATAACATTTAGTAATGGGTTCCACAAACCCCTACTCTTATTATCTATTTATGACTATAGAGTCCTATTATACATATGTATAGCATTACAGATCTAATAATGCCAGATATTACACCTATACATGCTCCTTGGTAGTATCACCAATTTATTGGACCACCTTTATAGTGGGGAGATACCTAAAATCATGATTTGGATGAGATCATAGAATAGTCCTTTCTTTTCCAATATTCCAAAAGTACCCAAAAAAATCCAAAAATTCAAAAATATTCAACATTTACAAACCTTATTAGTTTATTGGCATCTATGTTGGTAGTTCCATTTTAGTAGATAGCATATCATTTATTTTTATATAAATGTGTTTCATGAATCTTACCCAAGCATGTGATCTATGCACTTTTAGATGTTGGGCCTTCCCTCTACTCATGTCATATGGACATTAGGGGCATCTTTTGATGGGTTTTTTAGCACACCAACTTAGGTAGGGTGAAAATACACCTAACCTCTCTTGAAAAGAGACAAAATATCCCAAGTATATTTGTTTTTCATGTCTTGGCTTGTAGGATAACTCAGTAACTGATGTAGAATTGTTCTATTTAAAGGGGCTTGTTTAGAATAAACTAAGATAAATGATAAGTATGGTCTTATGGATTAATAGCTCATACAATCAGTAAAAATGAATTTATCATGAAGATACATTTGATTAATAATTATTCATTGCATATATGAATTCAATAATACATTAACAATAATGACAAAATTTGTAATCAAGATAAATCTTGTAAACATGGATTTCAACTTCAAATCTATTATACCTACTCTAAAAAATATTTAAAAAATAGTAAAAGAAGAAGATAAAAAAGAAAATGTAAGTTTGTTTTGTAGTTAGAATAACTCTAATTAATTTTAATTATATGAATTCCATGAAATCGATATGTTTCTTGGCCAATAAACACACAACCATGAACAAAGATGGTGTGAGAGTCTAAGGTATTCATCTATGAATAAATATAGATAAAATCACCATATGTGTGCATATATATTGAACAACAGTCTTTAAAAATTTTCATGTGATATATATATGTTTGAAAAATAGTGTTTGGATCAACATTAATCAGTAGAATTATAGAAAATATTTCACAACATTCTTTACAATAAAATCTAACCTAGGAAAGCAAGAAAATGTATGAAAAATGTTTGGTTGTCTACTATATTCTAATACTAATCAAACAACCCCAAACTCAGTCTCATGGTTAGCCTTATATAGACTTTCAATAATCTTTCCCACACACTAGATGGTTGAAAATATTCAATGCATTACCCACCCACCAAGTGGTTACAAACGTTAACTAGTAGACACCAATTAAGGCACAAATATAATGTGTAGTCATATTCAAGATAATAACTTTGTTTGATGGATGGACCCTTTTCCATAAATATTAGTAACATGGTAATATTAGACCAATGCATCATTTTAATTGACATGGATTCAATTTGAATTTCACTCCTTTTGATGGATTATTGTTGTATTAAATTCAAGGGCACAAATTTTTATCTTCCAATTGTGAATACTTCTCTTGAAAATTGATTGTGTGTAGGCATTATTTATCATTTTATGATCTTAGCTTATTTGATCCTGATGTACACACCATTGTCTAACTTAGCCCAGTATCTGATTTACTTTATAATTTTTTTTCATTATCCTTTTTCACTAGGTGATAGATATTCAATAACTTCACAAATCTGATTGGACTTATAATCAAATTCTTAAATTTTGATGGGCTAGATGGGTAAATGGGTGTCAAGTTAAGTTTTTAAGCCTTTTCATGGAGGCCCACATATCTTATTTAGAAAGGTCACTTTACGTGTCCACTTATCACTAATTTAAGAAAACTAGTGTGTCCATGATATGTTAATATCTTATTACATGTCACCTTATTACTAATTCATAGCTTGTTGAGGGTCTTGAGTTTTCCTTAGACCATGGTGTAGTGAGATCTTGACAAGTGGAAATATATCACTCAACTGGAGCTTATCAAGTCCTTAATCATTGTTCCATGTCTCTATTACCCTAGAGTCCTGATAGTATGTCATGTGGCATCATCTAGGAGACTCTCTTAGTCTTAGCCTCATCATACTACTTTTACTTAAACTTGGGTGTGGAGAAATGGGATGATGCCACATGGCATAATCCCATTCACTAGGAAGGTTTTGCATATCTTCACCTTATTTTGATCATCCCAAAGGCTCAAAAAAGTAATATCATGTAATGTGGCATGATCTTAGACACCCAGAGTGTCAAAGGTTTGGATCTGTGTCTAAAGTATTATGAATAAGCAAAGTCCTAAAATCTTCACAAGTGACATAATCTCAAATAAATTATACTTGTAAAGAGATAATTACACATTAGTTTTTTTAATATAAAAACTTGTTGTTAGAGTTTAAATTCCATGAAAATTAATGAAGTATAAAAATCTAAAAGGATAGGATGAAAATCTTATAATATAATCAATAGAGAAGGGGATTTTCACTAAATATACAATTAATCTATTTAATCAGATAAATGATTAAGTCCTTTAGATCAAAAAGAGAAAATAAATAGAGTTAATTTTAGATCTATTAAGTGATAAACTAGACTCATAATTAAAAGCTTTTATTAGATTCGACAGTTAGGTCCAAGGGGAAAATTTGTTAGTTCTATAATAGTCTTGATGGGCCAGATGGTCATCAAATTTAAGCAAGTGTGACACTGACATAGATGATAGCATGTCATATAGTTATCATTTCATACCATGTAGCATTGATTCACTCATTCAGGCTTGATTTAGTGTCTACTTAGGCTAATGACCTATATACTCTTAGTGAAACAAGATCTTGACAAGTGTCCAATCTCATTCATCTAGGGCCCAATAGTGGACTTGAAAATATACAAACTATCCTAGGAGACTGCAAAAATAGGATCAGGCCATGTGGCACTATCCTAGGCACGTGAGGGCTCAACTATCATCTATAGAATAGAGACTACCCTAGGGACCTAGAGAAATATGATCAATCCACATGGTGTGATCTTGCACATCTAGGAGGTCCAAGGCATGTTGAATAAATTGATGGAGCCCAAAAAATTGAGGAAATAAGATCATGCCACATGTCATGATTCTAAATAAGCATAGATTTAATTACAAAAATGGCTAAGTTAAAAGAGCCATAAGAAAACAATGTTAGGAACCCCTTATCCAACAGAAGCACAATTGATTACTTTCTTATAAGCAATTAAACATGGAATTATACCAGAATGATTAAGTAACTAGAAACTTGAGACAGCAAAGAATTTGAGAGACAATACACACTCTTGTATTAAATATTACTAGAAGAAAATACAATAAGGAAGATGCCACTTCTTCCTCCACCTCAAAGGCCTGCCACACCTCAAGACCTTCTTCCCTCTCTCTCTTGCTCAATGCAACCAACTCAACAACCTAAGTTGTTATCCCTCCTTGAATACTTCAACTGATCTCCTTGACCTTGCACCTGTAGATCTCCTTGACCTTGCTTCAATGCTTCAATGATTTACTTGCTTGCTTCACTTACAATACATGCCTCATGGGTCTTTAAATAGAATCCCATGGTTACAAAAATAGAACTCTAACTACAATAATTAGACATGCAGCTCATGACTATAACTAGTCATTTAACATGCAAACACTCACTTCACTTAACTGATTGTTCGTCAATAGCAATTCTAGAACACACAGGCGACTGACATCGGTCCCTACTTTCCTGGTGCTGTCGACATCTGCCAACGCTAGTTACCTTTTGCACTGGTAATGATCAACGTCAGTCATGCTGCTAATGCCGGTACTTCTGGATCTTCAACAACCTCTTGTTTCTTCATGTCTACAACAGTTTAAAGCTTTTAGCTCCACACCCTAACAATCTCCCACTTGGATATAAATAGTTGCAACTGTACCTGTACCTGTACACCATCTACTTTGTTCCCTTGGCTCTATATCCCTCTTCAAAGTCACTCTTGAAGACCAACCACCACAAAACCTGTGATGCCATACCTATCACTTATGCCAAAAGAATTTTGCTGCTCCTAAATTCTTCATGGCATACTTCTAAACCAACTCTACCCTTAGCTCAAAAAACTCCTTGTCTATGAAACCCTGCAACAAGCAACACAATACAGTAACAGGATAATGTAGCTAATATTATCCAACCTGGTAAAGATAAATACAATGGTCAAACCTCCATTGTCCTACAGCCTAATCAAGACTATATACCATAGCCTTCTATCTCATGTGTCCATCCACTCTCTTCTCTAACATGGGAATCCATCCCTCTATCCAGTGCTTTCTTCCAACTGACAACTCTACCAGCAAATATATGTTTGGTTCTTCTCCAAGGACTCACACTCCTCATCCATGCCAAGTTCCCACTATTTTTGGATTCTACCTGCATTGCTTCTTCTATCTTCCTAGTTCTTGACCATCAATAAGCAATATAAATAAGGTGAACAATGAATATGAGGTTCACTTACCCTTTCTAACCTCCATATGGGCGTTTGAGACTCCTTGATAGCTTGTTGTCCGCCCAACATTTGTTTCAGTGACCGATCTCGGCCATCTCCCAGTCTGCTCCCAATCGATGTCGGTTCCCTACACTGACCCTAACTGTCGACGTCATTTCCCTAGCTGACGTTGGTGTCCCCCCTACCGATGTTGGTTCCTGCCTAACTGATGTCGGTCTTCTCCTACCGACTCTATCGACCCTGCTAGTCTGCACGTGACCGATGTCGGTTCCTGTCTGGCTGACGTTGATGCCATGGGAGCACCGATGTCAGTACTTATGTTTTCTTGTAAGTGATGATTTATTTATCCACGAGCTCATCTTGGATCAAACCTCTGTCCATACTACCCTGCTCAAAATTATTCAACCCCTGTGACTGATCTCTGTCCCTCATCTCCTCTGTAAACACCAAGGCTTCTTTGTTCCTGTCAAAAGCATCAAATTTCCTTTTCCTACAATGAACTCTATCTATGCTTTCTAAATCTGAACACATACCTTTTGAATCAAGAACATCCATTCCCTTCTTATTCATGTGACCAAGCCTATCAAGCCACATCTTCAAATCTATAGCTGAAGTAGATAAACCAAAAGTAGAATTAGTAATACAAGTAGATAGATAAAGAGTACCTACTTTCTTACCTCTAGCTAAAATAAGTGCTCCCTTGGTAACCTTCCAAGAATCTGCTGTGAGGGTTATTGTGCATCCCTCATCACCCAACCTTCCTATAGAAACCAAACTCTGCTTCAGAATTGGGACATGCATGACCTCCTTCAACACCCATGTGTTGTCCATCTGCAATCTCAGCTACACTTTCCCTTTGCCAACTATTTGCCAAGGCGTACCATCCCCTAAATAAAGCACTCCAAAGTCTCCCTGTTCATACTCATGGAACAAATCTGTATTTGGGGATGCATGAAAAGAAGAACCAAAATCTAAAATCCAAGATCCTACCTGACTATCCAAAAAAAGTATGAGAGCGTCCTGTACCATAATATTTGCATCCTTTGCTTCTTCATTACCTTCATGTTGATTCTCTTTATCTCTCAACCAACACTCCTTCTTTGTATGTCCTTTTTTTCCACAAAACCAATAGGTAATACCTTTGGATTTAGATCTCCTTCCCGACCTTGATTTCCCTTGCTCGATCTTCTCTCTTTACCTCCCCCTGCTTTCTGCACTTAGAGCATTCTCTGATGATTCACCTGTGCTTTTTTTGCGTATTTCTTCATTCAAGATCACACTCACAACATCATCAACTTTTAAGATTTTAGAAGCAGATGCAGAATTACTTACTGCCATAACCAAACTATCCCAACTTTTAGGTAAAGAGCATAATATCAAGAGAGCCTTTACTTCATCATCAAAAACAATATTGACTGAAGCTAACTAGTTTACCAAACCATGGAAATCACTAAGATGAGTATATACCGATCCACATTCCTGCATAAGTAAATTAAATAACTGCTTCATAAGATATACCTTATTAGAAGCCGAGGGCTTTTCATATAAATTTGCCAAGGATTCTATCAACTCTTCTATTGTCTTGCACTGTGACAAGTTAGAAATTACAGATGATGCAAGGCTCAACCTTATGGAACTGAGAGCCTTCCAATCAAGAACACTCCATTTTTCATCCTTCATATATGTGGGCTTGCATGCAACCCCACCCAATGGTAAGTATAAATCCTTCTGATACAGATAATCCTCTATCTGCATCCTCCAGTGTTGATAATTCTTGCCATTAAACTTCTCCATTCATAGCTTACTTTCTTCTGCCATTATTGAACTCCCACTCAATTAGAAACCCTGTGAATGACTTGTAATCAACAAACAATAACCTGCTCCCTGCAAACCGTAGCTCTGATACCAACTGTTAGGAACCCCTTATCCAACGGAAGCACAATTGATTACTTTCTTATAAGCAATTAAACACAGAATTATTCTAGAATGATTAAGTAACTAGAAACTTGAGACAGCAAAGAATTTGAGAGACAATACACACTCTTGTATTAAATATTACTAGAAAAAAATACAATAAGGAAGATGCCACTTCTTCCTCCACCTCAAAGGCTTGCCACACCTCAAGACCTTCTTCCCTCTCTCTCTTGCTCAACACAACCAACTCAACAACCTGAGTTGCTATCCCTCCTTGAATACTTCAGCTAATCTCCTTGACCTTACACCTGTAGATCTCCTTGACCTTGCTTCAATGCTTCAATGATTTACTTGCTTGCTTGACTTACAATACATGCCTCATGGGTCTTTAAATAGAATCCCATGGTTACAAAAATAGAACTCTAACTACAATAATTAGACACGCAGCTCGTGACTATAATTAGTCATTTAACATGCAAACACTCACTTCACTTAACTGACTATTCGTCAACAGCAGTTTTGGAACACACAGGCGACCGACGTCAGTCCCTGCTTCCCTGGTGCTGCCGATGTCGGCCGACTATCTGCCGATGCTGATTGCCTTCTACACTGGTAATGACCGACGTCGATCATGCTGCCGACGCCTATACTTTTGGATCTTCAGCAACCTCTTGTTTCTTCATGTCTACAACAGTTTGAAGCTTTTAGCTCCACACCCTAACAAACAAATGAGCAATAAATGGTAGCTCCTCACTTACTCGAGGACTTGTAGGAAATTTAGGTGACCCTTGGCTCGTGAGGAAGCTTAGATGACTATTGGACTTTAAATATTAATTTTTCCCAAAAATGGCTAAGTTTTAAATGTAAGATAAATAATATTTCAAATAAAATAATCTTTCACCTAACTTAAATCCAAAACTAATCTATTTTGGGTAAAGTGACCAAACCAAAAAAAACCCAAAGATCCAGCCAATTAACCTTGAAATACTATAAAAATAAATCAAAAAATGTCAAGGAAATAATGCAAACACTTTGCAATAATTAGATAAATTATATAAATATGAGCTGAAATGGTCTAAAAATGGGATCTTTAGTGTCTTTCAAAACATGATCCAAAGTAGACCAGGACTTATTAGATTTTAACAACTTCATAAATTTATATCAATACAGACCCAATTTCCAATACAAATTTAATTGCCAAAACTTTTATAGACTAAATGTATGCAATAGATACTTTAAGCTCAAATGCAGTTCAAAGAGTAAATCTAATACCATATCAAAGACTACAACTTGTCAAGAACTTTTTAATCAGAGCATAAATAAAAAGAGAACCAGACTTGATAAGACCTGACTCTAAATAAAAATATGTTTCATGATTTTAGTGATGAAATTAGGTCATGTTCTGCAAGCAACAATAGCATCCACTTCTTTGATCATGATATACCCAAGTTATATCATTTTATGATCATTTTCTATTATCATGTTTGAGCTTATATACTTACACATACCTTTTATCCATGCTTATATCTTTTGCAATGTACATGATATGATATGTACTTAACATTTTTTACTAACACATATATCTAGGAACTGGTATGATATGCTTATGTTGGTTTTTTTATTACATGTTTTCTTTTTTTCACTTCCTTGAGTGTTTTTTCTTGTATTGTTTATTCAAGCATTTGAATATGCTCCATTGATTTTGGCCTCCATGCCTTTGTTTATCGATTCTGACATTTAAATATGTTATTGCTTATTGTATTTAATTTGAATATGTCATTGCTTATTTTATTTAAATTTTAATATGTCATTGCTTATTGTATTGACATTTGAATATGCCATTGCTTGCCTTGTGTATATTTAACTAAGTTATGTCCCTTCGATTATGTAGCATTTAAACATGCCCCTTGTTTGAGGTCTCCTTAGACCATTATCTTTTGATTTACTTTTGAGTGCTCTTATATGTGTGTGATTGATTTCCTCAAGAGCTCATACTTCTACTATCTAGACATTGTTATGATTCACATCATGTATCTTAGGATTTGATGTGATCACATACTATATACCTCATTATTATATCTACCTAGACATATTACTCTTATATGCTACATGATCCTTACATAGATTATATAATTATATCATCCTTTTGAGATAAGGTAACTACCAGTTTATAGTTCCCCTCACCTCAAAATGGGGGCATATTAGTGGGTTCATGTTATAGAGGCATGACTTTCACACCTTCATAGTTTTATATTTCAAGTAGGGCATGCCAAAAAAGGATGACTTTTACACTTATTCAGTATTCAGCATATTCAAATTATAGTGAGGGTATGTTATGGAAATATATTCTCCTCACTTATACTAGTTATATATTTTAGATTTCAATGAGGGCATGTCATGGGAACATATCTTCCACACTTTCAAATTTTTAAATTGGTTAAATTGCATAGCTACATATTTTTGGCAGTATTCTATACATTGGTACCATTATTATAACCAAATTTCAGCTTAAGACATATGAGGTACATGTGCCATGAAAAAGAGCACCTTAAATTACAAAATCAAATAAACTTTTAGATTTTAAATACTTTTACAGATTTTAACATACACCAAGATGAATTTTTGTGGATTATTATTGATCCAATATATTGCGGTAGTTAGTTCAATTTTGGTAAGATTGAGGTGATTACATCATTCAATATTACCAAGTTTATAGGATGGAGTGATCATCCACCCCCACCAAATTTATAGTGTGAGTTGACTTGGATCACACATGCTCACTAGGCTACAAGTATGATTGGGTTGCACACTTGAGCTAATCTCAACTATTGGGTGGAAAATCACCTTTTCTCCAAGGTTGGGGGAAAGTTTCCCTCCAATATTTATATATTTTTTATTTTTATGTCTTACACTTGTCCTAATCTTAGCTCCAAAGCATCACAATAAAACATAAATTCAAACTAATTTTTTAAAAGACAAGATGGTTGCATCAATACATAGGTGTACTCCTAATCTTACTCTCTTTATTTTCATGCATTTCAAATTATTTAAATTTTAGATTATATCTATTGATTATATACTATAACATGCTCTTGTTTGTATGTCAATCACCAATAAATCACTCAAGTGAGACTCGTGTAAAAATAAGGTGTGTTATACACACCCAAGTATGTATTTATTTTCCTTTAAACTAATGATTTCATTACTATATTAAAGGGGGGGGGGAAATGTAGGCACTAAATCTGAATTACATAGCACCTTAGTCTTATATACTTTACAATTACTTATCATGGTTGTACCCTTCAGTTCTAAAACTTTTTTGATACTGAAAGGATCACATTCATTATCTCTTATGCCTATTGTTTATCTCTTAGTCTGACCATATGTTATTTTGATGACTAGGCCTTTTATGTTATACAAATTTATAAACTTGCTTATTATTATCCCCTAAAAAATTTTTACTTGTACCTATTTTCTAGTTTACCAGACACCATGTTAGTCAAATAGCTACGTTGATGCTAGTGTCATGTGCCAAATTAAGTGTCCAGTGCCCTAAAGTCATCAAATTTACAAATGAAACTTATCCTCATGGTCATCCTAAGTGCTTTAATGGAAAATATTTCTAAATGGGATTGGTAGATATATAATATCAATCCTCATTCATTCCTCACCTAACATAGACCTAATAACTTACAAGGAAACCTAAAAAAGGCATTCAAGTGAGCAAAGCTTCTGTATTCTTTTATTTTGCAATATCATTCATAGGTATAACCCATCTATAGATATAATGTACTAAAATAGCATTCTATGAACCATATTTTCTAAGTTACAAGCTAGGTCACTCTATGTACTTGCTTATCACACATTATATCTTTATGCACACACAATCTAACATGTAGTGAAGAACTACATAAATATGAGGCCCTCTTCAGAGTATTGGCTATGTAGGTAGCACCCATTTATAGATGGGTCTTTAGAAAATATTAACATTGTGTTTTCATTAATCTATTTTTCCATAGTCACTTCAAGGGTGAAGAAGCTAGGGTTCAATCATTTGAAAAAGAGTGATATCCTATGCATGAAATATAAACACATCAAAAGAAGGGCAAAAGAAAACCTAGAAGGATTCAGGTGGTCACACTTAGATTCAATCAATATTTTATATTGAACAAATATGTCTAAGTCATACAATAGCATCGATGCAACTATCTAGATCTGATGCAAGCATTTAATGTCATAAAATATAAATTTATAGAATATAACAAGTGATCCATAATCTATATCCAGTCTACTTCTAATCTATTATATATGTGCACAGTAAACTAGATAATTACTCTTATTTCTAATCTATTGTAATATCAATCAATAGTTATACTTTATATTTTTAGCATATCTTATCATTTAAATTTAGAATATTATTTATCTGACTTTATAAGTTAATTAGTTTCTATATATTTATTTACCACCCTTGTGCTTATTCATTTATATATTATTAACCCTATACTATATTGACCCATCTCAATTTAGGGTTAAACAGAATATCATAGCATAGCAAATATTGTGTAAGAATGCAAAACCTTAATGTTCTTTATTTAAATTGTGATAACTTATTTTTCCTTTTGATATCTATTATCATGTAGCCTAACATTCCTCATTGTATATTGAGGATATTTTGTGTGTTTATCAATCATGGCATATCATCGGTTTGATATCTCAAAGGCATTTGTAACATGGTTATTTTTTGTTCGCACTACTCTTGCTCTCAACAAGTATATCCATATGAAAGGGGACTTCCTCCTATATGAATAACTCATGAGATACACAACATAATAAAGAATAAATTTTTATTATACTCGCAACATAAATATTAATAAAATTGAAGTAATTAGAAACTTTACTATCCTTCTATAGACACCTAAATTTTGTATTAGACACTTTGACAACAATTTTGGTACATGTTGACATATTTAGACATTGTATACATATTTGACTCTTGTGTACACTTTATATATATCAATATACCCAACTATTATCTTTGGAAATCTTACACAAACCAACTTCATATCTCAAATCATTGATTTTTACTCCTAAAATAGTATTGTTAATCATTGGATAGTTATGGTTACCATAGTTTCTACCTCTGTTAGCAATGTCTAATAACATACAATAATTATTTTTCAAATTGGTAAGTCTCCATTTGGTTAGCCTAAACAGATTTCATGGCAAGAAATAAAAAAAAGTCAACTATAAATATAAATCAATCCTTATGTTATACTCACTTGGCCATCACATTAAGAATCACTTTAAAACATTTAGAAATCAATTAATACTCTATTGATAAATTATCACAATGGTATAAAAATATGGAAATACTTCAAAGAAGAAACCATGAATCCAAGTCTAAATACACATGAAAGTCAAAGTTGCATGGTACTAATTGTCTAAATATAAGCATTGCTTAATTCTAGATTAATCACTATGTTGCATGCACATGCACACATACACACACACACACACACACACACACACACACACACACACACACACACACACACACACACACACACACATAGATGAGATAACTATGTATATTTTGAGCCCTCCTCAGAGTATTAGAATATAGTAAGTATTCATTCACTCAGCAAGGAGTGGTTGGGTTTAGTCTAACCCAAAAAGGTAACCTATTTTTAGGTCATTTTATGGTTAAAAGTACAATTAGGTTTTCAAAGGAAGGAAAACTAAAATAGAGATATCTATACATGATCAATGATGAATGAACACACAGTGAGCATATACATTCATAATAATATAGGTCTAAGTATTTTCAATCCTATATAGCACACAAGGACACTTCCAACATATCCAAGACAATACTAATCACCTACGGGTCACACTATTACCAGGGATGTCTAAGCAGGTTTTGAGGTATAATTTTTTAATCTTAGTGAGAGAACATTCTTAGAATCAATGAAAATTTTTATGAATGATAGAATATATACATAATTTACATACATCTCTCCCCTTTTGATTTTTTAATTTTAAATCATCTAAGTGTAATATCAATTTATCCATTTCTCAATTCATATTTGTAGGTTATTGTTATATTTTACACAATCTAAATTAGCCGTTTTTTACATTATTTATATCACAATAATCCAAAATAAGTAAAACATTATTAACATGGTATATCCATCTGATCATATAGGTATTATTAAAGAAATATTTTCTTGGATTAAAACATATGCAAAGGTTAGGATACATTGGACAAGGACTAAGAAATCAAGTGTAAGGCATTATTAACCATGCATATTTATCTAATCATATAAGCAAAAATGCCTAGGATATAAGAGATATTCAAAGGTTCCTTCTAAATAAAATAATCAATACATTAATAAATAATGTGAAATAAAGAAAGCTAATATTTATACACATTTCCTCAGATCAAAACTTAACCCTATTATTTAACCCTAAATTGAGATAGGTCAATATAGTATAGGGTTAAGAATATAGAAATGAATAAGCACAAGGGTGATAAACAAATATATAGCATGCCAATTAATTTGCAAACTTAGATAGACAATATTCTGAATTTAAATGTTAAGATATGCTAAAAATGGAAAGTGAAGCTATCGTTTGATATTGAAATGAATAAAAACAAAGATTACTTGGTTTGTTTATTATATGCATGCAAATATGATATGGAATAGGATGGAAGTAGACTAGATATATATATTCTACATCAATCATTATATTCTAAGAATTTATATTTTGTGGCCTCAGATGCTTGTGTCAGACCTAGAAAGTTACATCAATACAATTGTCTGAGTTGGATGTAGTTATTAGTATGAAATATCATTTGGATCTAAGTGTAACCACTTAGATCCTTCTAGGTTTCTATCACCTTTGCTCTGGTGTGTTTATATCTCTGGCATAGGTTGTCTCTCTTTTTCAAATTATCAAACCCTAGCTTTTCACCTTTAGAATGACTATGGAAAAATGGGTTATTGGGCACATGGTGTCGATTTACCACAAGGACCCCTCGATTAATGGGCACTACATACATAAATAATACTCTAAATAGGGCCTCAAACTTATGTATTTTTCCCCTTTATATTGGCTTGTGTGTGTATCAAGATATAACACGTGACAAGTAAGTACATAGAATGACCTATCTTGTAACTTAGAAAATATGGCTTATGGAATGCTCATTCAATACTTCAGACCTGCATATGGGTAATACCTATGACTAATATTGAAATAGAAAATAATAGGGAATATTTTATCATGTGATTGGTTGATTTAATGTTTTTGGTAAGTTTCCTTGTGAGTTTTTAGGTCTATGTTAGGTCTATGTTAGGTGAAGAATGAATGAGGATTGATCTTGTATATATACCAATCCCTTTTAGAAACATCTCATATTAAATCATTTTGGCTAACCTTAAGATATGTTTCATTTGAAATTTTGATGAATTTACAGCACTATACACTTAGTTTGGCATAGGACACTAGCGTCGACATAGGCATCCAACTAGGACGTAGGTGTCTAGGAAGTTGGAAAACATGTACATTTTCAATACTTGTAGACGATGATGATAAGTACATTTAAATCATTTTGAGAAATATATAAGGCCTAATCATCATAATAATATGTGTTCATAATAAAAGATAAGCAATAGTCACAAGAGATAGAGGATGCAATCCTTTTGGTAGCAGGAAGGTCTTATAACTAAATGGTATAGTTATGAGAAGTATTTTCTAAGTATACAAGACTAAGGTGTTATATAATTTAGATTTAGTGTCTACACCTACACAAGTATTTAATCATGTATCAACACAAGTTTTTATATCAACACAAGAGTTATTATATTTAATAACTCATATTTGATATTAAAAACTTGACAATGGCAATTTTCACCAAGCTTTAGTAGACTTAACTTTTATGCACACAACTCACTCTTGAATAGAATTTATCTTAACCATTATCTTATCCATGGTCTTAACCTTCCCAATTATTCTTATTGATACACATGATTTTCCTTTTCTATTCTTGAACAAATTATTTTCATTCTACTACTATTTTTTAATCTCCGATCATTGTTTCCTATCTTTTGGATAGCTTCAACCACACTCAAACATATTTAGTTACCAAAGTCATCTTCCTTGGTCATGCTCATTCACACACCCTTTAATGGTGATTTTTCTAAATTCAAATCCTTCAAATAGGTTGGCTCGTATATTTTGCATCTCTATTCAAATGGAAATTACCCAAAGATTCAAAAAAATTAAAAAATATAGCTTAAGCCTATTCATATCCAACATTGATGAAGAATGCATTTATTATTCATATGTACATTGAGAGGAACTTCCCTAAAAATTCCAAATCTGAAACCTTTAATGGAGTAGGCCTCGAGCTAAATTTAAATACAATTGCGAGGTCAAAATCACATGTTTTCAAGTGTTAATATACATATACAAAATCACATAGAATGTTGGTATTACACTGATTGCACACACTCAACTAGTTGGGAGAATTATGTGCAGTTTGATCCTTCTTTAGAGTATTGGAACGTAGGCAATGCTTACACACTTAGCAGGCATTGGTTGAGGTTAGTTCAACCCATCCTTTCTAACATTATTTTAGATCACATTCATCTTAAGAGTGCAACCTATGGTTTTGAAGAAAGGATAAGGAAAATAGAGTTGGTCACACAGTTCTAAATAAATATTAATATATAGGATCTATTTGTATATATAAGCCCAACTATCCAAATTATCACAAACTTGTGCATAGTCATTGAAGGAATCTAGACACCACAAATCCATCTAGCACTAGAATCCTCCAAGTAGGTTTACAGTTTATTTTTTAATCTGAGTCAACACAAAGCCATGTAAAGCCTTTTTAATAATTGAACATTATCACAAACTTGCTCAAAGCCTAAACAACCTAAGTACCCTATCTTCTAGGTCATTTCTATAATCAATAAATCGTGATAAATAAATTATAATTTGTTGATATAATTATATTTTAATATTTTAGACATATATTATACAATCTGATTAAACATATAGATTATCTATAATACGGACATTTAAATGTAAGGCATTCTTACACTGGGATGCTACATTTACACAATGGGGCATGCCTACACTAGGGGCATTTTATTACACTTTACACAAGTTACATCTTTTTATGACCATTCCATTAATCATATTGATTTATTTAAATTGATTACATGTTCTTTGTTCTTACTCATATTAATTAGAATGTTATTTATCTAGATAATATATTTTTTATATGTGCTCAAGGTGTACTTTAATTATGTATATTGGCCTTACTTTTTCTATGCATTTTCGATGTTATTGTGTGTTACATGTTGGGATAATTGATTATGCATTACATTGTGTGAATATTTACTTGTTTCACTCTAAATTCATATAACATTACATATTCATTCTGTGACTCCTTTTATATTTCACTCTACTTGTGTGTGACATTAAATATTCATTATGTGAATTTTTACTCTTTTTGACTTACGTGTTATCATATGTGTTTTTATGATTACTTGTGTGTATCATGGCCATGACATTATAAATGAATTCATTTTAAATGTGTGGATACATATAGGATTATCTATTTGTCTTGTGATCTCATGATCCATATCACACATTGTTAGCCCCAAAGTGTGGCTAAGTATTATCCATTTTGGTGCAAAAACGACATGGCACGGAAGGACCATAGCAAAGAAGGACCATGGTGTGGAACTTGCTAGGTGTAGAATAACTGTGGTACAAAACCTACAAGGCATAAGAGGGTAATAGCATGGAAGGACTAGTGTAAGAGGACCTAGTCAAAGAATAATCAGTCATGAGAAAATCGAGGACTTAGGACTTGAAACTATAGCAGAAGACTAGGGGAGTGTATGGGAAGTGGGAGAAATTAAAGAAATGATTTATACGGGACATCCATACCTTATTCATAAAAATTTTTACACCATCCCATAAGGAGAGAAACACACGGTAGCAAAGATATAGCATAGAGCATGGATATAAGGGGCACAAAGGCTTGGATCTTTAGGAGAAGAGTTTGTTGAATGCCATGACTCCTAATCTTTTAGGAGTTAAATGGATAATTATTTGAGTCATTAATGATTGTAAACACTTGGTCAGGGATAAGCAAGTATAAATACCCTTATATTAAAGGACTATGGGGATGATGATGGGGGATGTATTGTTAATTTGATGCTTAAGATTAATATATAAAGTTACAGGTTTTATCAAACTTCTTGTGTTCATGATGAATGATGTCTGAGTTACTTAGCATGAATTCTAGTGCATTTTTTATTTTATAAGAAGTAACTCTAAAATTGCAATGTTGTTAATCTATGTAAATATGGTAGTAGAACTTAAAACTCCAAGGATCATAATAGTCTATCTTTGTATTTTTGGAAAATCTAATTGAATACATGTTTGACATAAAAAACATAACTAAGTATTATTGTGCAAAAAAAACCTATGGGAACTGGTCTTAAGCTATGCACTTTGGGTGAACATGCAAGACCTCAGTCTTGCATGAAAGGGCCAATGCATTATCTCATTGGGATAAAATTTAGCACTAACACTATATTTTCAATAGAAAACACCAACATTTTGGTTTCGTTATCAGGATTCATAGTATTTGATGCTTGTTATGGAAAATGTTTGAGTGCATTACTCTTGAGAATATAAAATAATGGATTACCAAAGTTGAAGATAATTTTGTAGTTTCCCATCTTGAACTAAGAGTTTCCACATGGTAGTGGGTAAATAAGAATCTCTATAGTGCATTGTATGAAACTTTCTTTGCTAAAATCCTAGTTCACCTACACATTTGGCTCTTTGCATATGCTCATGGTCTCAAAACCTTAGGAGAAGATAGCCTTGGACCCTAGAGTGACAAAGAGATTTAGCCCAACTTAGAAACCTATGGACTAGAGTTGTTAACATTTGGTGGAAGGGAGTTTTGAATAGTTACATTCTAGAGTACGCAGTAACCACCTATTCATGTCATGAAGAATCCAAGTTCCAATTCCTTCAAGAATCATGTGGCCGTTACATTAGACATTTTTCCTTAGAAATCAAAAAGTTATTTATTGATTTGGAACTTGAGAATATACCAATATAGAGATAAATCTTTTTGTGCATGAGATTCACAATTGGGAAGGGAGTAGAAATGAGTTAGTAAAAGACTATGGGTTCAGAATGGTAGCTATTCAATAGGCATTGTGGAAGTGGAAGTATGATGAAGCTCGATGAAGGATTATACGAGTCAGTGGCACAAGAAAGGACCAGGGAAACTCAGTAAGTGTTGTTAGTATTTGTAGGGAAATAGAGACACACAATAAGGACCCCATCACTTTTGAGACACACCCTATGCCTTTAATATCATATGAAGGAGAAACAAATTAGATGGTGGTAACCAAAGAACCAAGTCTAAACCAACCAGGCTCCCCAACCATAGTACGTGTTCATGCTATGAAATTAGATGAAGTATGCATACATAATTGGGACATGGATAGCATGGAGTCAGAGATTGAGCCAATAAGGGATATTAAAACTTAGCTAATTAACATACATATAGAATTAACACTCATTTTCCCCCTTTAAAGGAATTACATGGCACAATTAGGGATGCCTAAAGGGCCTATCCCTCAAAATAGATAGAGTACAGGCCCAAGTTTGGTTAATCACTCAAGTACCATGCCCCATGTCATGAGTGCTACTAGTGGAGGCACTAGAGGTGGACTAAGTGGAGGCACACAAGGAGGTATTCAACTTCCACCTCAAGGGAAAGTGGCTAGAGGTTCTCAAAAACCACCAAATCAAGCACCTTAGCCAATAATGGTATATTATAAAATGACGCTTCATTTACCAAAATATCAACATGTGGAGAATGTAGCTGATCTCATCCACAAATGTGAACTTATTTGGAGGGTGGAAGGCATTACCTCTTCTAAGTGTAATGCCACATAGTTCACAACTCCACTTTTGGACCATGTGCACAAATGGTATAAGAATTTTTATCCTCAATAAGCTATCATCGACTATAATCAACTTAAAATAACATTTCTTCAAGAGTCTGACATTTTAGAATTTGAACAACAAATCATAGCTACATTGAAGGACATCAAATAAGAACTTACTAAAAGTGTGCGAGAGTGTGATGCAAGGTTTAAGACACTCTTTTCAAAGTTTTCCTTCAAAATCAATGTTTCATAGTATGCACAATGGTTTGTGGGAGGTTTTTTATTACCATTCTGATAGACATAATCTCACAAGACTTTCACTAACTTGCACAAAGCCTTGGAAGATACCCTTCATGTTGAATCAATTACAAGTGTTGATATAGGGATTAATCCATTTATGGAATATCAGATAGCATCCATGGCATCACAGCTTAATAATTTAATAGCCAATAGTGCACATGATACATGCTGTAGTGTTTGGTGCACTGACTATGAATCTAAAGGGCATACATAGAGCAATTGCTCATGTAAGAACATCTACGTAGTACTTAAACAGATGTGTGAAATTTTTCATGAGGAACATGATGCATGCTCTTTCCCTCTTCTATAGTGAACTATGAACACTAAGGTGTCTAATTATTGTAATATATGTGATTCTTACACCAATGACTACTGACTAGTTATTGATATCCATGAAACAGGAGCATGCAGCACACACCAAACTTATATAGCCAACAACCAAGATAATGGTGCCTACCAAGGTCAAGGAAGAGGATGGGGATGAGGTGGTTGTTTTCCTCCCATGATATTTTATAAATGTAGATCCCTTGACCACTACCAAAGAGATTTTCTAGACTACCTTACATGTGGTTTCCATAAAAAAGACCACCGACTAGAAGAGTGTCTTGACTTGTATGCAACTATTATGAAGGAGTAAAATGAAAAGGGTGTCATCATGATACAAGTTTATAAATCACAATGACATGCATGTTTAGGCACCCTAACTATTCAATAAGTGAATATTACCATGCATAATGAAGGACAGACTCACTCTATCTCAAATTCTAATGAGAAATTCTACCATGAAGAACTACAAGCAAGAAATTATCCTGATGCCTAGCAAAAGAAGGAGGTCCTCCTAGATATGATGGAAATGGTATGAGAACTTCAAGGAGAGATTTAATTCCTTAAATACAAAAGCATAGTAGCATGCTATAGTTCAAAGGGTAGCTGAACCACAAAATGTGGCATGTGATGACTTCCAAGAACTGTGTAAGTGTATGTTGGATGACATTATCCCATAGCTTAGCACTTGGATTAATAATCAAGAAAAATCACCACATGATGCTCAACCCAAATCCACTTGAAAGACTGAGGATCATTTCTTATATCATGCTTTAAGGCAAGACACTCCTATCCCTCTACTCCTCCATAATATAGATAGATACTAGTCAATGTTGCTATAGATGGATGGGTAATCGGAGACATCCTAGTTGACACCGGTGTAGAAGTAAATATATTTAACAAAGATGCATGTAGAAATATGGCTAGTTTAGTACTACAGGCTTCACCTCATTTCTTGTTTTTGGAAAATAAGACTTGTGTCCTACCCATCGGGGTCCTTAAGAATGTATTAGTTGACATACTTAGAGTAACCTTCAAGGTGTATTTTTAGGTTATATAACTATTTGAAGCTAATGATTACCCCTCTCCATTGGGAATACCTTGGTGCTATGAGAAAAATGCAAACATAAATTTTAAGAAATGTTACATCAATTTTGAAAACACTGATCAACACATTGTTATTCCACTAGATCACGCACAAGGACCCCCTTACCTAGATCCTATCAATGTTGATGAAGATATAAACCACATATATAATGTTACTGCAAGTAATTATGATCTAAGATATCCTAATCTAGATATAATTCTTCAATGGTTGGACACTAAATATTTTTTTGACACTACAAGTAATGCTTATAATTATTGGGCACATAGCAAATATAACCTCACTAGAAGAGTGTGTAGTACAATAAGAAGTTAGGAGACCATTCCACATCAGTTTTCTAAATATCACAAGTTTGTGTACATTTTCACTAATCAATACATGAGGGGACCAATCATAGAGGCACCATTTTAAGGACTCAACAAAGCTCCATGGTTCCATGGATAAATGGAGGTACACGACTTCATACAACACCTTAAAGAATTTTACAACACAAAATGTGATTGTATTAGGACATTAGTTCATCTCTTAGATGGTATATCTATAAGATGGTGGTGAACCCATCATTAATGACTCCTTAATTAGGACCAAGTATTTTCTTCCTTACAGCATCAGTTCCACCATGACAACAAAGTTAGGGGATCGATCAGTTACAGTGGAATACAAGCACTAGAACCTCACATTGAAGCCTATGAGACAATGTGGAGATATGAAATGAAAAACTTACCAGAGTACTTATGGGTGCATGCATTTTATGGAAATCTATGAACATAGGCATAGGCATGGTATATTCATGAAGAATGACATATGGGAACCCAATTTTCACATCTCTTGAAGGAAAACATGAAATCAGCCCTATTTTATTCTTCTCCAAGTATGGATTCGCACCTCACCCTCTAAGCCATACATGAAGTGATTATTGGTGATCCAAGTCCCATTGAAGACTGCCTATGGAATATAGACCATATTCTCGAATAACCTCTACATATATGCAATGAGTAATCAACATAAGTTTCCATACCAGAACCAGTCCTTGATCAAGACCAACATAAACAAATAGATCTAGGTAAACAAAAGTTAGTGTTTCATGTGGAAGAAGGTGAAGGATCCAAACCACATGGCCATTTTATAGGCTATTTATATGTCCCTATGAGATATGGCATAAAAGATGTTTGTGATACTAGAGATAATCTATATAACCATTATAATGGACCCATTCAAACTATTTAGTGCAACATCATCATGGAACAAGAATCAAAGATTGCTATAGTAGAAAATTATAGGACTGAAATAGAGATTTCAAAAGTATTTAAGTTGTTAAAGGAATATCAGGATGTCTTTCCTAGAAATTATAGTGAAATTAAGGGACTCCACCCATCTTTAGGAAAGATTCATATCAAGTTGATTGATGGTGTTCGACTAGTTACAAAGTGTCCATATAGAATGAATCCCAATCTATAAGAGTGCGTCAAAAAGGAAATTGATAGTATGTTGTGTGATGGAGTAATCACCCCTATCAATGAATTTGAATGGGTTAGTCTAATGGTGATTAGTAAAAATAAATATGGATACATTCAAATTTGTGTGGACTATTAAATACTTAATGCATCCTATGTCACTAACCCATTCCCAATGCCTTTCACAGAGGAGATCCTTGAAGGTGTTCCTAGATGTGAGATATATACCTTCACTGATGGCTTCTTAGGATACCATCAGGTAAAGATATCAGAATAGGACCAACTAAAGACAATATTTACCATCGAATGGGGATACTTTACATATATTGTCATGCCCTTTGGATTGAAGAATGCCCTATTTGTGTTCTCATGCATAGTTGTTGAAGCCTTTAAGGAATTCATCCATTAGTTTCTTCAAGTTTACTTGGATGATTGGACAATTTATGGTTTGGTCAAGGACTATTTTTCTAACATAAGGCTTATGCTTGAGCATTGTTGGGTTTTGCAAATATATTTGAACCTAAAGAAGTTCTTATTTACTACATTGTTTGGTGTGTTATTAGGACTTATTATGTGTAAAGGACTTCTAATAGACACAATAAAGGTGTCTATTATTCTTTGGCTTCCAGTTCCCAAGACTTAGTGTGAGGTTTGTGCCTTTTTGGGCCATACCAATTACTATATAAATTTCATTCATGGATATGCAAAGATTTTCGCACCCCTCAAAGAACTTCTAAAGCATAATAATCATTTCATATGGACTTTTTCTTACAAATAAGCCTTTAAATCACTAAAAGACAAACTAGTCATTGCTCATATCCTCCAATTTCTTGATTAGATAAAACCATTCCATGTCCATATTGATGCATCTAAAATGGTTGTTGGTTCAATCGATTCACAACCAAGTGAAGGTCACTTGGACCATCTAATCTACTTTTCCAATAGAAAGCTCACTATAGCTAAAAGGGAATATACCACTATGGAGTGTGAAGCATTATCGATGGTTTATGCTTTACAGAAGTTTTGACAGTACTTATTAGCCACTCCTTTTGTTTTTTATACCAATCATGAGGATTTTAAGTACCTTGTCAATAAATTGGTACTACATGGATGGATCTATGATTGGATAGTGTTGTTCCAAGAGTTTCATTTTTTTATCATGGTGAAACTTGGGAAAGTTGATTGTGGATTTGACCACTTGTCTCGCATTGAGTCTAGAGAACCCCCACATTTCATTGAAGATGAGTTACCTGATGCTCAACTATTTCATGTCACTTGTGTTCTTGAGGAGCTTGAATATATTTTTACCTTTTTGACCTCTGGTTCAGTACCTGATAGTCTCACTCCTCAGGCCAAGAAGCAACTCACATTCCACACTGCACCATTTCAACTCATCAAAGGATATCATTACAAACTTGGTCATGATGAGATTCTTCAACGTTTTGTTATACAACATGAGCATCCCAAAGTAATTAGATAAGTTCATGAAGTAATTTTTGGAGGATATTATGTTATAGAGGCTACCACACATAAGGTTCTATTGATTATATTATGGTGGCCTTCTCTCTTTAAAGATGTTAAATCATATGTTAATCAATGTGATATATGTTAGCATGTAGGAAAACCTAACCGAAGATATGCCATGCCTCTACAACTAATACTTTCTCAAGAACCATTTGAGAAACGGACTATTGATTTTTATGGCCCTATCACTCCAGCTAGATGAATAATAGGTTCTCAATACATCATCATAGTAATTGACTACCTCACATGATGGGATGAAGTTGCACCAACAAAAGACTATACTACTACTACTATTGTGTGCTTCATTAAGGAAAATATCATAACTCAGTTTGGATGCCCACTAGGTTTCACAAGTGATCATGGTACCCATTTCTTAAATGAAAAAATTTGTGTCTTACTAAATGAGTTTATGATCGCACATCACAAAACAACACCATACAACTCTCAAGCCAATAGCACTACCGAGGCCTTCAACAAGATCCTAGGAACCACTTTGATGAATATTTTCAATGTTGGCCAAATAGACTAGGTTGATAGGGTATTTATGTTCATGTGGGCATACCGAATGACTTATAAACACCTGAAAAAATTTACCCCATTCAATTTGGTATATTGTAAAGAAGCAATTCTTAGAGTTTAGTTTTTAGTACCATCTCTCCATATAGTGCACATAAGACAATTGGATGAATAAGAATCCTTGAAAGAATGCTTAGATGTTTTTTTACAACTTGATGAAACCTGGCTCCTTGCTCATTCGAATCAAGATGTAGAAAAATGCAAATGAAAGGCATGGCATGATCGACACTTAAAGCACAAAACATTTACTCTGAGCATGAAGGTCTTACTATATAACTCCAAGTTTGTATGTCATCCTAGAAAACTTTAGATTCACTAGGATGGTCCTTTAATCATTCATAGCATTCAACCTACCAAATCATGTCGATTATAAATGTTTGGATGGCCAATTTTTTCCTGGGCATTATAATGAAATTCAGCTCTAGCCATATTTCACTTCTAAATAGTTAAAGTATTATAATCAATCAGGCTTTTACTATTAGTTTAGGATTTCTTGTTTTTAATAAAAGCACTATCTTTGTTGTGTGAAAATTTTTCTTAATGTAATTATTGTTAATGTTTTGTTTTTCATTTCATGGTGGACCATGACTCAGTTTTAGTGTGGAGTGAGAGGTCTAAAGTCTTGATAGAAAAGTGCACAAATTACCTAGACACGTGTTACATAAGTGTGCAAGGGACCTTGGTGCAAAAGGAATTCAGGGTGCACAAGTGCGTAAAGGAATTAGAGTTATTTAAAGCACAAAAGGTTGGAGGGTTCCCACCTTAAGTTTAAAAACTCACAGGGACAGTTATCTTCAACCCTATGAAAAATGTGTGACATAGTTGTCCTCCACTTCAAGAAGGCACAAGATGGGACATGCCATTAACATGAAAAGAATAGTTATGGTAAGAGAGATGCCAATGGTGTGATGTGATAATACCATTAAATGCATTAATTGTTAAAATAGAGGATCCAAGTGTGATGGTCATTAATAATATACCTTAATGATATGAAGTGATGGGTAAACAAAAGGTATTAATGATGGTGAACCCCCCTTGAGCCTATAATAGGCAAGTTAAACTCTTTTTACATTTTACCTTTATGAGTATTTGATATTAATAGCGTTGATAACAAGTGAATACAAGAGCTGATAAAAGTGAATTCAAAGCCAAGAAAAGTGTATTCATTTCCACAGTAACCTACAGAGGGTATTGAAAATTTATGGATAGGTATTGTAAGTTTGGTTATGTGAAAAAAACATAAGGATAGTGTCAAAAGTTATAGGTTGTGGGTTGCATAAGTACCCCATTAAAGGGCATTCAAGATCAAAAATCTAAATCAATCAGCCATAACAATGTATTCATTTAAGAATATTGGATGTTCATACATCAACCTTCAAGCACCTCGAAGGGTGATGCAACCTAAGAAAAAGTCCCAAAGAACTAAACCACTACCTATGATACTAGAGGAAGATGAGTTATGAGGAGACACGGTTTTTATTATCGAAGAGACTCTATAAGAATAAGTTTAGCATATGAAGGAAGAAGAAACAAGCATGACATGAAAATCAAAGAAGGCTCAATCATCCCCAATAAAGAAGGCCCCATCATCCCCTCCCCACCTCTATTAATTGAGGAAATGCGGTATCCAAAATCAATGTTTCATATAGATAATTGGGTGTCTAAGGTATCCACTTATACAATCTTTTATTATAACCATTGATCACTTGGAAACAAGGTTGAACTCTAGAATGATTACTTGGTCAAGTACCAGAACACCAAGAACCAAGTGGTGCTAGATCTTAATATCTTCAACCAATTGGACACTCTAGGGTTGTTCTAGCTCTTCAATTTACCCTACTTTGGAAAACCAATGGAGGTAGTTTAGTTCCTTCTCTCATGAATCCATGAGGATTACATCTACTTTCACAAGCACAGAATGAATATCATCCTTGAGAGAATAAGCAAGGTCACAGGATTACAATGCTCAAGTTTAAGTGCGGTTGATGACTTGATAGACACTAAGGATATTTAAAAGACCACCATGATGCTCATGTACTAGAATTAGGGCCATGTTATGCACATCAAAAACCTATAGGATCTATCCCTTTAGGTTGCAGCATAGAACATTATGACCAAGATTGGTGGGACTGATCAATGGAAAGAGGTCGACATGGTGCACCTCCATATTGCCCACTAAGTCAATCAAAGACTAAAATACAATTGGGTTATGTATTTTACCCATAAAATTATTGAGGATGTGGAGAAGACCCATCAGATGCCTAAGTATAGGTTTTCATGGGGGGTATTCCTTTTCTTAATGGTTTTTGATGAAATTAACATGTCAGATTATAGCTCAAGAGTCCTGAAGTGGGTATACCCTACCCTCCCATGCACAAGTCCCCTATTGAATGCTGCAAGGCATTCACATGCCCTCAGCACATCACCCCCTCATATAAAATCAAGATGAGGTACTGGTTTGATAGGATGAAAGCAAAATTCAGGAATGAGTGGCGCATCTCGAAGGACTTGCCCCCTTTGGCTATAAAACAAGCATAGTTTATCATGAAATAAAACTTTTCCCTTGCATACATCAGAATAAACCCTTTTGGAGAGCTCTCTACATGTCTAAAGTAACCATACACCTTCTCGATGTGGTACTTTGTAGACTCCATGAACTAGATATATAATACATAGCCCATTATCTTGAAAGCTGAAAAGATTGATATGAAGATTCATACTCTCTGAAAGATGTTTGTCTATCTAGGCAAGAAGGTTTACCAAGAGAAAAGGGAGATGAACTTGAAAAATATCAAGGTATAGTAGATAATGATGGGTGAACAAGTACACTACTTTTTCTATATGTTATGGCCCCAAAAGGATCCCTAGGCCAGAGACCCTAAGGAAAAGCTCCCAAAAAAACTCCCATTGAAAAAGAAGTGGTTAGACCTTGGTACCATCACAAGTGGATAATAAGATCCATAGAAGTAGCAAAATACTACCTAGACCCCTCAAACAGGGCCCACACCTTTACACCCATCTCCACCTCACCCTTTTCCATCTCCACCACACTCTTCTCTATCTCCACCTCACCTTTCTCCATCTTCATTATTCCCTTCTCCATTGCACCCTTCTTCTCCCAAACCTTCTCCACCCAAATATCCACCACTAATGTTCCCTATACCTTCACCTTCTCCCCCTAAGGTTACTCCACAATCATCTCCTCCAAAATCATTTATTCTAAGAGCTACCCAATAGTAGACCATTGAGAAAGCACCCCAGCAGTACATTCCTAAAGTATAGGTTCATATCTCAAATTTTAACTCTGAGAAAGCTCCCTCACCAACATGAGAGTAGAAAGTTGCCTTTGATGACTCATTATTTGATGTTCAACCACTCTATGTCAAAAAGTATGGTGAGAAAGAGGAGAGTGAAAGGGTCATTGGTATCACTCCCATGGATATCAATGAAGAGGCCACCTTAGAGTGCAACCCTAGTAAGGAGAATGAACTAAGTCCATGAAAGAGCTTGATGATGATGCATCTACCAATCCATGTGAGAGTTATCAGTTTGGCATCCCTGACAAGATGCTCTATCTATGGTCACACTTCATTCTATGAGATGAAACCTTGGAAATAAGGAAAAAGGTATCCTTCCTTTTGGACATATATAATGAGTGGGAATTTGATATCCCTCTAAATAGCCTCTCATTGGGATAAGATGCTCCTGTATTGCCTAAGTTTTTATGGGTGGATCCTCAAAATATCCCCCCTTTAAGAAAGCATGGCATTTTTTAAGATGGTCATGGAGGTCAAGGACCAAAACATTTTATCTAACATTGATGCACACATGACTAAGAAGAAACATATCCAAATTATGGGTATGTAAAATAAAGAGGTTGCAAAAAAACAAGTGCTCATTGAGGAAGTGGCCACTTTGAAGCACTAGATCCAAGAAGCCATAGAGGCAAAAGTGAAAGCTTTTAACCTCTATAAAATAATTTTGCAATAGGAAATGGCGTTGGCAAATGGCATACCTCTTGATGGGGACACCATAGACAAGCTAGAGACCTTGGTGAACCTTCTACTAAAGTGATGCAAAGAGCATCCCATGTTAAAAGATGAGGGACTGGAGTTAGCAGAATAGTTTACCATGGTAGCATAAGTCTACAAGCATGCCCTAGAAAGGGCTGGAGAAGTCATCCCCATTATGTATGCAATGTTTGAAAGGCTGAAATTCCCAAATAAAATATTGGAGGCTCAACTCCAAGTTGAAGAATCACAGAGGCAACAGCTGGCTGATGTTGCACTCTTAATAAGGGACTACGTCGAGCATGTTAAGGCATTCAAAGATGTGGAGATGATGGAGGAATCCATCAATACTCATCAAAAACTGAGTGTGATTTTTTTTACCCTCTAAAGACAAGTTTTCAAGGAAGTTTTAGCACTTGAAGATGTCCAGAAAGATGATAACATGTCCCTAGATGAACTGGTTAAGAGTGCCAATGAGATCTCTAGCCAACCCAAAGAGATGAAGAAATCGAAAGGGGTCATAGAAGAAATTACTGCCAAGGTGCTTAAGGCATTATTGCATTGGGGCAATGTTAAGAAGGAGATCGAGTATATGGGACCTGAGTTTTTGATAGAAGCTACTAGTGTGACTTAGTCTGAGATGGACTAAGAGCTTAGTGTGGGTTGAATGTTAGCCCTAAAGTTTGGATAAGTATTTTCCATTTTTGCATGGAACTATCATGGTGTAGGACCATGTCATGAAACTTATTAGGCATAGAAGCATCATGGTGTAGAACCTAAAGGGTGTAAAAGGACAATGGTATGGAAGGATCAGTGTGAGAGGGCTCAGTCAAAAAAGAATTAGTCATGAGGAACCTGAGGACTTAAGACTCAAAACTAAAGTGGAAGACTAGGGGAGCATGTGGGAAGTAGTATCAGTTAAATTAATGATTCATACGAGACACCCAAACCTTATTCATAAGAAGTTTTATACTAGCCGACAAGGAGGGAAACACACGGCAGTAAGGATCTAGCATAGAGCGTCGATAGAGGGGCACAAATGCTTGGATCCTTAAGAGGAGAGTTTGTTGAATGTTATAGCTCCTATTCTATTTGGATTTCATTGGATAATTACTCAAGTCATTAATGATTATAGCCACTTGGTCAGGGATAAACAAGTATAAATACCCCTATTGTAAAGGGCTATGGGGATGATGATGGGGGGATGTATTGTTAATTTTGATGCTTAATCTTAATATATGAAGTTTCAACTTCTTGTGTTCATCATGAATGATGTCTAAGTTACTTAGCATGAATTATTTCATGTCTTTTCTTTTATGAGAAGTAACTCTGAAACTACAATGTTGCTAATTTGTGTAATTATGGTAGTAGAACTTAGAACTCCAATGATAGTAATAGTTTATCTTTGAATTTAAATAATATCTAATTGAATACATGTTTGACATAAATAATGTAATTAAGTATTACTATGTGACAAAAACCTATAGGAATCAATCTTAAGCTACGTGCTTCGGGTGAGCACGCAAGACCTCAGTCTTGCATGAAAGATCTAGCACATTTGCTCATTGGCATAAACTTTAGCATCAATGTTGTATTTTCAATATAAAACCCCAACACACATTCTTATTCTTGTGTTTCAATCCATGATACATATCATGCATCTTCTACATAGTTATTACTCAGTTTTTCTATGGTTGTTACAATATTGACTCTTCATTTCATGTTTCATTGTAATATCTATATTGACATGACACTTGTATGCCTTAGGATTCATCTTTCATACATGTTCAAATGATATAATATTACTATGATGACATATTCTTATCATATTATTATATGCTTTACATGCTTAAATATTTTTTTTATAAGCTGATGTGTATAACCCTTTTCTTTTGAGATGGGTAATGTTCATGCTACATACTTCACCTCAAAAGGGGGGCATACATAGTCGGCTTGTCTTAGAGAGTAAGTCCTTTCCACACATACATTAAATATTTGGGAAAAAAAAAATATTTTGGATGCAAATTATTGTAGGTTTACATAGATTATTATAGGGTTACATAAATTATAAAAAATTAACACAAACTAGAGGTATATGTTCAGCATGTGAAAATAGTTTATAGATGATATGAAATTTTGGCATAGGTTACATGACTTATATTACACATTATTATATTGGGGACATTTACAAGTCATATATGAGGCATTCTAAAAAATTATTTACTTGAATTTTAGACAAATTTACTCATATTCTCATATTGAATCATATAATCCATCTGCAGTGGATGATTTAGAAAACTTACTCAAATTCTCAAATATTTTGGAGCCCATGGTGGGTCCATTCTCCAGAATAAAATTTAATGAGTAATGTGGTTGAGGTTTTGCATGACTTTACTTTTAAACATTTATTTGTCTCAAATGTGTGTTGGGCATATCATCTCAACCCATGGTTTTAACACTGACATCTCCATGGGGCATAATCACCCCATTCTCCATTGTCTCCAGAAGAAAACTTGGTTCACGTGAATACAAGTGTATTTGTTCCTTGTTATTTCATTTTAAAATATGATCAATGTTTTTATTTCATATTTTATATCATAAGTGAAAAATTATGTTTACATGTTTCATTATAAGTTTTGCATGGAGCAAGCACAACACTCAGCACCTACCTGAACACTCCTACCATGGTTACACTCAAGGGTCTCCCTCTATATTTTTACTCTATCACTTCCATTACTATAATAAAAAGAGGGTAAATGTAAAGACTCATATTTAGTGTTAGACACTTGACAATATCAGTTTTGACTAAGCTTTAGTATATTTGACTTGTGCGTCCACAACTGAATCTTTCTCACACTCCCTCCTAACCATTCTCTTATCTATGGGTTCAGCCTTCCCAATTTATATTACTAATATAGAGGATTTCCATACTCTCTTTTGAACAACTTACTATATTTATCATACTATCTTCTAAACTCAAACCATTGTTTCTTGTCTTATGAATGGTTTTAGCCATAATTAGATGGATCCAGTTACCAAAGTGATCTACACTCCCTTTAACACTTATATTTATAGACTCGATTCCTTCATATGGGTTAGACTATATGTTTCATATGTCAGTGCGAAAGGAAACTACCCAAAGAATTAGTTATTTATACAAAGTTGGACTAAACATATTCCTATCCAACACTAATCAATAACACATCTATTATTCATTTGAACATTGAGAATAACTACCCTAAAGCATTTAAATTTGAAACCCCTCAAAGATGAAAGCATTGAACCAAGTCTAAATACCATTGCAATGTCAAAATCATAATTTTAGTATTGAAATCCATACATAAGATACATAGCATGCTAGTATTACATTGATTTCACACACTCATCTAGGTAGGATATTTGTGCATGGTTTGAACACTTTTCAAATTATTTAAACGTAGGCATCTCTTAGCTAGTTAAGGGGGTGGTTGAGTTCAGCTGAACCTATCCTTTTTAACCCATTTTTATAGATCACATTGGTGTCAAGAGTGCAAGCTAGGTTTAGAAGCAAGGAAAAGGAAGATAGAGTTGGTTACACATATCCAAAGGAAACTAAATATACATGAGATATTTGTAAATGGAAGTGTGATGATCTAAATTATCATAGACTTAACACAGATCTTGTGGATGAATTTGAGAGATCATACATGAATCCAACTATCATATGTGTGCATACAGTGCCAGACTCAGCCATGTAGGTTTCATAATGTTTCTCCTTATTTGAATCAATACAAAGCCCCTACAGAGCCTTTCTAATGTCATAGACCTGCACATAGCCTAAACAAGCTAAGTCGCCTATCGTTTAGGTTAGTTTCATAAATACTAAATTGTAGTAAATTAATTATACTCTACTATTACAATCAAAATTGTTTAATTTATACTTGTATTATATAATCTTATTAGACTTAATGTTTTGGATTATTTATATCACTAAATCCAAAAAAAATAAAACATATATCCCATGCTCATTGATGATATGGTCTCTCTATAAATCTAGGCATTGGACAAATTTCCTAATGATAAGTCTCTCTCTGATGTTTGTTGGCATATGAGGATCTCCCTTCCTTCTATCATAAGAAAATATTTCCATCTACAAGAAATACCCATGCATATTTCAAAGAGACTAAACCCTCACATAATGATCTCCAATTAGTTGGCCCTGATACAATCCCTATTGTGCCATATGTAGAAGATTGCTTAGAACTATTAAATTAATAACCAATCAAAGTTAATTATGGCATTGATAAAGATCCACAACCGGTCCTTGCAACAATGCTCAAGGCCAAGGAGTGAAATCCATTAGAATTATATTACATAATTTCCTTGAGTTATTTGCTTGGTCGTATTCTAATCTACTAGGAATTTATCCTTTGATAAAATTACATAATACCATTCTCAATTCTAATGTGAAACTAGTCAATTCAAAAATAGCAAGATGTATCTGAAAGTGGCCTTGTTATTTAAATATGAGATTCAAAAACTAGCTAATGTTGGGTTAATCAAACCCATCAATTACTCACCTTGGATTTATAATATTGTTCCAGTATTCAAGCCTAACTGACAAATTGGGATTTGTACTAACTTTTGGGATTTGAATAAGGTTGGTCCTAAGGATGATTTTCCATTACCTAACATTGATATGATTTTCAACTCCACAGTGAGATATGAAATGCTATAAATTATGGATGACTTTGTGGGATACAACTAAATAAAGATTAATCCAAAGGAACAAAACAAAAGGGCTTTTACAATGCCATGGGGGGACATTTTGATATGTGGTCATGCCCTTTGGATTTAATAATGTTGGAGCTACCTATCAAAAGGTCATGACACACCTCTTTCATGACCTTATACATAAAACCGTGGAAGATTATGTTGATGAATTAATCATAAAATCAAAATATCAACAAGATCATTTTATAGATTTACAATAAATATTTGAATGATTATGAAAAATGCAACGTACATTTAAATTGAAAAAAATGTGTATTTCAAATATCTTCATAGAAATTGTTAGGTTATATCATATCCCAACGAGGTATAGAAGTCAACCCAAAAGATATCAAGGCTATCATTGAAATGTCCCCACCAAAAGGATTAAATCAATTAAGGTGTTTGTAAGGGAGAATTCAAGAAATAATATGATTTAAGGTCCAATTAACTAATAAGATGCAACCATTTACACAATTGTTAAAGAAAGATACAAAGATTAAATGGAATGAAATTTGTCAAAAGATTTTCATTGAGATCAAAGAATATCTTCTTAATCTGATGATCATGATGCCTCCAATTCTGGATAAGCTTTTATTGCTATACATTTATGCCACTGAACATGCATTTGGAGACTTATTTGGCACATTAGAATGATGATCATAGAGAAAGTGTGATTTATTACATTAGTCATGCACTAGTAGATGATGAAAATATTATAATGCAATGGAAAATTTGTCCCTAGCCATTGCCTTCATAACACAAAAGTTTTGACAGTGCATGTTTAATAATGGGGTATGTGTCATCGCGAAGGTGTACCCACTTAATTATCTCATGATAAAACCATATTTGTCATGATGCATATAAAAGTGGCTAAAGTTACTTATGGAATTTGATTTAGAGTTCATATCTCAAAAATCCATATATGACAAACAATTACATACCAATTAGTAGCACCACCTCTACTTGACATAGTGCCTATTAATGATAATTTTTGAGATGGTTTTATTGTATACAACATCGACAATGACACTTGGATTATGTATTTTGATAGATCTAAATATGCCTTGGGCACTAGGGCAGGAATAGTTCTGGTCACTCCTTAGGGGCAGACCATGTCATTGGCATACCACTTAGGATTCTCATGCATAAATAACATAGCAAAATATGAGGCACTAATTTTAGGATTATGCATTGGTCGTACTTTACATATTAAATCTATAAAAGTATACAATGACTCTCAATTTATAATCAACAAAATCATTGATATTTATCAAGCAAAGGAAGAAATATTAATGTCATACAAAGATATCACGTAGATTTTAATGATGTACTTTCATAAATTTACAATTGAGAGCATACCTTGTAAAAAAAATCATCTTATATATGTTATGACTAGTGCAACATCTCTTATTCCTATAGATATAACAAAGGATCATACCATACTAACCATACAATGTTTATAGTAGCATGTTTTTATGGATGCAGGTTTTGACAACTTAGAAGTATTTGTTATTTCACATAGTTCACATAATTCATAGCGGTATAATAACATTCAAAAAAATTGTATAAAGAGATTACACTAGACATTTTTCTCGAAATGACAAGCACAAATTGCAAAGGGGTGCAATTTCAATATGTTATAATTGGAGGGACTCTATGTAAATGATCATTTGATGGTCAATTACTTTGATGTCTTAGTTGGGACAAATCCAAACTAGATTTTCAAGAAGTACAAGACAATGAATGTGGTGGTCACTTTAGTAGAAAAACTATCATATAAGTTATTATGAATGGGTTACTATATGCCTACAATGGACCAAGAATATCAAGAACTTGGAAAACTATATGGGCAATGTCAATGGCATGGTAATTTAAGCCATGCACCTTCCCAAGATTTAAAACCTATTGTTTCACCATGGCCCTTATCCCTTTAGGGATTTGATTTGATATGTAAGATAAACCTAGTCTCATCAAAGGATCACAAGTTCATTATCACAACTATTGAATATTTTTAAAAATGGGTTAAGGCAATTGATTTAGAAGCAATTACAGGAGAAGATAGATGTTGATTTATAATGATTAATATCATCTCATGATTGGGATTTACCTTAATGATCATTAGGGATAATGGATCATCCTTTAAATATGGTTAAGAAGCTTTATGCTAAATATAAAATCTGGCACACATTTTTCAATCCCTATATCTACAAAAAAATGGACAAGTTGAGGCAATAAATTAAATAATTATTAAAATCATAAACAAATAGTTGCAAAAAATGGCAAAGATTGGCATACTCAAATTATATATGCCTTATGGATCTATCGCACAAATGTTCGCACACCTACAAGGGCTAATCTTTATTCATTTGTGTATCGTACTAAATTTGTATTACCTTTAGAGCTAGATATACCATCCTTATGGGTTTCTCTTAATGCTAACATTAAAGAGAATGAATATTGAAAAAAGTGTTAACATCCGTTTAAAATGTTGGATGAAATAAAAATCCATGCTCTTGAGCATCTATGAGTTTACCAAAATTGCATTAAAAAGGTGTATAACAAGAAGACTCAAGCTAGAGATTGACATTGGTGATTTGGTACTAAAAGAAAATCAAAATAACACTAATGCAGATAAAGAAAGCAAAGACAAATTCAAACTAAATTGGTTAGGACCGTTTATGATTATAGAAAAACTTGGCATGTGTTTATCGTTTAAATTCAGTTGAAGGCAAACGTGTAAAAAAAACTTATGAATATTATGCACTTACTCGGTTCTACAAAAAACACAAATTCAAAAATACAAAAAAAATAAAATAAAAATTCAAATATTCAAAAAATACAAAACCAGGAGTTATTCATGAAATGCTTTGCTAATACAAATAGATTGGTTGATGTCATTGATCATATATATAGTGAAATACATATCTATTTTCTACGCACATGTTTTTTACGGTGTACATAAGTGTGATGTAGAACATGCAAGTTACATATGAGACATGAACATAAATATATGTGTCACATTATTTACACATTAGAGCAACCTTTTGACAATGGAGGTATGTGCATTAAAGATATCATCGTACACATATCAAGGTATATTTTTCTATATTGGTCCATTGATCATAGTATACTTTTACACATAACATGTTCTTATTTATACTTTCTAGAGTGTTATTTCCTTAGAATATTATGTTTTACTATATTGGATGATGGCATTGATTGATTATGTAGATTAACATTACTCGTTTTGTGTGTACTTGATATTGATGATTGTAACATTGTGTGATTATTGATGTGTGTTAACTGATTATTATATATTTTTTGGAACATTGACTATGTTAATTGTATCAAAGGATCCTCTAGTCCATGTTTTGGCCATGTCGTGTCATGTCTAATTTATTTGTGTGTTTCTTAATCATATTGTGTGCATGTGAGTGGTTGCATATATATTCTATGGGATAAAATGATAGTTATTATGTGCTTGATGCCATGATTTCTACCATGCATCTCTATTGTGTGTTATCATGAGTCTATCACATATTAACTATGATTTTTATCATTTCATGCTTAATTAATCTCTCTCCTTAACATTGACACTTGTATGACCATTGTCTTGGGTTACAAGTTTCATACATGCTTAAATGATAAAAAATTATTATGTGACATATTTTTCCATGTTTTTATATTTGTTTTTATATTTGTTTTTACATTATTATCTTTTTATATATAACACAATGTGTATAACTCTTTCTTTTGAGATGAGTAATTCACAGAGTTGTTCCTTTATATCAAAAAATGGGTATATAGTGTGTCTATTTTAAAGATTCAAGGTATGACAAATAGATATTTCACATTCTGAGACATTATATAATTATGATGGATCAGATTGAAACATTTTATATGATTGTGAGGAATAACTGAGACATTCTTTGGCATTTTGATAGACAAATTTGGACACTCTATATCACTCTGAGGGACAAATAGATCATATTGGGGCACATATTTCATTCATGAAAACACAATTATATTTCCTATATTGAGGATCGATGGGGAATGATGGTACACATAAGCATTTTGGGTCTATATTCATCTGCAACTATTGATCATTTACATATAAACCTGTTTTGAGGTTCCACTTTTACATATAACTTTGTTTCAAGATTCCACTTTTGCATATGACATTGATTTTAGGGCTCCACAACAGGGTTACTATGATATTCAAAGTAATGTGGTTGAAGTTAATAAATTCTCAACTTCTAACACTCCTCCAATAACAGTTAGGGCATTTACACTTGTCAACTCATAGTTCTAACGATTGCATCTCCTTTGGGCATGATCACCCTATGATAGTTTCCAAACAAATTCAAAAGTGGAAACTTAGTTTGCATACCATCCAATGTATTCATTTGTTGGATTTTTGATTTAAAGGAGTTTAATTATTTAAATTAATTTAGATGTTTTATCATGAGAAAACATGGATTTACACATATTTTCTTGCATGTTTTGCATGGAGCAAATAAGATATTTAAGGCATAATTGTCAATACCAAATGTAATTATCATAGGTACCAAAAAAAAGTTTCCTTTTAATTTAACATTTTTAATACTAGAATTAAATGTGGCATATATAAACACCTAAATTTAAAATTAGATGCTTTGAAAACATCAAATTTTGCACACTTTAACATACTTAGACATTGTGTACATGACTCCTGTACACACTTTCCCTCTATTCGTCTTCCCAATTATTATCTTGGTTAACCCTATTCCATGAATATACATATTCAGGGTCAATGTAGTTTGCACAACAACTCAAAATCCTACACAAAATGTCTTCATATCTTATATCACTAATTCTCACTCTCAAGACAGTACCGGGAATGACTAGACAATTCTAGATATCCCAATTGTCTGCCTATACTGGCAATGCCTAGGAACATCTAATGGATATTTTTGAAATTGAAAATTCTCCATTAGATCAACCTATACATGTTTCCCGAATTAATCAAGATAGGAAATAATGAATCGGCTATACATACAAATCAATCATTAAGTTATACTCACTTGGCCATCACATTGAAAATCACTTGAACATATTGAGAAATCAATTAGCACGCTCTTCAAACATTATCACAAAGGTATACAAATCTAATCATCCTTCAAAGGAAAATGCCTAGAGCCAAGTTCGAATATACACAAAATTCAAAATTGCATAGTATCAAATGTTGTAAGTCAAATATTGGATTACATTCTAGATTGGTCATAATCTTGCACATACTCGTAGGTGGGAGAACTACATGTTGTTTTATCCCTCTTTGGAATATTGGAACATAGGAAATTTTTAATCACTCAAAGAGTAATTGGGGTCAATCCAACCCAATGAACTAACTTATTTTTTATCATCTTATAGTCGAAAGTGCAAATAGGTTTTCAAATGAAGGAGAAAAAATGGAGATCAACACATAAGGTCCATAACAAATGCACACACAGGGAGCATCTATAGGGGGAAGAGTAGGGGTCTAAAGAGTCACATCCCTACACAACATATAAGACACTGCCAACAAACCCAGGTAGTATTGGCCACCATAAGGGTCACATTATTACCGACAGTGTCCAGGCAAGTTTTGAGCTACACTTTTTTTATCTGAGAAGTGATAGAACATATACAGACCATTTTTAAAATCAGTGATGACTCTTGTGAGAAAAAAATAATAATAATAATCTAAGAATATATCCCCCCCTTTTTACTTTGTGAATTTCAAATTGTATAAGACGTTGCCAGTCATGTTGCATGAGTCCCAGCTAATCTCTTTTAAGTTTATCCAATGGAAAAGAAATATAATATGCCCTAGTACTTTGGCCTTCATATTATATCTTAATACATAGTTCAGGTACCTATATGTATGTTGTGAATCTAGGAATTTGACTCAAGAGAGGATGGTTAGTATGGTGGTAGTTTCAAAATTAAACAAACACACTAACTAGCATAACATCTCTAGGTCTAGACACTAGGAAGAGTTTAGTTAACAAACATGAATAAAATACACAACTGAAATGTAAAATAAATCATCTTTTACCTTCCTTGGATGCTCTAAAATACTTGTTGTAGTGGCTTGCTCTGTTTGTGCCCATGAAGTCCTCATCAATGAAAGCTTGGCTACCTCCATCTCCTTGGCACCTTTAGCTTGTGGCTTGGCTTGGCTTGGAATCAATTTGGCATGGTAACACTAATTGCTTGAAGCTTTGTAATCAATTTTGTATTATAACTTTGCATAATCATGTCTTAGAAATTATGTTCATGGCCTCTTTATTTATAGATTTTTGAGAATGTCTAGAAACAACCTAAACCATCCAACTTGAGATTGAGATATGTGGTTGTGGATTAATTCAATTTTTAGAATTAAGTTTATAATTATCCTCATCATGAAATTGGAAGAAGGGAAAATTAAGTGGCATGGAGGGCATCATGGAAGGCATTGATGAGGCATGGAGGGCATGAATATTGATATTTGTAGCATTTATGACCTAGGGATGTCTTCCTAAGAAATGAGATCACTTGATGATGCAAATATTTAATATTCATTTCTAAAAGTAAGTATTCAACAAGTTTCTATGGAATTCTTGATTAGGCATTGATTTAGATTAATTAACTCTTAAGCATGATTACACACTTTGTGCACAAATTACTCAAATTGATCAGAATGCCTCATTATTTGTCCAAAATTTAACTAGATTAGAATTGGAAGGCAATGTCAGATGCATTGGATCTGTATTCCCATTTATAATGTTACCAGTAGAAAATAACAAAGGCACGTGTCTTGTGCAAGAGATTTGATAAGAAAGATCAATCCAAAGCACTTAGATGCAAAATAGTCATTTTGACTTGAAATTATCTGATTAAAGTTAGCTAGCCTATAAATTTCATTGCCCCATTTAGGGATACCCTGGCCAAAATCAGCACTTGAATATGTCAGGTCACATCATTTAGCATGTTTTAGTGTTTTTAGGCCAAATTATACATTTTGAATCGAAATTAGTCAAAACCCTGATTGGAGGTTATCGGTGGCCAAATTTAGGTGTCTACAGTTTGCCCCTGTTTGGGAAGGCATTGCAAGCTATAAGCATAGTAACGTCTTCTCAAAGAATGAAAAGGTCATGTATGCTTACAATTGAAATGATGATAAAATAACTATATGATGCCCCCTTAAGAGAACGGTTGGCACAAGTAAGTTGGCAAACGGTCCCTTGAAAAGAAAGAAGTGAAACAAGGGGACCAAAGAAAAGAAAGATGATGGGGTAAAAACACAATGATATAAATCATTGAGAATGCAAGTGGGACAATGTACAATGGTTTGCCCAAAGATGGTTATAAAAATTTTACCTTTATAGAGGCAACATGGTATGATAACACAATAATTTGGCTAAATACGATTATAATCATTGAGAAGATGGGGTTGTCCCAGTTAGAATAGACAAATAAAATAATAGCATGTCTCTATATGGGCAGAAAAAGTAAAGTGGTGACAACACAATGATTTTCCTAAAGGCGGTTATAATTATTGAGAAATATAGGTAGGATGGTGTGAAATGATGATAAAATAACTATATGATGCCCCCTCAAGAGAACAGTTGGCACAAGTAAGTTGGCAAACGGTCCATTGAAAAGAAAGAAGCGAAACAAGGGGACCACAAAAAGGAAAGATGATGGGGTAAAAACACAATGATATAAATCATTGAGAATGCAAGTGGGATAGTGTACAATGGTTTGCCCAAAGATGGTTATAAAAATTTTACCTTTATAGTGGCAACATGGTATGATAACACAATAATTTGGCTAAATAAGATTATAATCATTGAGAAGATGGGGTTGTCCCAGTTAAAACAGACAAATAAAATAATAGCATGTCCCTATATGGGCAGAAAAAGTAAACTGGTGACAACACAATGATTTTCCTAAAGGCGGTTATAATTATTAAGAAATATAGGTAGGATGGTGTGCAATGATTTGCCCATAGGTGGTTATAATCATTAGACCTCGATTATGGCAAATAGGATAAACTTGGTCAATGATGATGATAACTTAACATAGAGAGTAATGATGAATCAGAACAACCTACTAATAGGAAGATGCTCGTCTGAACTAATAAAGGTTGAAATTCTTTTGTGTGGAATTCTTCTATTTGGGATATGATGAGGATGGAATCAGGATGTCAGTGCTGAAGAGATAACGCCATTGCTGAATAGACTTCTTGAAGTTGAGGTTTATTATAGCACGTGTCAGTAGGCATCATGGTATAATATCATGAGGACTTGGCTGAAATATGCATAAAGACCAACTTCTATAATCTAATACTCAATATAAAATAATGCACTAATGATAGAAACCATGATGACAATGTAAACATATGAATATGGATAGATTCAAGTATAAGTGTGGGCAAGGAATCACCTAATGAACACTCATAAACTGAATCAAGGCAATAGTGTTGAAAGTAAACAAACAGGCACATAAATAAAACAACAAATAAACACTCAAAATAAACCATGCGAATAGTGCCCCTATAAAATAGATGACAACTCTAACAAATGAACAAAATGAGAGAAATAAAAGAAAAAGAAGGGGGTGGTCAAGCTGTCTCCATATGCACTAGGCAAGTGGACAATGTCTACATAGTTCCATGATGTAATATCCAATAAAAAACAAACTTTGAGTCAAATGTAGTTCTCCCAAGGAATGGGAAGAATGTGATAACTAAGGAAAACAAATAGAATGGATGTGATAAAAGAAGAGGAATGGTCTTGAAAAATGGTAAGTGCATGAGAGAAAAGGCCAAAAAAAATGGGGAAACTAAATGACAAGTGATTTACTTATAACTTAGTAAGGGTTCCCAAAATCTTTAAGGTAAAGAAGTGGTCAATGTTTTTGTTCTTTTCTAACAATTTTTTGAATGTTTTTGGAATTGTTTTGGAGTGTCTCCACTTAATCGAGAATGACGAGACACTAAATGGTTCAAGCTCGCAAAACGGCGAGAGCGTTTAAACTAAGGTTGCTCATAAAACGGTGAGAGTGTGGCTTAGGTTACTCTCAAAATGGTGAGAGCATGGCTTAGGTTGCTCTTAAAATAGTGAGAGCGTAGATTAGGTTTCTCGTAAACAGTGAGAGTGTGGCTTAGGTTTCTCGCAAAATGATGAGAGTGTGGCTTAGATTGCTCACAAAATGACAAGAACATAGCTAGAGGGTGACTGATCTAACCTCAACAAGTATCGATTACTGCCTACATACTCCCAAAGTAGGACCTCAAGTCACTGTAGTTTCACCCTTATAGCGGAGGAATTGGACTAGTGTAGCAGTCAATTCAAATAAAATAGGCACAATTGATAAAAAGGCATAGTATGACATAACAAGTGGCAAGTTGGTATGCCAAGGCTTAATAAAAAAATGTTGCCCCTAGTTTTCTCATAGGTGGTTATAACAAGGACACAATGGTATGGATTAATGGTACTAAGTTGTTCAAAGGTGGTTATAATTAGTAACCAAATCGGTGATAAGAAAAGAATAACAAACGAAGGATGCAACTACCAAAATTTCTGCCACACTGCTCTAAAATATGAGCTCTATCTGAAGTATGTGAACTAATTGATGAAACTGATCAAATACTTTGATGCTAAAAATGTGTAACGAATGAAAAAAATCAAGATAAAATGGGTTAGGCTTTAGAACACAATAAGCTGATAGGTCAGAAGCGGAAAGTGGATACGATGAAGAGGACAGATAAGGATGATATGTGTACAAAGAAGAGTAGTGATAAAATGGCATAACTAAAATAGTCCTTATAGATAATACACCTTAGCACTCAAACATAGTATCACTTGAGATGAATAATATTCATCAGCTTAGAAAGTTCATCTCCATCTTTGTGTGGCAAAAATGTATGCTCTTGAACTATAATCTATAATAATGATGAAAGGCCCCATCTAGTTTAGTTTGAATTTTTTTTTATGCTTCTTCTTAGCCGTGGTATTCTTTTGGTTTTTAACAAGAACAAGATCACCAAGTTTAATTGTTTTATACTTAACATGTTGATTATAGTGGCCTTTGAGTCGGTTCTGATATGCTTGAAGATTATTGAGCGTGGTTGTACATTTCTCATCAAGTAGGTCTAGCTCTTGTAGGCAAGCTACTCGATAGTCATGATCATCCAAGTCATGCTTGAAAGAGATGCATAGTGAAGGCAATTCGACCTCAATCAAAAGGATGGATTCAATACCATAAACAAGTATGGAGTGGCTCTTGTGGGGGTACGATGATTCATATGGTATGCCCAAAGGGAAAGAAATATCTATAAGTACCAATCATGATCAACATCATTGACAATCTTTTTGAGAATATTGACAATGATTTTGTTGGATGCCTCAGCTTGGCCATTACCTTAAGGGTAATATGATGTAAAAAAATGTTGTGTGATGTTATATTCAGTACATAGTTGATCTACATCCTTGTTCTTGAATGATCTTCTATTATCAGATATAATGTCAGAGGGGATACCGTAGTGGTAAATGAGATGGTTGAAGATGAATTCAAAAATTTGCTTTCCAGTCACATAACTAAGGGGTATAGCTTCAACCCAATTAGTGAAATACTCAATGGTGGTAAAAATATGTTTATGGTCGTCAGATGAAGTGGAGTTGATCTTCCCAATGAATTCAAGTCCCCATGTAGAAAATGGTCATGATATCAACATCAGTTTCAGAGTTTTTGTTAGGACATAAATCAGATTAGCATGTTGTTGACATTTGTCACACTTTTTTACATATGCAGCGGTATTTGCATCCATTGTGGGTTAATAATTAACCAATGTGCAAGAGATTTCTAGATAGAACTACCCCGCTAGAAAGAGCTCCACATACTCCTTCATGAACTTCTCTTAACAATAGTGTAGACTCTATCGAAGTTAAACAATGAAGTAGAGTTTCATCAAAACTGTGACGGTAAAGGGTGGATCCAAGCAGGGTATAATGAGTGGAATGATGAATGAAGGCTTTAGTTTATTTTTGAGATAGGTTAGATGATATAAATTGGTCATGAAAGTAGTTCTAAAGGTCTGAGTACCAGATAGAATTAGGACTAATAATATCATAAATCATTGCAATGATTGAATATTCATGAGCTAGTGCTGACAAATTCTTGATGAAGAATTGATACTCTCTAGTTTTATCTGTTTGTCGAATCAAAAAGCCAATAGTAATCATGGCATCTTTAGTTCTATTACTAACCCTTGGTATGTGCTCAAACTGAATATTGACACTTTGTTGCTTAAGAGTGTCGACCATGGTTTTATATGGAACCAGCTTGTCATCTTTGGTCTAAAAATGGTCTGAAAATGATCTGTGACCTGATTGATGATTAACTGAGAATCACCATAAACTTAGAGATGAGATATGTTCCAATGTAATACATGTTGAAGTCTTACAACAAGTGCTTCATACTCGACCATGTTGTTTGTACAAGAAAAGTTGATTCTGAATGATTGAAGGATTAAATCCCCTTGTAGTGTAATAAACAATAGGTATGCCCTCAATCCATGTGTAATAAATAAACCATCAAAATACATCTTCCAAAGTTTATCCTCAAGGGGTGTGTCAATGATGGTCATTATTGATTCATCAAGAAATTGAAATGTGAGTGGTTGTGTGTCTGTGAGAGGTGCTTCTGCAAAAACTTGTCCCTTGATTATATTTCAATTGACATACTCTATGTCAAACTCACTGAGAAGCATGATCCATTTAACCATTCTACCTTGCAAATTTATTTTAAATAGTAGATACTTGAACGGATCTACTTTTGAAATGACCATAGTCTTATTATTCAACATGTAATGACACATTTTTTGAGCTGCGAAGACCATGGCCAGACAAGCTTTTTCAATACGTGCATAGTTATGTTCATATGTAACCAAGGTACGGCCTAGGTAGTATACAACATGCTCTTTTTCATTATCATCATGTTGAGCCAAGAGTGCCCCTAGAGCATGGTTGATAGCTGATAGGTATAACAAGAATGGCTTCCCAACATAGGAGGTAATAAAACAGGTGGATTAACAAGATAGTCTTCAAGTTGTTGAAAAATTGTTTAATAGTGGTCATCCCAGTGAAATGTAACTCCTTTTTTCATAAGGTGTGTAAATGGATGGTACTTGTCTGCTAACTGAGAGATGAAGCGTCAGGTTGATTGGATCTTACCCTGTAAACCATAAAGTTACTTTAAATTGGTTAGTGGCGGCATCTCGGTTATAGCATGCACTTTAGTCGGATTGACTTCAATACCTCTACGAGACACGATGAAGACAAGTAATTTTCTTGAAGTTACACCAAACACATATTTCTTTAGATTGAGTCTGAATCTATACTCTCGTAATCTTTCAAATATCTTACGCATCACTGTTGGATGGTCGACCCTAGTTTTAAATTTTTCTAATATGTCATCGACATAGTCTTCAATAATATCATGCATCATATCATGGAATATGACAGTCATGGCCCTTTGATATGTAGCTCCAGCATTCTTAAGGCCAAATGGCATTACCTAATAACAAAATATTTTCCATGGAGTAGTGAATGTTATTTTATATTGGTCTTTTGGTGTTATTCTGACTTGGTTATATCCTAAAAAGACATCCATGAGTGAAAGCATTTCATAATCTGTTGTGGAGTCGCCGATCATGTCAATATTAGGTAATGAAAAATCATTTGTAAGACAAGCTTTGTTGATGTCTCAAAAATCAATACAAATTCTGATCCCTTTAGGCTTTTTACTAATAGATACCACATTAGAGATACATTATGAGTAGTCAATGGATCAGATACATCTTGCTTCTAAGAGTTTTTCCAACTCGTTCTTTACCAATACAGCAATGCGAAGATGCATCTTACGTAGCTTTTATTTGACTGATTTGGCGTCAGGATTAACCACAAGGTGGTGCAGAACCAAGGTGGAGACCAAACCTGACATGTTAGAATAGATCCATGCAAAGATATCTACAAATTCTTTCAACAGAGCTGTAAAGACTTCATATTCCTCCTTAGTAAGGGACACCCCTAATTTTATCTATTTCAAGTCTGATGGAGTCCCAATATTTACCTTTGTTGTATCTTCGACTAAAAGGTCGAACCATCTTATAGGATAGTAAGCAACGACTTGAACTGTTGGATTATGTTAGGGTCCTCTATTAGGACTTGCTCTTCAACTTCTCTTAAGCATGATGAATTTGAGTCTCTTAATGGGAGATCTAGCCATCTGATAAAAATAGTGAGAAATTTTTGAAGAATTTGATCAAATACTTGTTGCTCAAAGCTAAACTCATATCCATATGCAAGTTCATCGTTGGTAGTCTCCTGATCTAAATGTGAAAAAGAATTAACACCCCCATCTAATGGTGCCTGAAATAGGTTTTCACCACTAGACTGGTCTTTATCTTTACTTTTTTCTTAGTCAAAAAGCATCTCAAAGAGGTTTTCACTTTGGGACCTTAATGTTTTCATTATTTGTTTTTAGCTAAAGGTGTTCACTCGCTCTCCAAAATAGGTTGTAGGATCCAATGTAATTGAGAATCTTAACTTGTGATCTCCCAACGGAACGTTGTCTCTAAAGCTTAAAAAGTCACAGAATGCCTCATTATAGAACTCATCAATCGATAAACTGGATTCTTATTGGTCCCAATCTATCAGTTGGGGATAATATACTGACAATGAGTTGCGATGAATAGCCAAAGGGTACAAATGGCATTGTTATCAAACAGGGTGGTTTCATCTAGGTCATCAAAAGTGAGGCTATGACCGGACTTTGTTTCGCTGTCGACATCATCATCACTAATCGTTGGTGATGGAGTTTGAATAAGATGTGGGATCACCTTTAAGTGATTTAAATCCAAGTCCATAAAGTATTTCATACTTAGTCATAGAAATTGGCTCGATGGTTCCTTGTTGATTCGGTCTGAATCCTCTTCCTTCATAATTATGACATTCCATGATCTTATTGTGAATAGGATACTTTGTACTTTTATAACAATCAGCTTGGTTGTCTTTGTATAACCATGATTCATCCCCTTCAAAAGGGTCAGGGTCTAGGCCAGATGTTGGTACAATGTAACATGGTCCTTATCTTTGTTCTTTTGTTGCCAATGCATATGTGGAGTGACTTTAGGTCGTCCAAAGGTTTTCAGATTCTAAGGAAGATTGGCAATATGAAATATATCATGGGTCACATACTCTCTCGATCCATTATCTAAAATGGTAAAATGATTAGAAGCTTCAGGGGACGGCATGTGAGAAAGAGAATCCAAGGTATTGAGATCTATGCAATTATCTAGTGAAGGATCAATAAATATAACTTTTCCTTTATCTTGCTTAGAACTCGGATTCATGCCGTACTAATAATTATAGCTTTGAAATTTGACCTCAAGATGTTTGCAGTGTTCATGAGTGTAAATCTCCTAGAATATTCACTTCCATCCCTGAGTGAGAAAACTTGATACATTAGTGCAGCATTGATGGGACTGCACGAATCTCATACAACTAAGGCCTACCTAGAAGCATATTGTATGATAACTCAAGATCAAGCACATGGCAAAGTGTAGCATGGGTCAAAGGCCCAATGATAACTGACAAACTTATAGTGCCTTGTGATTCTCTTTCCTGATTATCATAGGTTTTGATGGTTATCGTCTCTGATTGGAGATCTGCCATTATGTACCCAAGAAGCTTGATGAACTTTAGACACACTATGTTGAGACCTGATCCATTATCTATAAGGACATGTTTCATTTTTTGTCACTTTATATAAACTTCTATGTACAATGGGTTATTATGGAGCAGACCAAGGGAAGACATATCACTTTGGTTGAATGTGACTTATTGGGCTGGAGCTAGGTGTCCAACCAAAGATTGAAATTTATCAGGAGATATATCACTAGCAATAATGGATTGGATCAAAAACTCATTCAAGATGTTCTTGTGGATTATTGACATTCGCAACAAATCTAAAATAAAAATTTGTGATGGGGTCTTCTACAATTGTTCCACAATATCAAACTTATTATCTTGGTCGAGTGAATGGTTTATTTCAAGGTCGAACGGTTGGTTGGATGACAGGGAAAGTGGCGGATGGTTGTGGACCTAGGATACTAATCTTTGACTCTGAGTTGTGATTACACAATCAAAATTAAATACTCAACCATTATTGTTAATCAATGTTGGGAATGGTGTGGGACCAGACAAGACAAGTCTCGATTGCGGGTGCACTCGTATGTGGTCACATGGCAAGGACGGGTTGTCGATATATGGTCCGAAGGGGGAAGTCCTAGTTTGTTGATTTGCCTATATGCACTTTCAGATCAAAGAAGAATTATCCATGTAATTTCGCTGAATGTTGTTGTTAGAAATGGTCTAGGTTGATTAGTGTTTGATCTAGGATTAATGGAGATGGTATTAACCCTACCCCCTGCAATATGAGCTACAACCCTATTGTAGTCATGTGCAACTACATGGGAGGTTTGTTGGTTGTTACCATTCTAACCTTGGTTTTGTCCATTGTTCTATCATTGTGGGTTATGCTGCTAATTTTGTTGATTCTATTGGTTCAACCTTTTATTTTGATACTATTGATTTTGCTACTGCATTGGTCGTTGTTGTTGCTGATCATTTTATTGCTACTAATTGTTGTCGGAGAAAGGGGTTTTGATAAATTTGAAGAGTTTGATTAGAAGTGGAAGCATCATTATCCAATGTTATCTCCCCATTCTCCAACATATTTTCAATTAAATGCTTGATTTGGACACATCTTCGTAGATTATGCCCGTTGACCTGATGATAGTCACATAATTTATTTTCACGGTACCAATCAAGATAAGGAATGTCTTGTGGATAATACTTTAGTATAGACCAACTAATCAGATTAACGACAGTAAGCTTGCGAAATACAGACTCAATAAATTCTCCTAGGTCACTAAAGACACGATGTGCAAGCACGGTTCTCTTAGGAGGAGGGGTTTGTAATGGTAAACATTGTTATATTTGTTGTGCAGGTCTTGGTTGTTGTCCTTACGGCATTGGTTGGATAGGTTGTTGGTAGGAGTAAGCTAAAAAGGTGGTACAAATGATGTTTACACCGTTTGGACATGACAAGATTTGGTTACTCCATTTCTCACAACATTTTATTGCGGTTGAATTGCTTCGATCTTTCTTGGTTATTGGCTTGTGCCAATTGCAATGCTTGCGCTTGAATGGGATGTTGATGTTGGCCATTTTCTTAATTAATACCTTGATTTTGATTAATTAAAATAAGCTTGATGACTCCTTTATTAATGAGCGTTTGTTCGATCAACAAACCTTTATCAATGATCTCTTTGAAAGTATGTGCACATTGTAGTTCCAGATAATGAGCTATCTCGCTATGCAAATTTTGATAAAAACAGTGATTAATTGTTTATCTGGTAAACTATGGGTGAAACGGCTTGCAAGAGCTTTCCATCATTGTAGATAACTTGCAAAACTCTCACCAATCTTTTGCTTGTAGATAACTTGCAAAACTCTCACCAATATTTTGCTTTGCTTATGTGAAGTCCATTAATAAAATCTCATGCTCGAGATTATAGGAAAAGTGTTGCACAAACTTATCAAAAAGATCATCAAAATTTGTTACTGAATTTTTGGGTAATTTTAAAAACCACTCCAAAGCTTGTCCAGCTAAGCTCTTTGAAAACAACAGCAAAAGATATATGCCACTGGTTGACATGCAACAAAAAATTTAGTTAAATAGGCCTTAGAGTCACCTTTCCCTTTGTATTTGTCAAATTTCAGCAGTTTGTATCTTGAAGGAAATGGTATTTGTAAATACTCTATGTTGAATGGATAGGAACACACATCATCCAATTTGAACTTTTTACCCATCTTGAATGGCAGCAATTTCATCCTTCATCTGTTGCAATTCTTGAAATAAAAAACTGGAAGGAACATTGGTTTGAGAGAGAATCTTAGTTTGGGTAGATGGTTGGGAGGTCACAAGTGGGACACTTTGACCAGGGTATGATGGAAATACCTATTGGAGTACATTGGTTTGATTGGAGAATGGATCAAGAATATGCATACGTGGATTGGCATGTACTTGAAATTACACATTTAGTTATGCGATATTCTAGTTTGGGTTGGCGATAAAAGTTTGACTTGGAGGATTTTGTGGTTGAGACGGAGAGATATAACTATACTGTGCCTATTGTGGTTGAAAAGGGACATGTTGTTGACTAATCAAACCTTGCTGTTGAGTGGGAACTTATGGACCAAGATCTTGTCTCTAAATTTGTGGCACATTTTGAACCAATGGTTGTCTAGTAGGTACTTGAGAAACATGGGGACCTCCTTGTTACACGAATTCCTATGAAGAAGTGAAAATAGGTTGCAAGTTCAACATATGTCGTTGACCAATATTTGCACGTTGTTAACTAGTCATTGTTTGGTTTTGGATTGGTATATTAGTCTGCGACTAAAGAGGTATGTTTATCATTACCTAGAGAGGTGGAACATTAGTTGCCCCTGATTGAGGTGGCAATATATTTGTCCTCTATTGCGTTAATACACTAGATTGTGTCTGTTGTTGTGGAATACTATTCGTTATTTTTTTAGTAGGATTCGTCACCTTTTGTCATTGAGACATGACATTGGTGATTGTTTGATTACCTAATCCCATAGGTTGTACACTTGAGGAAGCCACCAGTTGAAGTTGGGATGTAGAAACTCTTATTCCTTGGTATGATAATCTATTTATGGGATTGACTACAGGCACATGTTGTTGGCTAGTTGTTTGTGCGTTAGTACCACTTTGATCAGGATTGGATGTTGTTTGCACATTGTCCACCACATTTGGCTCACTATTCTATGTAAAGGCCAAAAACACTTTTTCAATAACGGGCATATGCATCAAGTTATCTATTGAAGTGATTTATACGAATGGATCGAAACTTTGATTCTCTTATCCAATTAACTCTATCAATACTTATGTTGAAAGAACTAGGTCAATAAGAGGCTTATTCACCATGTTCATCTGATTGAAATTATGTGCTAGATTCAGGTAGGTTTGATATGTTGTCTGCATTTGATTAAAGTGATATTTCATGATGTTTTTATCTTGATTAGATATATTAGGGTCTTGATACGTTATTTGGACTAGAGCCATGGGATTGCTAGAACCCTGTTGATCGTAAATGATATTGTGGGGCACTTTTACTAGACTTGGTAAGTTTTCATGAGGGAAGTCCACTGGAAACTTGGCCCCTGCCTCTATGGCTCTAACCAAAATCTCATCTTTGTTCTCTAACAAATGTCGTTCAAACAAAAATAGATCATGCGTGGTTGTCGTATTAGTAGAATATGATTGTTGAAGAACTGGCTCATCCACTGTAGGTATTGTAGCTAAGTATTGTGCGATTTGTTCTTGATCTTGTTCTAAATAAGGTGGTGTGTTAACCAAATAGTTAGCCAATGGATCTTGACTTTGTGCCCCTAATTGAGTATTATAAGAGGAATAAGAATCCATCTCTTAAAGAATATTATCTACATAGAGATTTTTCACCATTTCTTCCTACGCCACCACACTACTAATCCCTGGATTGTATATAAGTCCATTACGAGAGTAGGAATACATGTTGAGATCCATAGTCAATGATTTGTAATAAAATATCAAAGAGTTATACAAACTCTTAAAAAAATAATCTAAAACAGAGGATGTTCCAACTTGGTCTAGATTCGTTAAAAGGATCAAAAAGTTTATGCAAAGATTTGTGAGGAAACAAGCTAGTGTGAAGTATCTAACGTTTCACTATTAACACAAAGATAAGTAAGTAAATGAACCAAAAATCAAAATGCCAAACTCTAAGATCAAACTGTTTCAAATCAGTCTAATCTAAGAATTTAAAAGTTGCTAGATCTTTTGGCCAAACGCGACGTCAAAAGCTAGACTTTGAAATAGATAAAAAAAATTAATATAACGGATTTGAAACACTTCTAACAAACACTAGGCATTTGATTCTTGGACATGAACTTGATCAACTAGGTATAAGGTATGAAACAAAAGGCACTTTAGAGATAGTTTAATTTCTCATAAATAATGATATAAAACTTGCTTCTTTTTACAAATAGGCTAGACAAAAGTGAACGATATAACTATGCTAGACAAAAGATCACAAAAGTACACTTGGATTGGTCTAAAAATGTAAGAACAAATTTGAACTCTATGCAAGAGGGTCTATGAAACAATATTTGAAATGTTTTGGGCAGCGTAACGATACTACACTACCCAAAAGGTGTGACAAAAAAATTTGTTTCGAAAACTCTCTAACGCAAAGATAATTTCCCACAATTTTGACAGTATAACATTATTTTTCTTGACTCAAAATATTGTGGTGCGCAAACTCAAAGTGTAAGTATTTAGCATAAAATGGTTTAAGTCTATCAAGTGATGATATTGATTATGAGTCTTAAACGACCTTCTATCCAAATCAGAAATTAAACTTAAGTTCTCTCAAGTTTAGTGCAAATGGCGAACCCACTTAACACATCAACCCTATGAACTTACAAAGGTGCAATTTCGAATTTAGATTATAAGTGAAGGACTTAAACAACTTTGGTAAAAGTTCATATTCAATTGGGCATCATAACTACGCCAAAGTGGATAATATGACTCCCAAGCTTTTGATGAACTTTGAATGAGGCAAATTGATGATCTCACGCGAGCAACGTAACGCCTCTTTATTCAAATGAAAATTAAGACTAAGTTTGGTTTGAATTATTTGTTTACACCAAGTTTTGATTTCAAACTAAGACTTTCATCTAGGACAAAACTCAACTAATTAATCATTTTTAGACTCTAAACTGACAAGGTTGCTTGGTATTGTTGGAATCTGTTTATATACGTCATTTGAGAGGATTTTAAGTGTTCATTCAAAAATAACTGTGCATTATATAATAGGCTTTTTACACCCCCTTTCTCTCAAATAACAGTATTGCAAATGGACCTTGAGGTGCACTTTGCACCGACAATACTTTCGTGGCAAGTAGGGATTTGTTAAGATCTAACAAGTTTATGACCGTTATAGGGGAATCAATTGCACAATGACTTTAACATCAAACAATGCAAAAGAAAAGCATGAATTTTAAGTCCGTATCACTTGACTTGTTGTAAAAAGATCTAGTCTTTTTGGCAACCACTACACCCTGTTGTTCACTCAGTGTAGTCGATGTCCAAAGTGCCACTACACCCCGTGTGCAACTCTAATTAGGATCCAAATGAAGTCAATGTCGGGAGATGAAACCCCGGGTCAAAGCTTCCCTAAAGAACTCATGGGAGGTGATGAAGTTCCTCTCACAAGTCAAGTTTACATAAAAATAAAGAAAGCATGAAAGTAAAAAGACGTTAGAGTCGTTTTCAAGATCACCTAAATTTTGACGAGTTTTTAGAAAGTGTTTTAAACGACATTCTTTCTAAACCTTAAACTAAGCTTTTTGCAATAAAAAATAATGTTTTTGATTCCAAGGGTTCCCTAAAGAGGACAATTAGAAGAGCATACATGCGGCACCCCTCTTTTTGTTAAACAAAGATTTAACTTAAACAACTAAGTAAATACAAAAACTTGAAAAAGTGAGTTCATTTTTAAGCCTAAATGAAAAATAAGGTGGTGTTCATTTGACCCTTTGGTCTTAGTTGTAACTTTGAAAACTAATGCTAAAAACTCACTTAAGCACCTAAATGTTACTTTAAGCACTCAAAATACTGTTCATAATTCATTTTAAGCATGCAAAAGGTGATCTAAACATGTTTTTAGCAAATGTCAAGCTTGGTCCTGCAACAAAAATGTTAGCATGTCTTTTTAGGTTTGAAACTATGAACTTTAAAAAAAGAGCTCTCAAATCTGTGTTTTAAAAAAAATACAGTGACCGACGTCAATCATATAATCGACGATGGTTACACTGGTTAATCGATAACGGTTATCTAACTGACATCGATTATACCAATAGTGACCGATGACAGCGATCCAACCGATGTCAATTTTATTAACTGACATCGATTACACTAACCGACGTCGATTACTGTGTAAACCCGTAACAAAGAAAAACAGCAAAACAAAGTTAGAAAATCAATTTGCAAGAATTTTAATGATTCAAATGAAGATTTTAAAGCTGCAAAATGATCTTCTTTATGTGTGAGATGCATCTAGTCCCACCGGACGTCCCATATGTGAATATAAGAATTTGACTCAAAAGATGATGGTTAGTATAGTGTTAGTTTCAAAATAAAAATAAAATGAAAGAGACACACTAACATAACATCTCTAAGCCTAAACACTAAGGAGAGCTTAGTTAACAAACATGAATAAAACACACAACTAAAATGCAAAAAAAATCATATTTTACCTTCTTTGGATGCTCCAAAATGTTTGTTGTAGTGGTTTGCTCGTTTTGTGTTCATAAAGTCGTCATCAATGGAAGTTTGGCTACTTCCATCTCTCTTTGGCACTTTTGGTTTGTGACTTGGCTTGGCTTGGCTTGGCTTGGCTTGAAATCAATTTGGCATTGTAACACTAATTGCTTGAAGCTTTGTAATCAATTATGCATTATAATTTTACATAATCATGTATTAAAAATGATGTTCATGGTCTCTCTATTTATAAATTTTTGAGAATGTCTAAAATCACCCTGAGCCGTCCACCCTGAGATTGAGATGTGTGGTTGAAGATTAATTCAATTTTTAAAATTAAGTTTATAATTATCTTCATCATGACATTGGAAAAAAGGGCAATTAAGAGACATGAAGGCTATCATGAAAGGCATTGATAGGGCATGAAAAACGTGAACCTTGATATTTGTAGCATTTATAGCTTAAAGATGTTTTCTCAAGAAATGAAATCCACTGATGCAGATATTCAATATTCATTTTCAAAAATAAGTATTCAACAAGTTTTCACGAAATTTTTTATTAAGTTTTAATTTGGATTAATTAGCTCTTACGCATGATTAAGCACTTTGTACACAAATTACTCAAATTGTCTTGTTATTGTTCCAAAATTTGACTGGATTGAAATTAAAAAGCAATGTCAAATGCGTTGAATCTGTATTTTCATTTAAGATGTTACCAACAGTAAATAACAAAGGCACATGCCCTGTGCAAGAGATTTAATTAAAAAAATCAATTCAAAGCACCTAAATGCAAAATTGATATTTTGACTCGAAATGATCTAATCAAAGTTAGTTGACCCATAAATTGCATTGCCCCATTTAAAAATTCCCTGACCAAAATCAACAGTTGAATATATCAGTTTCACATCATTTAACATGTTTTAGTGTTTTTAAACCAAATTCTGCATTTTAGATGAAAATTAACCAAAACCTTGATTGGAGGTTATTGATGGCTAAATTTAGGCATCTACATATATCAACCGCGTAGTTTCAAAATTTGCTTAACCTAGTTGGTCAAAAATAAAATGTAGTTTTATAAACTAAATTTGGAAATGTGACTGTGATGTTACAAGAAACTTGAGCTTTTCAGATTTTGCTTATCCTAGTTGGTTACAATGAAATGATGTTTTAGAAAATGAATCCAAAAAATATGACCGCTGGGAGTTCGGAAATATTTGTTGCTCACACTTAAAATCCCCAGTAACAAAGAGGCATATGGGCTAATAAAGATTGGAACTATCATAACTAAGATTTAATACTATGAAACAAAAAATGTATCAATAATTGTATCAATCTCTACCAACCATATCTGAATTTTGATTTCATTGCTCAATTAGCACCATGGAAGCAATCTTATAATGCTGATTTGCACGCAGCATTATGTTGCACCAATAGAGTACCTTCAAACAAACATATTACAATTTCCATCCCCGAGGAGTTGACAACTTCGTATATTGAAATAAGCTTTCCATCTACAATGTTAAAAAATGACGACTGACAATTTGAAGAATAGGCTAAGAAAGTCAAAAATAATAGGCACTGTATTCAGAGTGCATCCATCCAATGTTACATTTAATACACTATACCCTGAGGTGTTATGGGGCTCATAATGGATTCATTTTCAGCTAAACTTGTGGACTCGATGTATGATAATTATGGAGAACAATTATAATACAAACAAGAAAATAGACACTTCCTCAGACTCATGTTCTTAAAACAGCAGTTGATTTCTATTGTTAAACTCCACTTGCAGCAATCGCAGCTGCCATTGTAGCAGATGCCTCTTCAAGAGTGCACTGCTTAGCTACTGAGCTAAAAGCTTCAATTGTATCTCCAACATCCCAATCATTAAAATCTTTCACAGCAACTCCACACTCCACACCAGCACTTATCTGTACATGGAAACAAAAGAGAGGATTAACACCAAATCCCTCAAATCCTAAATTTCTCTGACTGACATATAAAGGCAAACAAAAGACAGTAAGTCTTGTCTATAAACTCTAGTGACCACAATTCCAATGATCTAGAAACTTATCATAGTTAACAAAGAAAAATAAGGCCAAGTGCAATAAAAAATTAGAGCTCCCAAAAGAAGTGTATATCAGAAAAATGATGGAAATTAATGCTGGACACTGCATGACAACTATAATGCAGCACACTTTTCAATGATCTAGACACTCTTGTTAACAAAGAAAAATAAGGTTAAGAACAATAAAAATTTAAAGATCCCAAAAGAAGTGTATATCAGAAAAATGGTGGAAATTGATGCTGAACTCTGCATGATAACCATAACGTAGCTCACTTCCCAAAGAAAAAAAAGATTTAGCTGCAGCAGTCAGCCTACTGCTTCATCTTCTCTTGGACGATCGTCAAATGCATGTGGTGAATACAACATGAATTCGTTTAAGGGGGATTTTCTTTGAGATTTTTCTTGTACCAGTATATTTGGTGAAGTTTAGAGGGTAAAGAAGGTTATTATTTAATTAGTGATTAGTTGATATATAAAATGATGTATACCTCAATCTGCACGAGTTATTATTACTTGTAAAAAGCTTTACCCTTGGGAACTGCAAATGCAACAGGTGGTAAATGTTTCTAAAAGGGGTATAATTTAGACGCATATGAATGCCCGCGATATGAAAATCATTTACTCTCTCTCTGCAGCTGATACTTATCTCCATATCTTTAATGTGCTTGGGTGAAGCATTTCAGAACAACCGTCCTTTCTGGTGTTCGATTTGAATGTGATCTATCAGCAAATAGCCTCCTGGCCAGATGAACATTGGCAGTTGTCTACAAGGTGGCATTTGGGTCTACTCAATATGCCAATTAGCAGCTTCCTCCTAGGTCAGGTATCTGTTTCTTTTGTCCATGAAAACATAAGTCTTTTTTATTCTGTTTTGCAATGCTGTGAAGAATGTTTTAACCTACACCCAGTCTCTCCTCTCTCTGCCTACCGTTAACTCCTGTTAAAATCAGGCAGCAAGCCAAACAAGCCATTAAGTTTGGTCCTAATAATATCAAAATCAAGAGGTAATTTTTCTCTTCTTTCCCAGACTTCTATATTTGTGTTCTGTCTTACTTTCTAACTGCAGAATTGTTAAATGGGACAAAGGTTTCTCTTACAGCGGGCAGGGCCACTCATAGCCACTGACTATGGCAACGTCAGGCCTATGAGCAGTCCCTGTGGCATCCATGTATTCATGTTCTTGGCCATTGTGCATGGTCTGCTACGAGTGAGTTTCAATTTATTGTGGGCATTCAATGTTGTTTACGTAGCACATGTAGTAGAGCTTCCAAGTACTGGATGCTACAATCATCAGATTTCTTTCATTCTTAGGGACAGTTTGTTATTATATACGACTACTGTCTATGACGGTAGTACAATGAAGGTACCACTTGCCTTTGTTACAAGTTATCTAGCTATCTTATTGTTATCAGCTCTCACATGGCTATAGGCATGTCAACAGCTTGAGTTACATTTGCTAAATTATTCATTTTGCTTTCTGGTGCTGCTATTATCCTTTTAGCAGTGTTGTTGCAGTGTCTCCGTGGCAGTAATTTTTGGTTTTGTTTGTCATTGCCATTGCAGCCATGGCTTCAAGTGCTTGGGACACTCCTCCATTCAACTTGGGGTCAACACCTACTGGGCCTCCTATTCCATCATAAAACAAGTTATAACACTATTTGGGAAAATAATGTATTTGTTGCCCTACCTTAGAAGCCACTGAAACTGAATATATTCCACTGTATTTAATTAATGATTGACAAGAATGCAGCCTGTTTACAAGACCCAAGATTTCGTAAAGCACAAGGACAAGATTGCCAAAGCTGTTTATCGGGGTACTTTTGATAACAGTGAGAGCAGTTTGCCCCATTGTCTTCCAGATCACTTGAATGCAACTCTTACCTCTTCCTCCTGGTTGTATATTGAGGGTGTGCTCCGTGGGCTTATCAATCATGACATATCATAAGTTTGAGAGCTCCTGAACATTTATACCACAGCTGTTTGGTATTTGCACCCCACTTGTTCTCAAGAGGCAGCTTTCTATGCAAAGGTGCTTCCTCCAATATTCTGAAGCAGAGAGGGCTCTGAGGGCAGTATAGGTTAATTTCCAGTACCAACATATCATGCGGCGAATGGAATAGTAACCTACACTGTTAGTTATCAAGTATGGATATATGTTAGTATAGGGTTCAGTGGCTATATGTTCGAAAGCCGCACTGATTGTCTGTGAAGGTCTTAGTTTAATGGGGTTTAGCATCTTAATTGTTTAGCCTTGGGCCTGATTTTATGGATTTATGATATGTTTTGGTTTTGCACCTGTAATATTTCATTACAAAGGCCTCTATCGACTGTTCTAAAATTCTTATGTACTCAACTTGCAGTAATATGAATCATTAACTTGCATACTAAGATTTGGCTGCATAAACAAGATAGAATTCTAAAGAAAATCTATGAAATATATTGAAATTGTAAAACTTCTGACCACCAAATAAGAACTACTGAGAAAAGAAACAAATTACAGAACACATTTAGCAGATTAATCATTCAATAAATCCTTTTAATATTTTAATACCATTTTAATAAATGACAATAATCAATCTCAAAAACTAAATCTTTTTATATAGCAATGTAGCTTTCTAATGTACTAACAGATACACAGTATATGGTGAGCCCACACCAATCAACACATTAAAAAAAGATCCAGCAAAATATTTTCTTTCCATGCTTACCAAATAAGATTAAGCATACAGTCAAGTAAAGGTTTAACTCAATTTTACAATGTTTTTCACGGTCAATACCTAATAATCTACTTTAAGAAATTCAGAGGTAATAATATACTTTAGTTTAATTTATAGAAACTATTTAACTAATCTGTTCTATTTAACAGTTGAGATCAGCCCTTGGTTCTACTGAAATATTTCTTCCTGGAATTCACACAAGCTTATATTATTTTAGTGTGGATAAAATAAACTTGAACATTAGAGATTCTCTGCATCGCTACATTTCTGATCAAATTTAAAGCACCAGATTAGTTAACTGTCATGTTGTGGTACAATTAGTAAATTTTTATTTGTACAACAGCTAGTATTTGTTTTCAGAAATTACATGCTAATAATATTCCTAAAGATTCCATGTTTTTAACTTAAATTAGAAAACGATACACTCCCTTAATTTGGAAAACAAAAGATACGTCAAATAAATAAAAACAAAAAAACAAGCCTTCGTAAGGTTCAAGCATTTTGTACCAGCATTAATATATATTGTGTGCTTTAACAGGACATAAACAATTTAAAAACTTCAAAAACCAACTTGAAATAGGTAATGCTTGCAGTTACCTCTTTGACAACTTCTTTCACTCGTCTCAATGAATCCAGAGTGCCTGTGTGGACATCTTTACCATTACGAACAACTCTAACACCACAACCTTTAACTACTTTACCTTCTGTCACCATACAACCAGCAGCACGCCCACTGCCATTGCTGAAGACAGCTCTCACTTCTGCAGAACCAATGGGCACTTGCTCCTATACATAATAGACAATGTCAATGAATGTGAATTGCCTGTAAAATATTGCAATCCCATTCCACTTAAGACAGCCAATAAAGAAAGGAAGTCATCAAATACAAAACTACAAATGTTTCTCAGTGATTCTTCACCTCAACTGGTTTTAGAAGCCCCTCCATTGCCTTGCGCATGTCATCAACAAGATCATAGATGACTCTGTACAAGCGAATTTCAATATTTTGGTTTTCTGCTTGTGCTTGGACAGCTGAAGGGACTCTTACATTGAACCCCACGATAATCGCTTCACTAGCAGAAGCTAGGTTGACATCACTCGCACTTATATCCCCAACTGCCTGCATTAAGAATCGTAGATTAACACTATCTTGTGGAAGTACTTCTAGGGCATCCCTGATAGCCGCCATTGATCCCTGTCACAGAGTTCTGAAGATTTTAAGATACAAGCTATGGTGGATGCACCATAAAACATCTGTATGTTACAAAGTGTTTTGTAAAAGAACTTATTACATAAAAAAATTATATCAGAACAAACACTTGGCAAGAACCTTATGCATGCAATTTAACAAAAAAAAACTCAGGCATCTAAGCCTCAATCCAGCCTAGACATCCTACCAAGTATGTGTACGGATGGAACACGAATAAGGCATACCTGGACATCAACTTTTAAAATAATATTTAACTGGTGCCTGTCTAAACCAATACCCCTGCCTTCCATGACAGCATTAGCAAGAGAAGAAAGAGTTACTTTCGCCTCACTGGCCTGCGCAGAAAGCCGTCCATCTTTTGACTTAAGAGCACATTCTTCTGCCCTTTCACGAGCAATATCAAGAGAATCAACAGCCTCAAATTCATCACCAGCAACCGGAACATTGTTCAATCCAATAACCTATAGTAACAAAAAAGATAAACTGAGGACCCATTTCCAGGTACTCTCCTGTAAATAATATTGCAAATTGTTCTCCGTTGATTTCCTTTTACAAACAAATTACTGCAATGACAGAATATTCCACTGCTACATAAAACATCACAAAAGGAAGAAAACAGTCGTACTTTTGCAAAGGAATGCATCTTACAGTACACCCAAAAACATGCATTTTGATCCTCTTCTAGTAAACATCAATAAGGTTATCCTTTGCAATACAAAGTTCATCTGGGTAGGACTACAGAAAATATGAAGCAGCAATTCAGACCTTGAATAGCTGTTATAAAAAATATTGATACTTGATTTAGAATCCTTTATGCCTATTCTGATGCACTCAAAACACATGCAGTCAAGGCATCACGACAGATGATAATATTCTGAAACAAAACCTTTATATAAGAAACAGCATTCAAGTGTCCTTGCTGGGTAACCAAAATGGGAGAAAACAGTGAACTGATCCTACATAACAGAGTTGCCTTAAGAATTAAAACCTACCCTAAGTTTCAATTTTCAGAATGTTTGGTGACACAAAACAAAATCTTGCAAAGAAACATTGTTTGAAAGAGAAAATATGAACAGAGATAATAAAACACACACACATGTGCCCAATTATCCCTAAAATTTGCAGTCAAAATAAATAATTATGATACAAATCACCCAAGGCATTTACCATGGCTTGCATGTAACTAGGGCCCAAGTATGCTCGTGATTTTAGATGTATTTTGAAGTTGATAAAAAGACTGACAAATCCAAAAGCTTCCACGTTGCTAGGAAGTATATACGAAAGTGCCAAAGCCCTTCCAGCGGTATCAAAGACCAAGGAAGTTGGAGCAAGGGGAAATTAACTCTTTGGACTTTGAAGCACTAAATAAGTGGCAGTGAAATTTCCTACGGTAGAATTAGATTATCAATGAACAAGAAAATTACATGTATGTACCTGGAGGCATCAGTTAAGTTTAAGAAAGATTGGTAAGGCCAGCTAGAAGTTTGCAGGGAAGCATTACTTCAGGGAAAGAAATAAGAGCATAGATTATGATGCATGATTCTGATTAATTATTAGAACCAAAAATGGAAGTCAAAAAAATGAACTCAAATCTCCAATTTACTTCATATCTTAGCAACTGCCCACGAATTTCCTTTTGCTGAACTTTGCCATATTTTTATTGTGTTTCAAATTGATAACATTGTTAGGTTGTGGAGCTAAAAGCTTCACTGATGCAGACATGAGAGGAGGTTGTTGAGTGTCACAGTCACCAGCGTCAGTCAGACCAACTGACGTCGGTCAGGTGTAGACAGGAAGCTGCCGACATCGGTCAGGGATCGGCCGACGTCGGTCATCTCCAGGCAAACAGGGACCGACGTCGGTCACCTGTGCAGTTCCAAAACTGCTAGTTCACGAACAGTTAGTTAACGAACCGGTTGTTTGCATATTGAAAAGCTAATTTTAGTCTTGAGCTGCGGATCTAATTATTGTAATTGGATGTCTAATTATTGTTTGCATGAGATCTATATAATAGACTCATGGGCTGTATTGTAATTTGTGCTAGTTAGAGTTGAGCTTGGTTAGCTCCTTCTGAGAGTGAAGAGAGCAGGGGTAGCTCCTCCTAGTTCCACAGGGGTGCCGAGTGTGTATAATCAAATTGGTCTGCAGGTGTGCAAGATCAGGTAGAAGATCCACCGGAGTACTGGTTTGAAAAATCATAAGGACTTGGTGAGGCAAAGACAAGGGTTCTTTAGGGTGTAGAGAGATCTACATGGTAAGTAAGTTCATTGATTTGCAGGTGTGTGTGTGTGCGAGGTCAAAGGAAGTCTACGGGGTAGCAAGATCAAAGGTGACAGCAACACATCAAGGAGCAAGATCAGGGGAGATCTACTTGGAGTACGTTGTGTACTTGGAGTACGTTGTGTACTTGGAGTACGGTGTGTACTCTGTCGTGGAGTACGTGGAGTACTTGTGTACTGACAATAGTGATACTGACTGGTGGTACTAGCAGTAGTGATACTGACTGGTGGAGGTGAACACCAACTCTGTGTTTGAATTGTGTGTTGGGACCGTAAGAGAGAGAGTGAGCTCTTGAAGAGATTTACTGTTTATACCCTAGAGGTGTGGAAGCCCTAGAGGTGTGTAAGGAAGAAGATTGTGGCATCTTCTTTCCTGTATTTTCTTCTGGAAAAGTATTAATACAATTGAGTATTGTCTCTCATATTTTGTGTTATTTCTGAATTCTAGTTACTTGTGATTCTGGTTTAATTTCGCAGATTTAGTTGCTTGGTAATCAATTGTGCTTCCTAATCCTAACAGTGGAGTCAGAACATGTTTGTTGTTCAAGATTCCTGACAAGTGGTATCAGAGCTAAGGTTGCAGGGAGCAAGTTTGTGTTTGATTACAGGGCACTCTCAGGGGTTTCTGATTGAGTGGGAGTATAGCAATGACAGAAAAAAGTAAGCTAAGAATGGAGGAATTGAAAAGCACGAATGGTCAATTACGGTGTTATGGAAAGAAAGAGCAAGTAAAAAAATATTATTGGTTGGTAGAAGATCAGCATGAAGGAACTGAAGAAGCAGATGTTGCAGGTGTTGCTGACAAGATGCTCTGGGATGTTCCTTGGATAAAGTAGAATCTTGGTTTATACATTCTGTTGCCTCTTTCCATGCAGCCCCAAATAGAGGCGCTGGTGTGCCTTGTCAAAGTATTGGCAAAGGGGAAGTGTTGCTGAAATTGCAGGCGGCCAACACATGGGTGTTGAAGAAAGTCATGCAGGGCCCAGTCTTGAAGATGCGGCTAATTGCTTCAGAAAAGTTGGGTGATGAGAGATGCACAGAAACTCTCACAGCGGATGCACTTGAATTAGCAGGTGGTAAAAAAGTAGGTATCCTTTATCTATCTACTTATATTACTGATTCTTCTTCTGTTGCGAAGACGTGGCTTTGTAGGCTTGGTCACAAGAGCAAGAAGGAGATGCATGTTTTTAAGCGAAAGTCTGATGTATTTGACAAACTTAAGAACTGGAAAGCCTTGGTGTTCTTGAAGGAGATGACAGACAGAGATCAACGGATGGGGTTGGATACTTCTGAGCAGGGCAGTTTGGACATGGGTATGATTCAAAGAAAGCTCGCGGGTAAAAAGTCATCACTCACAGGAAAACACAAGTACCGACGTCGGTCAGGGGTAACCGACTTCGAACAAACAAGGACCGACGTCGGTCATGTGCAGACCAGAGGAGTCGGTGGTGTCGGGCAGGTGGAGACCGACGTCGATAGAATAACCGGCGTCGGCGGCCTGGATAGTCGCATGGAACCGACGTCGATCGGATGCAGACTATGTGGTGATCGAAGTCGGTCACTGGGACGAATTTTGGGCGGATAGCAAGCTGTCAAGGAGTCTCAAACGCCCATATGGAAGACTGAAAGGGGAAATAAGCCTCAAATTCATTGTTCCTCTTCTTTATACTCGTTGCTCACTGCAGAGCAGGAAGGATCCAGAAAACAGTGGGAGCATGGCATGAATGAGGAATTTGATTCCTAAGATGCAGAACCAAACGGGAGATTTGATAGGGTTGCCAGCCGGTATGAAAGCACTGAAAGACGAATGGATTCCTTGGTTAAAAAATAGAGAGAATGGACACGTGAGACGGAAGGCCAGGTCATATGGTCTTTGAGGAAGCTCCAAGACAGTGGTACAGGTTTGACAGGTGGATGACAAAGCATGGCTTTAGTCAATGTCATTGTAACTACTGTGGTTACTTTACCAGGTGGGTGATGATTGCAACATCATCCTGTTACTGTATGTTGTGTGTTTGCTTGATGCAGGGTTACACATACAGGTTTTTTCTGAACTAAAGGTAAAGTTAGTTCAGAGATGTGTCATGAAAAATTTGGAAGAGCGAAATTCTTTGGCATGAATAATCCTAGAGACAGGGAAGATCACAAGTTGATGTTGTCACAGGATGATTGTGTGAAGGTAGTGCAGGATGCAGAACAGGGCAGCACACCTATGGATGGACAGTTAACAGAACAGAGTCCCCAATCACATGATGAGGTTGATACATGTGTACTTCCTGAGTTTGCCCAAACAGTGGGTGTTGTCAGAAAGTTTGTAGTCAATCCGAAAAGGAAGCACTGAAAAACAGTTCAATGGAATCTCAGATATCTGAGAGGGACCAGCAGCAGGGATTCATGCTATGCAGGGTCAAGTACTTTGGATTTGACAGGTTACTTGGATGATAGGTGTTGCACCACAAGATGTGTGGTGGTTGGTCTTTAGGATTGAGCTTGAAGAGGGATACAAGCCAGGAAACAAATTAGACAGTGTACAGATATAGGTACAATGCAGTTGTTTATCTCCAAGTGGGAGATTGTTAGGTTGTGGAGCTAAAAGCTTCACTGATGCAGACATAGGAGGAGGTCGCTAAGTGTCACAGTCACCAGTGTCGGTCAGGCCAACCGACGTCGATCAGGTGTAGACAGGTAGCTGCCGACATCGGTCAAGAATCGACCGACGTCGGTCATCTCCAAGCAAACAGGGACCAACATCGGTCCCCTGTGCGGTTCCAGAACTGCTAGTTCACGAACAGTTAGTTAACGAACCGGTTGTTTGTATGTTGAAAGGCTAATTTTAGTCTTGAGCTGCGGATCTAATTATTGTAATTGGATGTCTAATTATTGTTTGCATGAGATCTATATAATAGACTCATGGGCTGTATTGTAATTTGTGCTAGTTAGAGTTGAGCTTGGTTAGCTCCTTCTGAGAGTGAAGAGAGCAAGGGTAGCTCCTCCTAGTTTCACAGGGGTGCCGAGTGTGTATAATCAGATTGGTCTACAGGTGTGCAAGATCAGGTAGAAGATCCACCGGGGTACTGGTTTGAAGAATCATAAGGACTTGGTGAGGCAAGGACAAAGGTTCTTCAGAGTGTAGAGAGATCTACATGGTAAGTAAGATCATTGATTTGCAGGTGTGTGTATGCGAGGTCAAAAGAGGTCTGCAGAGTAGCAAGATCAAAGGTGACAGCAACACATTAAAGAGCAAGATCAGGTGAGATCTACTTGGAGTACGTTGTGTACTTGGAGTACGGTGTGTACTCAGTCGTGGAGTACGTGGAGTACTTGTGTACTGGCAGTAGTGATACTGACTGATGGAACTGGCAGTAATGATACTGATTGGTGGAGGTGAACACCAACTCTGTGTTTGAGTTGTGTGTTGGGACCGTAAGAGAGAGAGTGAGCTCTTGAAGAGATTTACTGTTTATACTCTAGAGGTGTGGGAGCCCTAGAGGTGTGTAAAGAAGACTGTGGCATCTTCTTTGTTGTATTTCCTTCTAGAAAAATATTAATACAATTGAGTATTGTTTCTCATATTCTGTGTTATTTCTGAATTCTAGTTACTTGTGATTCTGGTTTAATTTCACAGATTTAGTTGCTTGGTAATCAATTGTGCTTCCTAATCCTAACAATGGAGTCAGAGCATGTTTGTTGTTCAAGATTCCTGACAAGTGGTATTAGAACTAAGGTTGCAGGGAGCAGGTTTGTGTTTGATTACAGGTCACTCTCAGGGGTTTCTGATTGAGTGGGAGTATAACAATGACAGAAAAAAGTAAGCTAAGAATGGAAGAATTGAAAAGCACGAATGGTCAATTACAGTGTTATTGAAAGAAAGTGCAAGTAAAGAAATATTGTTGGTTGGTAGAAGATCATAATGAAAGAACTGAAAAAGCAGATGTTGCAGGGGTTGTTGACAGGGTGCTCTGGGATGTTCCTTGGATAAAGTAGAATCTTGGTTTATAGATTCTGTTGCCTCTTTCCATGCAGCCTCAAATAGAGGCGCTGGTGTGCTTTGTCAAAGTATTGGCAAAGAGGAAGTGTTGTTGAAATTGCAGGCGGCCAACACATGGGTGTTGAAGAAAGTCATGCAGGTCCCAGTCTTGAAGATGCGGCTAATTGCTTCAAGAAAGTTGGGTGATGATAGATGCACAGAAACTCTCACAGCGGATGCACTTGAATTAGTAGGTGGTAAGAAAGTAGGTATCATTTATCTATCTACTTATATTATTGATTCTTCTTCTGTTGCGAAGACGTGGCTTTGTAGGCTTGGTCACAAGAACAAGAAAGAGATGCATGTTCTTAAGCGAAAGTCTGATGTATTTGACAAACTTAAGAACTGGAAAACCTTAGTGTTCTTGGAGGATATGACGGACAGAGATCAGCGGATGGGGCTGGATACTTCTGAACAGAGCAGTTTGGACATGGATATGATTCAAAGAAAGCTTGCGGGTAAAAAATCATCACTCACAGAAAAACACAGGTATCGGCGTCGGTCAGGGGTAACCGACGTCGAACAAACAGGCACCGACATCGGTCATGTGCAGACCAGAGGAATCGGTGGTGTCGGGCAGGGAGAGACCGACGTCGGCGGCCTGGACAGTCGCGTGGAACCGACGTCGATTGGATGCAGACTGTGTGGTGACCGAGGTCGGTCACTGGAACGAATTTTGGGCGGACAGCAAGCTATCAAAGAGTCTCAAACGCCCATATGGAGGACTGAAAGGGTAAGTAAGCCTCAAATTCGTTGTTCCTCTTCTTTATACTCATTGCTCACTGCAGAGCAAGAAGGATCCAGGAGACAGTGAGAGCATGGCATGAATGAGAAATTTGATTCCTAGGATGCAGAACCAAACGAGAGATTTGGTAGGGTTGCCAGCGGGTATGAAAGCACTGAAAGACGAATGGATTCCTTGGTTAAAGAATAGAGAAAATGGACACGTGAGACGGAAGGCCAGGTCATATGGTCTTGAAGAAGCTCCAGGACAGTGGTACAAGTTTGACAAGTGGATGACAAAGCATGGCTTTAGTCAATGTCATTTTAACTACTGTGGTTACTTTACCAGGTGGGTGATGATTGCAACATCATCCTATTACTGTATGTTGTGTGTTTGCTTGATGCAGGGTTACACACAAGATTTTTCTGAGCTAAAGGTAAAGTTAGTTCAGAGGTGTGTCATGAAAAACTTGGAGGAGCGAAATTCTTTGGCATGAGTAATCCTAGAGACAGGGAAGATCACAAGTTGTTGTCACATGATGATTGTGTGAAGGTAGTGCAGGATGCAGAACAGCGCAAGACACCTATGAATGGACAGTTCACAGAACAGGGTCCCCAATCACATGATGAGATTGAGTACATGTGTACTCCCTGAGTTTGCCCAAGCAGTGGGTGCTATCAAAAAGTTTGTAGTCAATCCGAGAAGGAAGCACTGGAAAGCGGTTCAGTGGATTCTCAGATATTTGAGAGGGACCAGCAACAGGGATTCATGTTATGCAGGGTCAAGTACTTTGAATTTGGCAGGTTACTTGGATGACAAGGGTTGCACCACAAGATGTATGGTGGTTGGTCTTCAGGATTGAGCTTGAAGAAGGATACAAGCCAGGAAACAAATTAGACGGTGTACAGGTACAAGTACAGTGCAGCTGTTTATCTTCAAGTGGGAGATTGTTAGGTTGTGGAGCTAAAAGTTTCACTAATGCAGACATGGGAGGAGGTTGCTGAGTGTCACAGTCACCGGCGTCGGTCAGGGGTAGACAGGACGCTGCCGACATCGATCAGGGATCGGCCAACGTCGGTCATCTCCAGGCAGACAGAGACCAACGTCAGTCCCCTGTGCGGTTCCAGCACTGCTAGTTCACGAACAGTTAGTTAACGAATCGGTTGTTTGCATGTTGAAAGGCTAATTTTAGTCTTGAGCTGCGGATCTAATTATTGTAATTGGATGTCTAATTATTGTTTGCATGAGATCTATATAAGACTCATGCGCTGTATTGTAATTTGTGCTAGTTAGAGTTGAGCTTGGTTAGCTCTTTCTGAGAGTGAAGAGAGCAAGGGTAGCTCCTCCTAGTTCCACAGTAGTGCCGAGTGTGTATAATCAGATTGGTCTGCAGGTGTGCAAAATCAGGGAAAAGATCCACCGGAGTACTGGTTTGAAGAATCATAAGGACTTGGTGAGGCAAGGACAAGGGTTCTTCAGGGTGCAGAGAGATCTACATGGTAAGTAAGATCATTGATTTGCAGGTGTGTGTGTGCGAAGTCAAAGGAGGTTTGCGAGGTAGCAAGATCAAAGGTGACAGCAACACATCAAAGAGCAAGATCAGGTGAGATCTACTTGGAGCACGTTGTGTACTTGGAGTACGGTGTGTACTCGATCGTGGAGTACGTGGAGTACTTGTGTACTGGCAGTAGTGATACTGACTGGTGGTACTGGCAATAGTGATACTGACTGGTGGAGGTGAACAACTCTGTGTTTGAATTGTGTGTTGGGACCGTAAGAGAGAGAGTGAGCTCTTAAAGAGATTTACTGTTTATACCGTAGAGGTGTGGGAGCCCTAGAGGTGTGTAAGGAAGAACACTGTGGCATCTTCTTTGTTGTATTTCCTTCTGAAAGAGTATTAATACAATTGGGTATTGTCTCTCATATTCTGTGTTATTTCTGAATTCTAGTTACTTGTGATTCTAGTTTAATTCCGCAGATTTAGTTGCTTGGTAATCAATTGTGCTTCCTAATCCTAACAGTGGAGTCAGAGCATGTTTGTTGTTCAAGATTCCTGACAATGACTAACAAAATGAGAAATTTTCTGTCTTGTTAAGAAGTATCTACAAAATGTAAGACGTCCTCCAAGCAGGTGCCGATGCCAATTTTTTGATAAAAGTTCAAATTCTATTAAAAGTGGAAATATATTTATAATTTCCCAAGCCCTGGTCTCAGCTGGACACAAGGGTGCTGGCATTTCTGATGATGATAAGGATTTATATCACATTCCAACTGAGAAAAAATGACCAAAAGAAAAAACTGCAAACAGCAAACTTACCCAGAGACTAAACAGAGACAATAGAGCTACAGTGGTATATCTACTGATGTCCACTATACTTAATGTCGAAAGGGATCCTCATCATTACATTCTTTTAACCCTTCGGGCAGGGAAAATCCCTGTTATGTGATCTACAAAATTTGTCCAAAAAAAATTATGAAATACTGGACATTTTACAAAATATATGGAGGAAACTATCCGCTGGCTCCTCCCTGGGGGTAGAAAAGACCTTTGGAAGCTTTTGGTCCGTTGGTCCTCCATTCACTGGGACTTGGCAAAGGTGATGGGGTTGCCAATTCGGAGTGGGAGGACAAACCTGGAGCTTGAAGATCTGCTGGTTCCATTCAGCCCCTCATATAGTTGCTTCCACAGAGATTTAAGCTTATGTGGCTTGCTTTTTGGGCATAGGTTGCTGCTCACATTGCTGCTGAAGATGCTCAAAAAGCCTCCTCTTAGCACTCTCAGTGGTGAGGTGATGTCCTGTAGCCCCCACCCTTCACTCATAATACTTGAAGTTTTCAACCAGATAGATTAGACGCTCTTTTTTGTTGTTGGTTGCATCCCTTCTGGGAGGGAAAATAGTTTACTACATGGGCAGTGCACATCTCCAAGAAAATGATTTGCAGCCATTTTTCATCAAGTTTCTGCACCACAAGATTGATGCCAGCTTCAATTTTCTTCCCCACGAGATGTATACCATCAGTGACATGTATACTATCAGACTTCAGTGATGCCTTGCATTGCTTTGACCAAATATGTCTCTACCACAGGACCCTCGTCTTGTTTTGTGTTAGGCCCCTATTTCGTCTAAGTATGGTTCCGCGCCAACTCAATAGACATCTCGGCACGAGGCAATCACTTAGCATGATTGTTGTTTTGGTATCTTTTGCGCCAACTGGAGGAATCATCGCAGCCCTGACGCCAGCTGGCAGGGGGTTAACTGGTGCCCAGATTTTCAGGACATCCTCATGAGTGGCTACACGTGGCAACCACAGCGCAAGGGACGCAAGGTGATGGAGCCGGTGAAATGATCAACAAAGGCTCCAGCTCAGCACCCGACATGCACTCTCCACCCTGGCACGGAGATGCTCCTATGTGCTATAAAGCCAAGCTCGAACCAGTAAAGAAGAGAGAGGCGAACTAATGTAGCAAAGCTCTACAGAATTGACTCTGGATATGGACGCCATTAGCACAAGATTTAGCATGGATGCCACTAAGGCTTTATTTTGTGTAAGCCCAAGCTTGCCTGTGAGCCCCTGGATAGATAATTAGTTAGTGAAGTTTGTACTCTGCCTTATGTACTCTGTTTTTTGCAATATGAACTATACTCTGTATTTGAAGCTTTAAGTATATGAAGAATGGTTGCCGTGATACATAGTGTCCTTTGATCAATTACTATTAATAGTTATAACTGTGTAATTTCAATATATGAATGTTTCGTTAAGCGAAGTTCTGGACTACGGCACTAATGGCATCCCTATGTAAAAGATGAGTCAGATATACTACGTTTGAGCCCAGTTGTAATTATTCCAAAATTGACTCGGATAACTGAATAAGCGCCTAACCCCATAAATGAATGAATTGAAACCCCAATTAAACTACAATGTTTTGGTTCCGTTGCCGGGAACCGTGTTGAATTTTGTTGTTGCTGGTGCAACAGAACAATGCTCCGACTCTCCCTCAAGAACATCAAGCGCTAGCTGCAACAGGTGGAAGACAACTTTGCGTTAAAGCATCCGTCTTGTAAAGGACAAAAGCCGAGGAAGTGGATTTAGAACAACCTATATGATGTTCTGTATGAGATCTTTTACGAACTACCTGAGCATGTGTACCGATGGTTGGCTGCCTATGCAACCCACAGAAGTCAAAGCTATGGATAGCACCTTGAGTGGACGAAAGAGCGCCTAGAGAGGCTTGAGAACCTAGATGCCACTTGGACTAGAGCTGCAAACAAATGGTGGCAAGGAGCACTGAACAGTTACGTGCTTGAGTTCGCAGTGTCGGCATACACCTGCCCTGAAGAAGCAGAGTACCAATTTTTGCACAAGCCCAGAGGCACGTTTATGAAGGAGGTCAGAACATAGCTTAAGAAATTGATGGTGGATTACAGCTTTGAAACCGTAAAATGGAAGGCTGAAGTCCTTTCGCATATGAGCAGCGCAGTGGGGAAGAAGAGGATGTATAGGTGAAGCGCAATGGAAGGGGATGAGCAGATTGACACCCGAGAGCTCAGCCGACAGAACTATAACAAGAGGAGGTGCAGGGTGACGAAAGATCTGGACCCTGGAAGTGTCAAGAGAACCCGTAGCAAGCGGGAAGGGCATGGGGAAGGATCTCTTGAATTGCAGCAGTGCAAGGAGAGGAACAATGAAGCCATAGATCGAGCTCAACTGTTGACAGGTGACGAATGTGTTGGGTCCCTACGGAATTTGACCATTGAAGATGCGTTGGAAGCGCCTACCCCCTTTGAACTTGTGGCGCTAGCTCATGCGCTAGATCCCCCACGTGAAAAAAGAAGAGTGATAACTGACCCTGTTGTCCACAAACTTTGATCGTTTTGCAAACTTGGACTATAATTTTGTGATTGAACAAGTTGTTCCTTACGAAGAGTTAAGTGAGAATACCTCTAGACGTTTGGGTGCTAGCTCAACAACATAGAACGTGAGCACAAGCATTCCAGTTCAGCCAATGTCAGCCGTGCAGACTGGGCAACAGCCCACATGAAGTGGCCCGGCACCACAAGTCAGTAGTATAACGCCTTCATCTTCGGGGCCGACAGTAACAACAGGGCCAATGCCTAACCCAGTCGCTAGAGGCATTAGAGGACCACCGCCAGGGAAAGTACCAGGGGGCAAGTGCCTCAGATATCAGCGCCCCCCCCACAACAAATTTACTATGAGATGGCCATGCACTTCCCAGAATACCGCGGCATGGAAAATGCCGCAAACCATGTGCTAAAATGTGAACTACAATGGCACGCTCGAGGTATAACCCAGTCGGACGTAAGGCAACCCAATTCGCGACAACTCTGCTTGATCGGGCTCATACCTGGTATAGGAAATTTGATCCTAACCAAGCTATGATTGACTATGACACCTTGAAGGAAGCATTCCTGAAGGAAATCGACATACTCGAGTTTGAACAGCAGAGCATCGCCGCGCTCAAAGAAATCAACCAAGGGCTCTCTGAAAGCATGCACCTATATGATGCCAGATTCAAAACACTTCTTTCCAAGCTTTCTTATGACATTCACCCTTCTCAGCATGCGCAATGGTTCGTTGGAGGATTGCTAGCACCATTCCGAAGAGCTCTGTCCATGAAGACATTCACCGACCCTCACAAAGCGCTTGAAGTCACGCTCAAAGCCGAGGCAGTCGGGAGCGCCAATATTGGAATTTGCCCATTCATGGCGGCACAAATTGCGTCCATGGCTAGCCAACTCCAAAAGATGACCGCTAGTTCGACGCAAGACGTTCGAAGCGGATTATGGTGCACCGATTGCGAGATAGAAGGCCATAACGAGAATAACTACCCTCGAAGGAATGTACGCACATTGCTTCTAAGTTGTGAGGTTTGTCATGAAGCACATGATGTTCGCAACTGCCCTCTGTTGCAACACGTCAGTCAAGTTAACACAACCATCTACTACCAAATGTGTGATGCCTACACCCATACCATAGTTGATTGCCATGTGATCAATGAGATGTGCGAAAACATGGAGAGAGGCGCCAGGCAGGCAACTGCTATAGTTGGAGGGCAGGAAACCCAAGGAAATGATGGTTATGGCCAACAGAATGCAGGCTATTGAATGCAAAGAGGCGCCAGAGGGCGAGGTGGAGGACACGGTGGAAGAAGATTGGCACTCGTGTTATAAGTACGGTTCGACAAAGCATTATCAACGCAATTGCCCTACACATCCAACGTGTGGGTATTGTCGAGGAACACAAGGTCGAGGAATGCCCCGACTTGTACAAGAAATTGACCCAAGGCCAGCCTAGCACAGACAAGGGCGCAGGAATGATCAGGTGCGAGCCAAAAATGGAGAAGTGTACTCCAAAGGCACAACCGACCTACACGAAGCCAATCAAAGTACAAGCAACTACTCGCAATGGATTCACCACTCAACCGCCAGTTGCATTAGTACCCGAGTTGCCCCTGGAATATGGGGAACAAAGCCACACTGAGCACACAACTCGGCCTGAACCCAACGCTATGCTTTAGCCAGACCCTGCATGCCAGAAAGATGTATTGCAGCAAGCTATGAGTGTGATTCAGAACCTACAAGGGGAGCTCCAATCGGCACGAGACCTAGAAGCTCAAGCTGCTGCCTCTCGCAAGAAGCAAGATGGCCAAGACGCTAAGGTACAAGAGCTAACGGAGATCTTGCGCTCCTACAGACAAAAGGGATGTTGCCCTATTAAAGAACTTGCTTTTAGAACATGCAAGACAGAAGCTAGTTGAAGTCCCTGCACCACGCATGGAAAGGGCACAAGAAGTCAGGGATACACAAAATGCAAAGTACGATCAAGAACTCCTGGTAAATGCCATCATTGATGGATGGTTTGTATGTGAGGTCCTCGTGGACACAAGGGCCGAGGTCAATATCTTAACAAAGAATGCATAGGAAAAGATGGGTAGGCCATCCTTGAGGCCTTACCCTCGTGTGCTTTTCATGGCCAACAAATCCAAGATGCAACCAATCAGAATTCTAAAAAGTGTCGTTGTAGATATCATGGGCATCAAGTTCCGTGTTGACTTCGAAGTGATCGAGTTGGCTGAACAAGATAATTATCCAACGCTCTTGGGAAGGCCATGGTGCTATGCAAGTAACGTTGATATGTGTTTCAAGAAGCGCTATATGACCTTTGAAAATGGCAAGGAGAGGGTTGTAATCCCCCTCTCATGTGACCAAGGACCCCCCTATATAAAAAGTGTTGATCTAGAGGATGAGATCAACCATATCTACAACATCACGGCGCAAGGCGCCAAGACTCTCCACCCCAATGACCAAGGAGTGCTTTCTTGGGATGATGGACAGTCGGCCTCGGACACCACCGACGTTGCTTGCCACTAATGGATCGAAGAAGCTTATGAGACGACTGCTCGGAGGTGCCGCTTAGTGAGCACAAAGGTGCCAAAACCTATGAGACCTGGCTGGGTCCAGATTGATCGCACTTCGAAGAAAATGGGTCCCTTGCCACAGAAAGAAGGGAAAGAGAGCATTCCGCTTGAGCAAAGGCAAACTTGCCGCACTCCCAAGGTACGAGGGGAGCAATCCTATGTAAGAATATGTTTGTGACCTCGAGTCATGCATCCCAAAGGAGGTAGACAGGATGGGCGCACTAGTGTATACCTTAAGGAGCACTACCACTCATTGGTGGGCAGCGCAAAGGCCTAGCTTGCCAACTTGGCAAGATGTGAAAGCAGCAATATGCACCAGATTCGGGAAAAGCAACGAGGATCTGGACATTTCTGCATACTCTAGCGATTCATACCCAATAGCGCATGTACGCTTGTGCGAAGAAACTTGACCTGACTATGGTGCAAATGCCCCAACGAACTTATGGGTGCACGCCTTCTACAGAACCTTAAAGACATGAGCGCGAGCGTGGTATGTTGTCAACGAAACGCGCCGCAAGATGGCAAACTGGGATGCACTCAAGGAGAGGTTTGTGCACACCTCCTTTTCTTCACAGAACCTGGAATTGATCAAGCCACTGTAAGTAATTCGAAGGGCAGTGTTCAAGGACACTGCAATCCTAGAGGAGCGCCTAAAGGACATGTTTGGGGAAAAAGGATTGGCACTCCTGACTTTCTTTGAGGAGCAGGCGCTCAACAGTGACTCAAGTGAAGAAGATGATGAACCCTAGAAGGAGCGCAACTGGATGACCTTGACAGGGAAGAAGAAACTAGTGCGCCAAATACAAGATAACACCCCCGACGAAGAAGACCCGACTCATCTTTGCATAGAGACAACTAAGGGGAGTAGGCAAGTTGATGATTCCCATCAGGAGAGGAATAAGCCCTATGTGCGCTACTCAAGACTACCAAGGTAGACATCAATGCAAAAGGGGAACCAAAGATGGCTACTCTGGGCGCATACTGGTCTGACATGGAGCTGGTGCGAATTGTGGATCTCTTGAAGGAGTTCCAAGACTTGTTCCCTCGAAATTATCAAGACCTACAGGGCACCCACCTATCCCTTGGGAAGATGACCATAAAGTTGGTGGACGACACAAGCCCTGTCAAGAAGCGCCCCTACAAAATGAACCTCAATCTTCGTGCCAAGGTCAAGAGGAAGATTGATGGTATGCTAGTCGCAGGAGTTATCTACCTGGTGCAGGAATCCGAATGGGTGAATCCCATGGCGATTAGCATCAAGGATAGGGGCATTCGCATTTGCATCAATTATAGAATGTTGAACATTGCCTATGTCACTGACCCCTTCCTGACTCCGTTCACTGACGAAGTCTTGGACAGCATCGCAGGCTGTGAGATCTACACCTCACTGATGGGTTCTCCAAATACCATCAGATCTAGATTGAAGAGGACAAACCCAAACAACCTTTGCGACTAAATGGGGTTGTTTCGCTTATAACGTGATGCCCTTTGGACTCAAGAATGTGCCAACCATGTTCTCCAGAGTGGTGATCACTGCATTTAAGGACTTCATCCACAAGTTCCTCCAAGTGTACATAGATGACTGGACTGTGTATGGGCTCATAAAGGACCATTATGATAACCTGTGCTTGATGTTTGAAAGGTGCAAGCAACTACAAATATCCTTGAACCTCAAGAAGTGCGTCTTCACAACACCATTTGGAACCTTGCTCGGGCACATCGTCTGTAAAGATGGTCTGCTTGTCGATCCCGCGAAGATTGCAATTATCATTTAGCTCCAGACCCCTTCAATGTAGAAAGACGTTCGCGTCTTTCTAGGCCATTGCGACTACTATAGGAAATCCATAAGGAGCTATGCAAAGATTGCAACGCCGCTACAAGAGCTCTTGCACAAGGATGGCCTGTTCTATTGGGGCACCGCGCAAGAGGATGCCTTTGAAACTCTAAAGCTCAAATTGGCTAGTGTGCCTATTTTACAATTTCCTAACTGGACGACCCCATTCCACGTCCATGTCGACACATCTGGTTCTGCGATTGGTGCCATTCTGGCACAACCCGACAATGGCAAAATGGACCATCCCATCTCCTTCACAAGCATAAAATTGACCCAAGCAAAGTAGAACTATACAATTGAGCACGAGGTGCTGGCCCTGGTCTACACTTTGCAAAAATTTAGGCAATACTTGTTGGCGACCCCATTCATCTTCTTCACGAACCACGAAGTGCTTGAGTACCTCGTAAACAAGCCCGTTCTCCATGGGCGCATTTGTACAAGGAAACTTCTATTTCAAGAGTTCCAGTTCTCAGTTGTCATCAAGCCTGGAAAACAGAACTCGAGCCCAAACTATTTGTCCCGCATCGATTCGGACGATGCAGCAACGTCAATCAAGGATGACATGCCAAATGTGCAACTCTAGAGTCCAGCATGTCCCTGAGGACTTGGCAAAGATAGTCACTTTTCTAATGTCAGGGTCTGCACCCTAGACTATGACAACTAAAGAGAAGAAACAATAATAGTTTGCACCGCCCCTTTTCAACTCATCAACGGGGAACTGTACAAACTAGGCCGAGATGAAGTCTTGCACCAATGTGTCTTAGAACACGAAAGGGACTCCATTTTACACGAGGCACACGAAGGGATAGCAAGCGGCCATTGCGCTAGAGATGCAACAGCGAGCAAGGTATTGCAATCAAGCTTGTGGTGGTCAAGTTTGTTCCAAGATGCAAAGGATTGTGCCAAGGCATGTGACATATGCCAGTGCACTGGGAAGCCCAACCACCGAGATGAAATGCCTCTCATCCCCATTCTTGCCCAGGTGCCATTCGAAAAATGGGCCATTGATTTTGTTGGGCCGATCACTCCCGCAGCAAGGCGCACAAGCGCAAGATACATTCTAGCAGCCACCAATTATTTCACTAAGTGGGCTGAGGCAGCGCCAACAAAAGACTGCACAACCACCACAGCGGCAAGGTTCATATGGGAGAACATCATAAGTAGCTATGGGTGCCCACTTAGTTTGACTAGCGACAAAGGCACACATTTCATCTATGAAACTGTGCAAATCTTGCTAACAAAATACATGGTGGCACACCATAAGACCACCCCTTTATCATCCACAAGCGAATGGCATTGCTGAGGCATTCAACAAGATACTGGGGAACGTGCCTCACGAAGATGTGACATTGGTCGCAAAAATTGGGATGATCGAGTGTCAACAACATTATGGGCATATCGCACAACCTACAAGCACCTGAACAAGGCTACACCATTTCAACTGGTGTTTGACGCTGAGGCAGTTCTCCCATTAGAGTTCATGGTGCCATCATTGCGCATTGCGCATATTGGTCATTTGGATGACCACGAATCATTGAGTGCAGGGCTGGAGGACTTGGAGCACTTGGATGAGGTGCACACCCAACCAAGGTGGAGCCAGCAGATAGAGATGGCACGCCAGTAGTTGTGGCATGACAACCATATTAAGCGCAAGGTACTAACTGAATGAGCGTTGGTCTTGCTCTATGACTCCAAGTACCTCAAGCACTCGAGAAGCTCCACATTAGATGGATGGGTCTATACGTCATCCACAACATATTGAAAACTGGCGCATGCAAGCTGCGCAGTTGTCGGGTGAAAGCTCCCTGAGCATTTCAACGGCAACCGATTGAAGCGTTATAGGCAATAGGATGGCGCTTGTGCCATCATTTACTGACTTCCCAGTCACAAGTCGGTTGTGTTGTGCTGACCAAAATAAAATTTAGCGCAAGCCAAACATTTCCTTATGTTTTGCGTTGTTTTGTGTTGTGTTGGTGATGAGTGAATAAGCGAGGCACTTTTAGCCCTGCAAGCAAACTATTATGGTGCTTTCATGCATAATACCAGTCGGGTGAGTCGAGCGAGGTTGCTTTCTAAGCACCTAAAGGCCAGACACCTAAGTTTCTAGGCGCATGGAATTCGCCAGACTTTCAAGATATGAGTACCAAGTGACGAAGAGAGGCGCACAAGATGCTAGTGCGCATAAGATGCGAGAGAGATGCACAAGATGTTAAGTGTGCAAGACACCTGGAGAGTGAGGCGTTGGAGGACCAGCGCAAGGGATTTGTATGGGGTAGGGACAAGCCAAGGCAAGAGACGAAAACGCAAAGAAATCAACCAAGACAAGAAAGCGCGCTTGAAATAAAAGCGCAGCAGGAAGAGAAGATGGAACCTTGGAGGCTGAATCGCGCGCATGTGAAGCACTGCACCCAGGTTGCCATAAGGAAGGCGAAGGTCGCGCCAAGTTGAAGATCGTCAAGACAAGTTGGCATCCACTCGAAGTTAGGCGGGAAGTGACCATTTGAACTACATGTCACTTCACCAAAAAAAACCGTTTAGAGAATTTAATGAGGTGACGGCGAAGGCACAAAAATATGCATTGAATGCATAGGTGGCAACGAATTTTAGCGGATTTCATGGATTTTAGTGGATTCCAACAAATCTAGGTGCCGCCATGCCATTACTCACCTACAATTAAGATGGTAGTTGAACTAAGGGTATAAAGAAGTGAAAGCCCAACTGGTTTAGGTTACAAACCTTAAGCGAAATTAAGCACAGAACCAGAGCCGAACCAGAGCCAAAGTGAGCAAGCGCGACTAGAGTGAAACCCTGAGCACCCACAACCACCAAACAAGAACGGTTGTAAAGAGGAGATTGTGTTCCTGTTGAGATTAGATAGGAGGCTTGTGGGGCAAGAATTGTGAGAGAACCAGACAGGAGAAAGTTTCGGTGACGCCAAGGCCACCATTAACGACAACTGAAAGCTCGAAAGCCGAAGTCACAGTCGCAGACCCCACAACTGTGAGGAGCGCCAAGAAACGTTAGAGGCTTCGACAAAATCAATAGACCGTGCTTCAACTCTAGCCAGTTCAGGATGGGAAAGAAATGGATGAGTTCTGGTCTGCGACAAGCACAGAAAGATGCCAAACGAGAGTGGATGATAGAAGAGACGGCCGCTGCAAAGAAGAAAGCGCAGCTGGTGGAAGGGGTTAGCGTCGCTATAGTTGATCCTGAGGTGCTCGCAAAGATGTCATAGCGGGAAATGCCGGCTAAAAGAATGCAACCACTGCACCTCAAGCAATGCACAAGATTGGGTGGTTGATACGGGAGCCAAGACAGACGCAGGTGCGGCATAGTTCGATGTCTCCATCCGAAACAAACTTGCGACCACCAGTGCAACTCAACTCTATGAGTTGTCATGTTTTGGGAACCCGGAAGAACTCGTGCAATTCCTCCTCTAACGCGTCCATGGAGACCGCTTCTACTTTGCAAGGAGGCGCATGCGGTTATCAGCAAGCTTGATTGGTAGAATCACCAAGCTCCCAGACGCCGGCGCAGACATCCACCAAATGATGGTGGATGATGTTAAAGTAGAAAGGGTTGTGAAACTCCTCGGGTACGACGAGGGAGGATTCGCATACCCAATAAAGGATATCAAGGACCCTAGCACGAAGGCAGCGATACGCCTCGTAAGTTCAAAACTTTGCCTCGACGGGCAGTGGACGGACATCACCAAGGCCTACCTGTGAATCAACCACCACATGGCACAGGGGGTCAAGTTCAACATAGCAAAATTCATTGCTGAAAAAATGGTGAAGAATACACTTGAGTGTCACACGATGTAAGAGACCTTCAGGTGGGGGTCAATGTTGATTTTAATTGTGATGAAGGAGATCGACATGCTCGATGGCGACGAAGACAATCTTTGGTCTTCCCAACGCACAAGGACTCCCCGACACTAAAGTACCACCCTGCCCACCTACCTTCTCCCAGAAATACAAGACTCAAGTAATGGGGTGGTGCGCCCAATATATATAGGCATTTGGGATGGAATGGCACATCCCCGAGGAGCTTCCCCAAAACATGTTTGCAACGGCGACCTTCGTTGTTATGCAACACTTCTGTATAGTGCACTTGGCGCTCATAGATGGCAACCGTTTAGGCTGGCTAAAACTCCCTTATGCGTTTTTCACAAAGTACTTCAGGGATGCACTAATGAGAATTCCCAACGCGCAACAACTGGACATCCCGGTGAAGGTAGTGGATTTGGAGAGGAGGTTGCGGCCCCAATATGTGCACCCAAGAGTAAAAGCTACATAAGACGAGGAGGACGACTTAGATGGCACTGACCTCCATCCCCTCCAGAAGGAAGTAATACTCAGCCACATACACATGTTATATTATGAGATGAAGCCGAGAAAGAAGGGCACAGACCCTGAGAAGGACGATGATCTCCCCCTCTGGATCGGCAACGAAGGGAAGCCGACGCCAGTAGCTCAAAAGAAATCTCCCCAGAAAAAGTGGGGAGAAACACTTGAAGAAATTCAAGAGTGCATTAAGTTAAGGATCGCCTCCGGCGAGGAAGCTACTCCTTCAGCACCAAAGAAGCGTGTGACCTTCGCGCCAGGGATTGCGTCTTCTAGCAAGAAGGAGAAGAAGTCCAAGGGGCACGTTGCGATGCCAACAATAACCTTAGCAGAGATGGAAGCGCAAGAGGCACGTGAGGAAATGGAGGAGCAAAAGGCACAAGAAGAGATAGAGGAGGAAGGAGGGACCAAAGTCTACATTGTAGAAGCAGGAGAAGAGCCCAGTGTTGAAAAAGTCCAAAAGGCCATCCAAGGCGGCACTACCGCTGTGCTTAGAGAGGCAAGAAAGCCACCTAGCGCCTCATCAAAAGAACCTTCCACATAGCCTCTACGAACTAAGGAGGAAAAGAGAAGCTTGTGGAAGAAAATGGGCCACAATGAGGAAGAAATAGAGATGGCGTTGGCGCTAGAGAAGAAAAGAGCGGCCATGAAGGCAGCGGACATGACTCAGAAGCATATTGATAGAGTTGAGGCCAAGGAAGAAAAGGCCTTAGCGCTAGCGAAAAATCAGATAGTCGAGAAAAAGAAGGCCCGGGAAGAAAAGGCCAAGAAAGAGAAGGAAGAGAAAGAGGTTGCCGCAAGCACGAAACCAACTGAGAAAGCAGCAGAAAAGGTGCCTAGCGCCTCCACCAACACAGCAAACCAAGCTGCACTATAGGCACGCCCAAGTAGTGAAGGGGCACCTGAAGAAAAGGAAGGCGATGCTGGCGCCTTAGAAAAGCAACAAAGAGTGTCGTGGAGACCCAAAAAAATAGGAGGGCAAAGTTGGCGCCAAGGGAGAAGAAGCAGACAAAGGGGACAAGTCCAAAGAACCCCTACATGAACAGGAAGAAGAAACCTCAGAGGAAAGCACCAAAGGGAGCAGTAGTGTCGATGAAGAGGAAGAACACACAGAGCTGGCCATCACAGAAGACGACGCAGAATTAAGCCTCAGGGAAAAGATGCAAAAGGGGTGGGCAGAGGAAGACTTCTACATGTTTGAATACATGCCCCCCGAGTCCGCCACTACTAGGGCATGCCGGTAGCTTTCATTTGCATTCGATAACTACATGGACGAGCCTCACTTTGAAGTGCCTCAGAAGGCCATATTGGGTGCGGATAACCCTAAGGAAGAGCATGAATCCCTCATTCTAAATCCCCACACCATAAACCCAGTCAAGTCTACCAATGCGCTCATCCGGATGGCCAATGAAGTCACACGAAAAAACATCATCAATGATGTTAGGGCAAAGAAATGGAAGAAAATCGTGCAAGATGTAGGGGAGGAAGCGTAGGCCATGAAGTTTAAGTTGCAACAACTAGCCAAGCGCATAGAAACAACTGAGCCATCCCTCTTGGACGGCATTAACACATCAAACTTCTCAGAGGTTGACAAATTATGCTTGCTAGCGAAACAGATGCTCTCGAGGTTGAAGGCAGCGCCGGCGCAAGAAGAGAAGGACCCATGCGCCGCACTGAAAAGGAGATAGCTGCAAAGCTCGAAGAGGTAGAAGAACTCTTCGCCAAACTTCAAGAGGGCACAGATGCAGCCGACGCCATCTTCTGCAGCTTCTCCAACCAGGTATCAGTCATAGACACATGCCTCAAGCAAGCAAAGGGGGAGAGGGAGGCGCTGATGGCGCAGGTATACACTGCAAGCAAGTTGGAGCGCACCCAGATAATGGGGAAGGTTAATGTCTTAAGCACACAGATCAAAAACTAGGAACAAAACCTGGAAGCACTCTTCCGCGCCATTGCAGACCAAGGCCTGCGAACAAGGGGAATTTATGGATGGAGTGACAAAAGCTAAGGCAAGTGTCGAGGCCTTCAAGAAGGAATTAGAGAAGACATATGTGCTCGCACTCAACACCGCCTCCACGGAGATAGACAACGTCGCTAAGGAACTCAAGCTCGCCATCAAGGGCTTTGAGGACTTCAACGCCGAGCTAAAGGAGAGCGCACCTGAGTTCTATGCACTGAAAGCTTTGAAAGCCTAGTCCAAAGCAAACTAGCAATTTTGTATGGAATAATGTTGGTCCCCTATTTTGTCTATGGCTTCGTGCCAACTCGGTAGACATCTCGGCGCGAGGCAATCACTTGGCATGATTGTTGTTTTGGTATCTTTTGCACCAGCTGGAGGAATCATTGCAGACCTAGCGCCAACTAGCAAGCGGTTAACTGGCGCCCATATTTTTAGGACATCCTCATGAGTGGCTACACGTGGCGACCGCAACACAAGGGATGCAAGGTGATGGAACAGGTGAAATGATCCACAAAGGCTCCAACTCAGCGCCCGGCGTGCACTCTCCACCTTAGCACAGAGATGCTCCTGTGTGCTATAAAGTCGAGCTCGAACCAGTAAAGAAGAGAGGCAAACTAATGTAGCGAAGATTTGTAGAATTGTCTCTGGATATGGACGCCATTAGCATAAGATTTAGCATGGATGCCACTAAGGCTCCATTTTGTGTAAGCCCAAGCTCACCTGTGAGCCCCTAGGCAGATAATTAGTTAGTGAAGCTTGTACTCTGCCTTATGTACTCTGTTTTCTGCAATATGAGCTGTACTCTGTATTTGAAGCTTTAGTATATGAAGAAGAGTGGTTGTCGTGATACATAGTGTCCTTTGATTGAATGTCTTTCACTTGTTGAATTGCGCAATTACTATTAAGAGTTATAACTGTGTAATTTCAATATATGAATGTTTTGTTAAGCGAAGTTCTGGTCCAGGTCATTAATGGCGTCCCTATGTAAAAGATGGCATCATCATCATACTCTGCTAAAATAGCCTAAGTGTAAGAAATGTCATGCGCCCAAGCTTTAATGTCCTTGCAAGAAGCATGAGATATAGTATGAACTTGATCTAAGACATTTCATTGACCCCTCAAAGCGCTGAATGATGCTAAGCTTAGTAACACAAAGGCTTGCGCCCTTGAGATCATAGAACCAGCCCGATATAGGCTTGCGCTCCTATGACTGGAACTAGATCCACAAATACGCTTTGCGCCTACAGACCAACAGACTCCACCCAAAAACAGCTTGCGCCAATGAATCTTTCAAAAGCCTTCGCTAAATGACCAAGTCTTACATATGATGCGTTGCGCCACGGCACAACTAGCCCAACACGGGCCCCGGTTCTTTCTCTGTTGTGCTTCGGATGAGTGCATAAGGCTTGCACCTTATGTGAATTGATGCCAGCGCAGTCAAGTGATAAATGTTGATCGCTACGGGTGTATACCACGTTTGCGCCCAATTGTAATAAGTCCAGAATTGACTCGGATAACTGAATGAGCGCCTAACCCCATAAATGAATGAATTGAAACCCCGATTAAACTACAACATTTTGTAATGGCAGAGGCCTTTAGATGATATTTTCCTGGATTAGGGGAGCTGGCTTGAGGGGAGTACAACAAATTTTGGTGCATCCCTGTTGAAATCACCATTGACTGGGATGTGTGGAAGGGCCATCTGATGAGATGGGCCACCAAGTGGAGAAGCACGAGGATTGTGGGGCCCATAGTTAGAAACGAGGTTAAGATTTCTCACCTAGCATGTGGTATTTATATCAGCAGCAGAATCGAGGAGGCTTTAAACCTCATGGCAGCTTTATGCATTAACTAAGTGTCTAGTAATCTAGTAAGGATAGAATGAAGGAGCAAGGAACAGCAAAATTATTGTCACATATTTGCACGTTTTGTGGTAATATCCTCATGAAAAGCTGATGGAGAAAAAGCAAGAAGTCTCAGAACACATCCAGGAAGTGGAAAAGTTGACACTACACTTTCCACCTGGATTTTGCAAGTTCAGAGCCAAAGGAGCAAATTCACTTCTCCAACCAATGCAGTTTCTTTGTGGTCAGAATTTTCTCTTTTGCACTGTCCAAAAGGGTTTCCGAGTTAATTGTGTCCTCTCTTAATAGTTTTTTTCTATCTTTCGCAATCCACTAGATGACGTACAGAAAATATTTGGCTCCCTATCTAAACAAGTACGCATCTCTCAGCTGCACTTAAGAGATGTGGTTGAAAGAGAGTGATTTGCAATGAACCATGGAAGATCTTCAATATAGTAGCCACACTTGGTCATGGCTCAGACTCGGAAAAGTCGCCAAAATCCACTCAGACTCATCTCAAAACTGGTGCCAAGAATAGGCAAATGACTCAAGATATTGAAAATTCATAAAAAATGAAAATGAAATCAAAAAGAAAAATATTCTACAGGAAATCAACATCAAAGACATTCAAATAAACACAAATTTATGTCAAAATATGTACTAAATAACACAATGTAAATCGATTACACAATTACAGTTAAAGCAAAAAACTAGACTTTTTTATAAGAGATCAAAAAATGGTCTACAGAGTCCAAAATCCATGGATTATATCATTATAATATCCATGGCATGAAAGAGATCAAAGACGCAATCAAAAAGCAGGAGAAGGACCACTGCCACTCAGTTCACCAGTGAATACCAAGTGCAGATTTGAACATCTGAAATTCTGGAAAAAAATGGAAAGCAAAACCTGTTCAAAATAATTCAAATCTGCTGGTAAATCTGTAATCTTTCCCTTCTAAGAACTTCTCTTGTCAAGACTGCCTTCACAACTGAAAAAGGCGAAAATTGATTTCCAATGATGTGTTTTATCATAGTTACTAAGTTTGGAAATCGGAATCCATTCAGGACAGCAAAAAAAACCGTAATTTCAGAATTCCAGAAAAAGTAAAGAAAATCCAGTTTGAAATATATATATTTATAATTTTATATACACACAACATAAATTATGTAAAACATGAAATAATATAATCATCTGTCAAATAATGGGCAATAATTTAACACACAAAATTGAGAAATCCATAAGATTTACAAATTTGAATAACATTAAAATATAGCAAAATATCCATAGTTTAGAACCTAATCTCAAAATTTAAATGAAACTAAAAAAATTTAAATATCTGCAACATCAAAACCTGCTTCAACATCAAAACTAGCTCTAAAACCATCATCTAATCCTCTATCAAGCTCACCAAAATTATCAATATTTTCCTGATCTCCTTCGAAGGATGGTTCTTCAAGGTGAGGATTGTCATCTTCTTTTGCAAGATTGTGCTCAAACAATCTCAAATTGTTGTGGACAAACACAAGATCTAAGATTTTTTTAGCTCCTATTCAGCTCCTCTTGTTAGTATGGATCCAATCATGCATATTCCAACTCTTTCGCATGAAGAAGCATTGGCATGTTGTGTGTGGACACACGCGGAAAGCTTTTGTAACTCTGGAGTAGAAGATCCATAAGTTGGCCACCATAAACAGGGATCCATGCCAATGTCTTCTTGTGCTCTCTTGTGGGAAAACATGCCTCTTGGTTCTTAAACGAAGTAAGCTAACTTCTCACCCTAGCCTTCTCATTTTCATCACAAACCAGCATTTCTATCATTGTCAGTATACCCTTCTTTAACTCCTTGTCTGAATCATGATATGCATCTATTAACTTAGGATTTAAATAACAACTCACTGCTTGTATAGGACGATTTAACATATCCCATCGGATGTCCACAATGTCCTAAATACATCAAACTTCTTCAACATTATCTACTAGTACATTTTTATGTGTTCTTTTGCTTGCTCCATGCCCTCATACACAAAGCTAATGCAAGGTTTCATGCCATCATCCAATCTCAACAATTGGACAAGTTGCTCAAACACCTTTAGGGTCTTCTCAGTGCCCTTCCTAAAATAATTCTCTTGATATTGTTTGTAAGGCTTTCCTTAGAAAAATTAGATTGTGCCCATTCTTTACTAATGACAAATTTTTTCAACATTGTTCTCCCCTCCATGTCCCTTTGCAAATGAATACAATTAGATGCAAATCTTGTTTCAATAGAGGAGAGAAGTTCACACTTTGCAAATGAGCGATACAAGATCAAGGTCAAGAGGTGATTAAGTATAAACTTATAAATTTATTCCCTTCTCGCATGATAGTACTTACTCCAACTTTACAAGATCTTCAAGCAAAAGATCCAAAACATGAATCACACATGGGGTCCATAATAGATGAAGAAACTTGTCCATAAGAAGTTCCCCTGTTGCTTTACAGTTTGCTCACTACCTGTAATAGCTTGGACAACATATTCTTCTCCAATACTAGATTCAATGCATTTGAAAATGAAATTTTCAGTCTTCACCTCTTGCTTGTATCAATAGAAATGATAAACATAGCCCCTTTACCCTTTAGGGTAGAGTATCAAAATATTTAGGAAGGGACTTCGCTTTGTATCGAGCAACCCATCGCTTACTACAATGCACGTTGGTTTTCTCTAGTCGTTTTTCATTTTATCTAGTTCACTAGATATGCATGTCTCCTTCACTTTTAGTTGGCTAGTTTATAGTCAGCCACCTTATTCCCCCTCCTCGGGATATGTTTAGGCTGAAAGGTTACAGTAACTGCTTACAATCTTCCAAGATAAAGTCAAGCTGCTGTTGTCTCACAGCCCCTTTCTCAAGCGCTTTCACAATGATCTGCAAGTATCTTTCCACTTCCATCATTTTCCATCCTCTTTCCTTCGCAATTCATAGCCCACACCAAACAGCCTTTGCCTCAGCTAAGTTATTGGTTGTCTTCCCCAAAGCTTCCAAATATTGAGAGTAAAAAATTACCCTTGCAATCCTTGAAAACACCTCCCGCTCCCACCAATCCTGGATTACCTCTTGCTGCCCCATCAAAGTTCAGCTTGATCATTCCTTCATCTAGAGGACAACATTGCACCTCAATTTTCTTATTGCTACCTTTGCCAACCCCGTTATCGGGGATTAATTTTATTATATATTACAAACAAATAATTTTAATTTTACTAATTTAATTTTGTTAGATATTACAAAGTTCCCACTTACCACAGTAGAGTATACCACACTCTCCGTGTCCAATTCCCACGATACCGTTTCACCCATCCACTCTATCGGACGGTATGTTTCCCATTAGGTCAGTTCCTAGTGCCCCATCATATGTGTTTGTAATATATAATAAATTTAAATTTTTAAAAACTCGTAAAAAATAAAAATAAAAAAATTATACACTAAATACTATACTATACCATACTAAATATTATAAATTAAATATACACGAAATACTATACGAATATAAACTAAATACTATACGATATAGATTAGAGACTGTATATACCATATAATATAAACAAAATCAAAATCAAAACTGACCAAAATATGCCCTCAAATGCCTATGCCGTCCAACCTCTATCATCAAACGCCTCAGCTTGAGCCTTCACAGATGCCTACGAATACCATCATGGACACCTGTGCCTTGTGAAGTGCAAAAACCTTCACCTTCACGGACTCTGCTCTGCTTTTCTCTCACCGAAAATGTTATATGCCCTGCTCTTCTATACTTTTCTTTTGTACTCGGCTATTGCTAAAAAACTTCTTCACAGTTCTTCATATCATTGATAAATGAGCTATTTTTGCTCTTGGCAGCTTTTTGTATCACTTCTCTGCTCTTTGTATCACTTGTATAGGAGTTTTAGGTTTATCTCTTTAGTTTTACATGCTTTATTGGGGGTTTCTATTTTTAGGGTTTTTTCTTTTTTTAACATTAAAAAAATGGCCAAACCAGATCAGATAAATCTGGAAGACTCGAACAACATGAATCGAACAGGATTCAGTTCAGACCCAGCTGAACTGGGTATCTATGGTTTTTATCATAGCTACCTAAGTCTCAAGGATGGGGGAGTAGGGGGCGGGGTTTCCAGGATGGCAAAAAAAAAAAACCCAGATATTGGGGATGACAGGGGATGGCTAATAAAGTAATATATAGAAAATAATATTTATATTTTTAACTTTGTTCAGTGAAATGTAGGGATTTACACTTTATTTAATATTTTTCAGGGTATTTTCAGGATTAGGGTTCAATGTTTTTGTAAAAATAACAAAGATTTTTTTTGGGGGAGAAGGGAGGGGCAATGGGGAGTTCTATTTTTAAGTAAAAAGCATCACAAAAACTAAAAATAATATAAAAAATTTAAAAACTGAGGATGTCCCCTCCAAGTCCCCATGTCCACGAAACATCCAGGACATCACCAAAATCTAGGGAATGTCCCCACGTAACACTGGTTTTATTCTATTTTGATTTTATGTATGGGTGGCTGAGTCAAATGCCAAGTCTTCACAAACTCACCAACTCTCAATGAGTCAAATCACCAACCCTTTTGTACTCAACAGAGTGGTGAATCAACTCAGACTCACTAGTTCATGGCAAATCAAGCCAAGTCCTGCTACTATGATCTCCAGGCCACCTTTTTGATGTTTTGGGAAAAAAATCATATCTCCAGCTGTCATTTGACTGATTTAACTGTCATAATTGCTCTTTGAAATGTAATAAATGTTATTAAATAAAGATGTGCAGGATTTTAATATGAACCCTATGAAATCTACTGCTACTTTTCTTTGGGGCTAAGCTCTCATTGAAACATCATAATTCAGTTCTTCAGAGCTTTTAGTTATATACTGATCTATGATGATTCAATCCTTCGAGGCTAAGCCCTGTATGGAGCCATAGCAATTCAGTCCTTTGAGGCAAAGCAGTATATTGGGCCTTTAATTTTTTACTAACTGAATTGTTTTGTTGAAGCTAGTCCAGGAGATGAGTGGGTCGGAGTCCCATATTAGTGATGCCTTTATGGTGATGAAATTGAATGGAGACCCATTTTCAAACATAGTTTGGTAATGGTCTTCTTTGTGCTAAACGTTTAGGCATTATATCCTCTATATTTTACTAACAGTTATTAATTGTCTTGTATTTGGCTGCTATAAAAGTATCCAGGAAGGGAACAATCTGTGGCAATGGCATTGGGCCAATATTTTTTCCCTACCCTCCTATGCCATGTTATATGATAGTAAGTGATCAACTTTCGGATAAATAGTACCTTAAGTGATGTTCTCTATGAACCACATGATGTGGAAGTATTCAAATGCGAAGGCAATCACAAAACATGGAAGAGACCATAAATGAAAAAGAGGAAGAGGTTATGAACGAGGAATTAAAAATTAGCCCCGCGCCCATGCCCTCGCCTCCCCTCCACGCTCACAACATTACATGCCCCACAAAGGTTTAAGGAAAACTTACAAGACTGTGATGGAACAGATGCTCTGTTTTGTTTCAAGTTCATCGTGATGATGATGATGGTATGTGATTAAAAATGGTCCACTGGCTCCAATTAAAAAACTCCGACCTACCACCTCAAGGTCCATGACTCCATACCCTCTCCACCTCTGAAACAGTCATCTCCTCTCGCCATTAACAACCACTGCCCAATTAACTCAGCCCAAGGCTGGAGCAAGAATCTGCCCCTCTGGGCAGTCCATGGCCTCCTCAGAAAGCACTCCCCCTCTGAATCCAAACACTAATTTCAGATCAGCTGTCTCCAATGATACAAATCAGAAGTAACGAAGATTTGTTACAGTTCATTCTATGCCGTGCCTATAGGAAGATTATCAATTCTTTGTTCCCCACCAAACTGGAAAACGGTCATTACCTTAGGATGGAAAACCGACCAAAGTTAAAATTTTCCATGGATGAAATGAAAAATAGACTATGGCTGCTCAAGGAAAAGCCCCTTAGCTTTTCCAGAACACAAAACCCTGAAAAACTGAGTGCAAGAAAACTAGAAACCCTCAAGATTGGTAGGTATCCTCATGTGCCAGAGGGATATTTCATGACCATCTTCTCCAATAGACAAGAAAATGATCTGATTTTTTAAGGAGGCCCTTGGTTTATGAAAAATCAGGTTTGTTCATAAAGCATTGGTCTTTTGCCTTCAATCCCATAGAAAGAATTCCAAGCACAGTTCCAGGAAGGGTCGAGATACCCCTACTTCCCAATGAATATTGGCGAAAATCCACCCTCAGAAAACTGAGAGCAATAGATGAGCACATTGCCACCTCTGAATTTTCCAGGTATCCTGAAGTTCTTAATTATGAAAGGATTTGTGTCAACATTGATCTGGAAAAACTGCTACCCAGGCATATTATCTTAGACATGGGATGGATTGAATGGGCACAACCAGTAGATTACGAGAATATCCCCTTTCGGCTAAGTAGTCGGTTTGTTTTGGGAACAAGCTCAGGTACAGCAAATCAGGTTTTCTGGTATGCCAATTTTTTTCCAGCCCGGGTACAGCTTGGGTATGGCCTTACAAACAAATATATAAAAAATATAAAATATAAATATTCTAGCCAAATATTCTATACTAGTGTTGTTTTATGTTATCTTTTTTTGGTTTCTAGCAAATTTGTGGGTTTGAAAGTGTGTGTTTTTCATTACTTTAAATCGAGTTGTGAAAAAAAAATTAAAAGGCATAAACCTGTGGGTCGCCCTGGGTTCGTCTGAGACGGCCCAGGTTCTTCTACTGAAGAATCCACTGTCGAATCCGAACTGTACCGGAACCCAGTATGGATCAGACACGAATCAGGGCAGAAATGGAGGGGGACGAATCGGTGATCTATCCTTTCAGTGTAGGCTTTAACATGAACATGGCCATCTGTCCAAGGTCTATCCTATGCATCAACCACAAGAACACAGCAACTAGCCAGGACATTTGAGGCAGAAACTCTCAAGAACTCCAGCAACAATCAGCTCACCTTCCCAAAGAGGAACAACTGTCCAATCAAAAAGGAATAGCCTCATAGATTGAGGACAAATTCCAAAGGACATTTGCACACAAAGGGAAGCCTTGGCAAACACAAAGGGAACAACTCAAAATTACAAACTCTTTCCAGACTCTAGCCTAACGGTAAGACAATGAATTCAAAGACATTGAAATTGAACAGAAAAAGGAGTCAACAAAAACCATTCAGAACAAGCCTGGGACCAGGAAACAAATGCTCCAACTCAAACAAATAATCTCCTTGCACTAAACTCCAATCAAATCCTTTTTACAACCACCACCTATGCTCCAAATGGCAAAAACAATAACCAAAACCAGAACTTCCAAGGGAAGGCAAAAAGCTCAGCCCAAATTTGAAGCCTCGATTCTCCATCCCAAGCACTCTATTAAAAAACATAAGCCAAACCAAAAGCTACCAAAAAAAATCCCCCTAAGGGAAGCATTAGGAAGCTTATATCCTAGACGAAAATGCTGATATTAGTGTTCTAAATGTGTTGCAAAAAAAAATGTGCTGTCCACTTCCCGTTGTTGTGCATGCGACTCCGTGCTAGATGGCACACAGTAGGATATGTCTAGGGGTGTTGTTGGTTGGAACCCAAGACATGTTTGGAATGGACTATTCCCCATAAAGCTATGCAAAGTTCTGTTATAGGCATGTTGAATGTACAGTAGATTATCATCCCAAGCTATGTTACCAGATACGCCCCTGCAGACCCCTGATACGGGTATGAAACATCCCTGCATACAAGTACGGCGGGGAAATGCAGGGGAAACCGGACATATCCACAGGGCCAGGGATGTACCCTGGGCGTATCTGCAGCATTTCCAGCCCAAAAAATGTTTTTTTTTTTTTTTTTTTTTTTTTTTTCACCCAATGAAAAGCAAACATGGACTTCAAAATACAATTAAAAACAAACTAAAGCAGATAAATTCGTAAAAGCATAGACCCGTGGTATGTAATACACTTTGTTCTAGATTCGTGGTCTTCATTCCTGGCTTTGCAGACATTTTCACTCTGATTATTTTTGATCTTATGGAATATCAACAACAAGAAAATCATTGCATATCCAAAACTACTTTTTGTATATCCCGCAATCATTGCAGTCCAGGAGACCGCATCTCTTTGAGGTATTTTGTGCATACCATGCAACCATTGCAGTCCAGGGAACGACAGTGGTGTGTAATTTAAGCTATATGGTGAAGCACGCGTAATTTCCTCTACATACTAAACTCAGAAAAAAGCTGTCAAGTTACTGATTTCCTTCAGGATCTCGGCCTTTTAAGCAGAGGTAGATAAGCTATAGATGGTGCAGTTTGCTACAGAAGATATGAATTACATTATACTCTACTGTTACATGATATAGATGGTGCGGTTATGAGCTACTGTAGAGTTTTCTACATACTAACTGGGCCTTGAACATTGATTCACAGTGTTTTTGAAATAGAAAAGAAACCGCATCTCTTTGAGGTATTTTGTGCATACCATGCAACCATTGCAGTCCAGGGAACGACAGTGGTGTGTAATTTAAGCTATATGGTGAAGCACGAGTAATTTCCTCTACTAACTAAACTCAGAAAAAAGCTGTCAAGTTACTGATTTCCTTCGGGATCTCAGCCTTTTAAGCAGAGGTAGATAAGCTATAGATGGTGCAGTTTGCTACAGAAGATATGAATTACATTATACTCTACTGTTACATGATATAGATGGTGCGGTTACGAGCTACTGTAGAGTTCTCTACATACTAACTGGGCCTTGAACATTGATTCACAGTGTTTTTGAAATAGAAAAGAGACCGCATCTCTTTGAGGTATTTTGTGCATACCATGCAACCATTGCAGTCCAGGGAACGACAGTGGTGTGTAATTTAAGCTATATGGTGAAGCACGAGTAATTTCCTCTACTAACTAAACTCAGAAAAAAGCTGTCAAGTTACTGATTTCCTTCGGGATCTCGGCCTTTTAAGCAGAGGTAGATAAGCTATAGATGGTGCAGTTTGCTACAGAAGATATGAATTACATTATACTCTACTGTTACATGATATAGATGGTGCGGTTATGAGCTACTGTAGAGTTCTCTACATACTAACTGGGCCTTGAACATTGATTCACAATGTTGTTGAAATAGAAAAGATTCAAACCATGCCTTGGGTAATTTGCTGAGTTGTCTTTATTTTTGTCCATACATTGTAACATTTGCACCATGTACCTATTATAAAACTAATCTAATATTATATTTGGCATCGAATTATGAGTATGTTTTGTGGTTATTTAACTTATTTTGTTTCCTTTATGGATATTATGTGTTTAATTTTGCTTATATGGCTATATTTTTATATTTTTAATTTTTTATATATATTTTTGTACAGCCGTATCCAAACGCAAAAACAAATCCCCATATCCACATATCCAATTCTCGTGCGCGTATCCATATCAGTAACGTAGATCCCAAGTGCACGGATGCATACTATTGTACATGCACTGAAGATGAACAAGTTTGTGGTTCACAACTTTCGTTTGTCCATCTATCTGGAGATGAAATGCTATAGACCAGTCCAACTATGTATCCATCATGTGCCACAAAGCTTCCTAAAAATGGCTGACAAATCGTGGGTCACGGTCAAACACAATGGATGTGGGTAAACCAAAATGAACCCAAACACTGAAAAAGAAAGAGCGCACAGCTTCTTACTCATTAATGCTCTTCTTGTAGACAACCGTGATGGCCATCTTAGAGAACCTATCCACTACAAAAGACACAGTCATTGTAGTGTTTTGTCGTAGGCAGTCCAATCATGAAATCCACGTTGATGGATTCCCATGGCTTGGATGGAACCAGCATAGGTGTGTAAAGTCCTAGCTTCTTATTTGTGCACTTGGCGATGCAACAAAGAAAGTAAAACTTTAGGTGGCACTCAACATATGTGCACATGTGCAGTCAGTAGAAGTGTTGTTGTAATGCCGCCAATATCCTGGTAGCGCCGAAGTGTCCTATCCTGGCATAGTGTGCCTCCCAAATGAGTCTTTGGCGAGGCGCGCCATCAAGAACACAAATATGTCCAACCCTGTAGAGTCGAACATTTAGAACTTCCAAACCTATTCGCCCTATGCAAGGGCGGTATAGGCTTCTGCGAAGTCCTTATTTGCTGAGTAGAGAGTTATATAGTCAATGAAGTTGGGGATGCATGTGTCCAACACTGTGATGAGCGCATGTAACGGCAGTCAGCTAAGGCAATCTGCTGCCTTATTGTCCTTTCCCTTTTTGTGCTTTATCACCAAATGGAACTGCTACAAGTCAGTCATCCACCCCTTATGATCAAAATGAATGACCATCTCTGTTGTGGCTCTAAACAAAACCTTTCCAACCCTGTGTAGGCTTTATCAAGCGGAACAAATAAGTGGACACTTAACCTACCACGCCAGTATATTACTTAGGCCCAAACACTCAAGCACTCACCCGATGCGTAGCAAGAGAACACCAAGATCCTCATTGATATAGAGAATAGTAAAGCAAGCACACTTACGCTACCAAACATTTAAACGCTATCAGCTATAAAGCAATAAATGAGAAATTAAAGTAACAAACATCATCTTTATTCATAGTATTTCATACAATGTACATCTTCTCTGTATAGATTACAACAATGCTCTTCAACATATAATTCTACAATATCTTTAGACAATCGGTAGCACTAAGCGTCCTTTCCACATTGGTGCTCACACATTAGAGATAATAGAACAGTAAGGTAGCACTTCTCTCGGCATATCATTACTACTCAAAGTACTGAGATCCCCCATCCTGCTCTCCCTCGGTGCCATAGCTCTGCTTCTTCCTGCTGGCATGGCTCTGCTCCTTCTTGATGACGTGGATCTACTACTTATCGGTCACCCCTAGACCACAGGGACAAATTCACATTAGTGTTGACGACCTTGCGAATATAAAGAGCCAAACACCATTGGTCTAAATATTTAAATAAAGTAGATGGAGAATTCCCTGAGTCCCTGTAGAGGCAGTGATATCATCCCCAGATCTCATAGTAAATGGGGCATTTGAAAAAGAAGTGTCCCTCGATTTCCACCTCCTAGAGGGAGTAAGGACGGCAAATTTGACCCCGACAGAGAATGTAGTGATTTGTTTCAACCCGTAGTTAGTGAGAGCACACTCTCATCTGGCCAAGGGGAAACTTCAAGCCATGGGACCAATGGCGCTAGAGATGGTGAGGGCAATAAATAATAACATCCACTACTTGTAAGAAATGCTTGGTGTAGAAAGTAAACTTGGGGCTGGGAGGCTCAAGGGGGGAGACCCAGGTAGTTTGGATATACAGTCTATAGATGTCCTCTCTAGCAACTCTAGTGATGATGTCCTTTGTGGGAAGGAGTTGAGGGAGGCGTCTAAGGAATTCATGACAAGGGATAGCCAATCCATAGAGATGCCACTAGAAAGAAGGAGCAACCTAGTCTCAAAGTACTAATAGTGTCAGTGTCTAGTGGGGAACGGTGAAGCAATCCTCTCTGAGGAGCAAAGTGCTAAGTATGGATATCTCTCATGACCAAAAGTTGATTCCCCTAGGAACCTGAGTCTATGGATGTAGAAAGTAAGACTAAAGATAGTCTCGAGGCATAGCAGCTAGGCGTCAAATTCAGCTTGGACGATGTGTTGAGGCACTGTCTACTTGCTACGGATCATGCATTGTAACATGAGAGTTTGGACCCTCTCAATACGGGCCCAACCAACGGCCCCCAAGCTAGGTCCCCACACATCCGAACCCTATAAAACTATAAGTTTGATGATCATATCAAAAAAGGTGTAACTTGGAAGGAATGTAATGGAAGTGGATCTGAAAACATTAACTTTCTAATACAGAAAGAAAGGCATACCCCTTGCAAAGGCACGAATGAGAAGCAGACTTCATGCTAAAGCGTGGACTAGAAAATTGGACCCCCAAATAAGTGTAGGCTGATGTGGTCTTTAGAAGTTCTCCTTTGTAGAAAAATTGGAATCTAGAGAGAGAGCGCTTGGAGATATTGAAGATCATAACCTTAGTTTTACTAAGGTTGACAACGAGCTGTTAGAGATTGCAAAAATGAGCAAGGGCACCAAGTTGCCGTTGTAAGCCCTCGGCAAAGTGTGAGAGGGCAACATCGTCAGCAAAAAAGGATAGCTATAAGCACCTCATGCAAAAACAACCATCATCTATATGAGTATGCTTCAGAAGGAACTCCTCTAAGTCACCAACATAGATGTTGAAAAGTGTCGGTGAAAGAGAGCATCCTTGCTTGACCCCAATGGTACTCTTCACAAATTCAGAAAAACTATGTGAAGAACGAAACTGGCCAAGAACTATCTCATAAAGCCTCCAAGTGGCAGTAATCAAAGAATTTCAAATACCGATATCTCTCAACATCTTGAAAAGTGTCTCGGAACCGAGTCAAAGAGTTTCTTGAAGATAACAAAATGGCAAAAGACTTTGGAAGACCTATAACGAGCTTCTTCAATAATAGCCCAAAGTGTGAAAATGTGGTCGATACTCTGATAGTCCTTTTTGAAGCCAGCTTGAACTCTAGCTATGAGATTATTCCTTTCTAGGTACTCTGACAACTGCATGTCTAACACTATCGCATAGAGTTTGGCAAATGTATGCCCTATCACAATGGTCTTGTAGTTTCCAAGGATAGAGAGATCTTTGGACTTATGCATAGGGTGAATAATGTGATGGGACCATGACTGAGGGAAACTTGAATACACCACCTTATTAAAAAGTGTGGCAAGGGGGAAGGCAAGGGAATCCACATCATATTTGATGATCTCAACTTTGAGACCTTCACAATCAATTGTTTTGCTAAAGCCCTGCATCTCACAAATGAGAGGCCAAGACCCCTTTTTATAGGGTTCTTTGGACCTCTTTGTGAACTCATTATTTTTCCAACTGGATGGTTTGCCAATTGTCTGCTCATATTCTCAGAATATGCTCTTGATCTACGAACTGTCTTCGCAAGTTCCTTGAATATTATTCTGCCTAGACTTGATCCCGCCACATCCGCAACCTTTCATCGACACTTGACACCTATAAGATCCTCCTTTCCTTGGATCACTTTTTGTGTTTCTTTCCTTACTAAGATAATCCTTCAAAACTATGTTTCTTTCCCCCATGCACGCTGCAAGTAACCTATGCATCATACTATTCTCTTCTTTGCAAGAATACTAAGTCTGGATGGGTGTGTCTCATTCACATCTTTCCATCCTTAATCAATTTTGGTTTGCCTTTATCTCCAAACATCTCCAAAATTGAGGGTCAACATTCCCCCCTACTTCGCTTCTTGTTTGTCTCAAACAACTTATGTCTCCTTTGGCATGAGTGCATATGGAAGTGCTTCAAGAATGACTTCCTTGACCTTCTCTTCAAACGCGTCCCATGTAGCCATCGCTTCTAAAGATGGTTTGTTGAGATATCTACATGTTTCCCTTAATCTCATCCATCTTGGCAATATCATCTCCACATGCTTCATAGACTTCTTCTGCCTTGTCTACTTCTTTCTTGAATATTTCTACAGCGATGCACATGCTATATTCTTCTAATATTCATTCTCCATATAGGTCACTGATTTTATCATCCGTTACAATTCTTTGATCTTTCACTTTGGCTTTATAAGCCTTCCAAACATCCATTTTCTTTTTCTTTTCCACAAGATCCTTCTCTTGATTCATGATTGCATTCAATTCTTTGACCTTGTCATTTCTTTTTGAAAATACACATCTTAGATCTACAATCAACAATGTCTTTCCCAGCATATCATATATATGAGTCGTAGTAGTAGTCGTCTTTTGCACTTGCACAAGCACTTCCTTCAATTTCTCAGCCTATTCTTCACATTCTTTCTTGGTCGCGTCAACCTTTACCTTCAGCACTTGCTTTTCTTCTCCCAACTTCTTCTTTCTTTTCACCATCCTTCACATATTCCCCCAGCAATTACATCTATGAATTCCTACAGATGCATGGGATCTAGTTCCTCTTGATGTTGTGTTTCCTCTTCTTGTCCCTCTGATACACCTTCCTCCAAGCGCATTCTTACCACTTCTGCCATTCTTCTTTAATGTACGCCAAGCTTGACATCTTAAAATGCTTGGTCTTCTATCTCTTCATCCTTGATGTCTTCACGCTTTTTTCTTCTTCCTCTCATTTCTTGGAATTTTGTCTGGTATCCTTACTTGGCGGCATTTTCTTGGTAGCTTTTCCGCTCCCTTCTCAACACACTTTTGTGCAACATATTTGTGCTTTTGCCCTTTCGCTTTTGTATTTTGCCTTTGTTCATGTCCACCCTAGCCTTGCATAGCATCTCCTCACAACTTCCATGCCACCACCTCATCGATCCACGTGGGCTTGACATATGTAAGCCTCAACTTGCGCAAAATCTAGGGTTTCACTTCATAATTACACAGTCCTATGCGGAATTCAAGTCTAAACTATCACCTTTGAGTCTTCATCTTCATCCACGATATCTTTTCCAACTACGCAAAAAGATTCCCTCAAGTTAAGTCTCTCTTTGTCAACCTTGTCTACTTGGATAGCTACTCTGTTGACTCCGAGAAGCCTATCCAATGCCCTCTCCAAGTAGTGTGTAAACACCACATAAGTGACCTTCATTCAAGAAATCCAAGAATCTTCTTGCTCCTTTACCTTGATTAGCGTGAAATTTTACATCATGCAAAACTACGCATACTCCTTGCACAAATCTACAACCGTCTTAAGCACTCAAAACTCTATACCAAATGCTAGAAGCACATTATTGTACCAACCAGTCATCTTATTTTTGTATAGATCATTCATTTTCCCTGCACATTGATGTGTGGCATACTTCTCTGCTTAAGATCATTCATCTCTTGGCACTTCAAATGTTGTGCCTTCTAGAATTCTGAATTCTTCCAGCATCAACACTAGGTATATCCCCCATCTGAATACACTCCCTTCCACACGAGCCTCATTAGTAGCTCGATTCACCTCTTCCGCTCTGAACTTAGAAAAATTATATTTCGCACCTCCCTGTGCAATCCAGTGTGCTACATAAACAATGGGTTTCGATGCATCATCCCACCGCATCACCACCATTAGCTTTGCATTGATCAGACGCGCAACTAATCAGGTTATTAGTGGAGTGATGTGATGAACCTTCATCATGTATCCCTACCTCTACAATTTCAATTTTGCAACAACTTTGGCTATTTTGTCTATCTCCAAGAATGTAGCTCCAATGTCTTCTCCCTCATTTTTCAGCCCAGTTACCCGACTGATCCATGCAACCAATATTTTCATACTCCTCCCTCCAAAATACAACCGACCCTCGTGCATCCGAGATTATAACCATTTTAATAATTATTGGGCTTCCCTAATAGGGTAAGTTATATAATTCCAGAATTCCCGAGCCCTCCAAGTGCTCCCTCACGGTCACATGGTCATCATCTCCACAAGGTTGTGCTAGCACTTCTTCAACCTCCTCTTCATGATTCTTCTTGAGGGGATTGTAGACTTCAATCACACATTCCTCAATCTTTGAACCCAATTCTTCTCCTTTATTTATCCCACTTGCAACTTTCATAAATGGTGGAGCAAATGGCTTGATTCTCAATGCCCCCTTACCACTGGGCGATTTGCTCACCTCACTAACCTATGGTTGTTCTTCCAATGATTTTGTCTCCTCGCTGAATTTTGATTCCAACCCCGTCATTGATTCTTCTATTTCCTTTTCCTCATCAACTATTGGAGTAGTTGCTGGCAAACAATTTTCTTCTTTGCCATTCTTCCTAAAGCCTAGGTTTATTCAACTCTTTTTGACAACCACTCTACACCTTAGATCAGTTATAGTAATACTACATATAAATCCTTGGCTTCTTGTTCATTCTCCTTCAATGGCACTAAAAGCTTCTCACGATACCCACTTCTTTTGCACTTAAACCTGCCTGAATGATCTCATTTTCTTCCACACTAGAATGCTAGAGCTCTTCTCCGCAATCTACACAATGAGCAAATGATTCTCAAAAGGCTATCCCTTCTCCTTTTATAGCCTTAGGTGCATTAGTTTCTCCACTTGCTGCAAATCCTTGCTTTATTACTTCCCCAACGATCTGATTTTCAAAATATGATTGTTCCACGCCTCTTCCATATGAGGCTTCCCATACTCTTGGAACCTTCTACTTCCTATATGTGCACAACCTTTTGCGCATATTTCATGTTATGACCTTGCTTTGTGTGCACCATCTTGTGCTATATTTAGTTTTTTTAATCTGTGCATCTTGTCTTCATGTGCTTCTCTAATCTTGTGCACCATGATACATGCGCTTACTTTCGTGATTTATTTGCTCAAATTTTTCATGCCATAAAATTCCTTTTGTAGCAGCTCAATACACATACATCCCATCTCCCCCAAACCATTATGCAAGAGGTCCACTTGCACATCATCTTTCCTATCGAGTGCTCAACATTTCTCTTTATTTTTGCTTTTTGCAGAGTCATGTTCGCTAATATCTACAAGACTCCATTGTGCATGATTATCCCCGCCATAGAAACTTCTAGCATGAAGACCCCAAGAGATCCCTTGCTCAACTCTCCCGACTGGATTTACAGGACAATCTACACTTATTGCAAACACTATATGAACAAATTAGTGAAAGGAAAATACAAAGCTGGGAAAAAAAATTGTGGAACAATTTCCCAAGAGATCCCTCGCTCAACTCTCCCAACTAGATTTACAGGACAATCTACACTTATTGCACACACTATACAAACAATTAGTGAAAGCAAACTACCAAGCAGGAAATATTTTTGTGGAACAATTTCCCAAGGTCAGAGGCCTTTACATCAGCCTTCAGTGCAGTTAGTTGAAGTAGGGCTTCAGCCTACTTCCATTGAAGTGTCTGGTATCAATTCACCATCCAACCTACGCAACTTGCACACATTGGTTTCCAAAATGTGGTGATTAATGTATGGCCTCCATCATATATGGAGCTTTCCTTGGTGCTTTGAATATCTTGAGTCATACAAAAGCACCTCAGTGCCGACATTCAACGCCAACATACTCCAACTTTGTGGTGGTATGTTTATTTCCAAAATGACAATCTTTATGTTGTGCACCAAGATAGTTGATGCTCTATAGATTGTCATGCACCAAGATGAATGATGCTCCACAGGATACTGCGTTGTTCTTTGAACACGTAAGGAGAAATTTTTGGCCACCTCTTACCATAATTTCAAATCACAAATTGTGCTTCTTAAGTCACTTTTGGCCCTCTTTGTGGAATCTCCTCGGTTGTCAATAGTGCTTCTCCACTTCATTTTGACTACAAAGTAATGATCAAATTGAGGTTTTTTATCACACCTTAGTCCATGCAATTTACATTTATCATTACCAAAATAAGCAGCAGGACAACTACTTGCATATCATTCAGCACAACTATAACTGAGCAACCCATATCTTTGTGGGGCATTATCCATTCGAAGTCTATAATGACTTGCAACCTTTGGCGCCTCATGAGATTCTGGTTGCTCTTCCAGCTCCAACCATGTCTCACCAACATAAGGAGCTAGACAAAGCTTCTTCCTTTTTGCAAAATTTGCCCACACGTCATACCAATATTCATGATATTCCCCCGTAGACTTAGGCCTCAAGGCACTCTGAGATTGACATTGAGTACATCATTCTTTCCAAGAATATATCAGGGTTGGCATTACTTGGATAAGCAGAGGTTTCACAACATGCAACATCGCAAGTTGAAGCATACAAAATACAACCCTCAAACTATTCTCCAAATAGTTGGGCCTAATGTCTTTTGCCTTGTTCTTCCAACTCAGCTTCGCATCCATGATGTCATCAATGTGAGCCAGCCCAAGCAATACAAGCCATCTCATTTAGATGAGATTTCCATCAATCATCCTAAGGCTACTATGTCAGGTTTTTGCAACTAGTGGCCAAGGATACTTTGCTCAATGTTCAGACTCGCAACAATTGCAGGAAGCAAACCACGACTTACCATGTCAATTGTAAAGGCACTCTGCCAATACAAGGCAAGTGGTTCTCTGAGTTATCTTTTGCAAAGCCATTTCCTCATCTCACATAGAAGGCATATGAGAGTATCACACAAAAGCATGTATACATTTAAAAATATGCATGCATGTGCGACCAGTAATGGTAGACATTTTGGGGGAAAAAAACAGTAAAGTACACAATTAAAGTCCGACTATGCAATGATAAAGACAGCCTGACTAGAGCTGAAGCTAGGGACCACTTTAAGGAGCTGAAGCATTTACATAAAAGTTTCATATGTTTGAGATCTCGGCAACTGCACCAATAACACTGCAGAAACCTTAGTCCTTAGGAAAGGAATCAAATAGCCTATGACAAGAGAATTACGAGGCTACTACATGTGACCAACTTGCAACACATTATTCAAATGACGAATGAAAAAGCAAATTCTATAGACATACTACTTGAAAGGACTCTGACATAGATAAAGGTTGGCTGTGAAACTCATGCATACTAATCAATACACACATAAGATGTGCAATATGACTACTTCCTCTTTCCTTCACTTGCTTATTTCCGCATTTGCATCCAGTATTAAGTTTGATAATAGTGTGCACAAACTGCTCAGGATCTTGGATGGATTGAAATTCGGTTGGAAGGAATCAAAAGAAGTTAGTTGCATTCATGTGTGAGCTCTGCATTCATGTAGACAAGTATATTTGCCTCAATCAGAAAATGTGAATGGTGAAAGAAGAGGACAGTAAAAAGTGGCTTTGGTGACCCTCGCCATTCAGTTTTTAATTTTTATCTAGATGGTTGAGATTTTTGAAGTCAGAACTCTTTACTTTTTGGCCTTGACTCCACATTTAAAGAAGCATGAGGGATTCAAGTGAGAATCTAATCCCCCTCCATATCCATGTTGCGAGGCATAAGGGTGGATAATTCTGCTATTCTGATTTTGTGAAGAAGACTGTTTGGAGATGAGATGGTTGTTTGATATGGTGATATCCTGGGGATCATCGGGGGTTGCTAATTGGTGTAGGTCACAGCCTGGGTTCCCAGTGAAGAGACACCAAACCACACAGCCATCAGAGTACTCAGCAGATTTCTCAACTCATTTTATTGATAATAATAGTGTTGCATGATATCATTAGCTTCACAGTTCTACATAGGGGCTCTTGCCTCCCTGACATCATGGAGTTCTCATGTCTTCTTTCTCTACACTCAGGCCACAGGCCTGCTAAGAGCTCTCGGCTCTCTCTTTCTTACTCACTTAAATCTGCATTTTGACAGAGTTTGGGCCCTTAGGCCTCGGCCCTTCTCTTCTACGGCCTTCAGCACAACCTAACAACAACTATCAACAACCAAAAACCTCTTAAGTGTTGGCCCAACTCCCCTTTTATAGCCATGGCTGCTACCATGTTGGCAAAGGCATTGACAGCTGAATTCGTAGGCTTGGCGCCAACTAGTCATCCTCCCCAAGGCATAGCCTTGCCTTTTACGGACCTTAAGCTTTGCGCGTCTAACAATTATCGTGTCATATCCATGCAAATAGATCTTGTTGTCCTTTTGTTGTCATTTGTACTGTTAACTAATCGTTTGCTTGTCTTTTCCTTACTCGGCATTGGTGTTTGTTGCCTTGCGCCTTGCCTATGTGCTTCCCTGTCGTAGGTGCTTCTTCCTGCACGTTAATACTTTATCCAGTTCCTGGGAACTCTACGCAACTTGTCTTTGCTATTTGCACCATCCATGCGCAACTCTCAAGTCTTTGTGCATTGTTGTGCGAGTCTTTCTGCACTCCATTCTCTAGTGCCCAGCTTTTCTTTTACTCCCTGTGCATGTGCGTGCTTTCCTTCACACTTAAAAACTTGGGTGATACAAGATTGTCGATTCACCTAGGGTTCTCTTGCATCAAACTCCCCATGTAATTTAAAATGTAAGCCCCTGCTTACACATGGGTTTGAGTGGTTAAACCATCCTTTTGGTCGGTTGCCTTGACCACAGTGTTCTCTTCCACCAATTGCTTTCGCCTAAGCAAGCTTGCTCAGCATTTTTTTCCTCTGGAATCTCCTTGGATCATGCAATCGTCCTCTTCTTCACTTGTTATCCTCTTCTTCCTCCTTCCTTATCAATCTTCTCCTTTTCTCTATCTCGTGGGTCTACACCCACCTTGTCCTTCCACTTTTGCCAAGTGTCTCCAACACTTTATTCATGTGCGCACCATACAAGGCTCCTTTATGCATTTCTCTTGTCCTCTTTTCTCTTCACTCATGCGGATCAAAGCTTACCTTGATCCATCCATCTTCCACCAAGTGCTTTCAACACTTATTTTTTGGTGCACCGCTGACAAGGTTCCTCTATGCACTTCCCTTTGCTTTCCCTTCTTCATATATCCTATGGGTTTGCTCCCACCTGCTTCAATCTACCTCTGGCAACGGGTTTGTTCAATTCTCTATTGCACCTCTCTGTCCATTCTTTCCCTTGTGCGCACTCTCTTCCTCCTCTTCTCCTTCTTAGCAAGTAGGCATACTTGCTCTTTGTTCCCCTTCATGCCTTTCGTGGGGCTTGTCCGCATGGTACTCCCGCTGTCTATAATCCTCTCCTTCTGTAGCACACTATGCTCCAAACTTAGACTGATTTACCCCTCAATCACCTCTTATCAGCTTCAAGTTGATCTTTCTCTGTTCCTCCCTTCGGCAATCTCTTGGAAACATGCACAAAGAGAATTGTGCTCTTCGTGTCAGCTACAAGCTGATTGTGATCCACCTCTCTGCCTTCCTCCAACAACTTCCTAATGTCATGCACAATGAAGATTGCGCCTCTTGGTCAGCTACATGTTGACTCTTCGCCTCCATCATCACTTGTGCAAGGGGCTCCTGCTTCTCATGCTCTCTCACGCGCATTTCCAGTCTTTGCCTCTGGGACAAATATCTCATCTTCTTCTCGCTCTTTGTCCCTTATGCACTGCTCACTTCTCTCTTGTTGTTGCCTTGTCACAACAATATTTTCTCCATGGGAAACTAGACTCCCCATCTTCCTTCTTCATCTTCTTATTCTATCCTCTCCGTTGAAGATGTGTTCTTGCACATTGCTTCCTTCTCTCGCGCATCTCCTCTCCAATGCACATCTCACCTCTATAAACTTAAGTTGGTCTTCTCCAATGTTGTCTTGTCTTTCTCGTCATCTCTACACACTCCTGCTTCTTGGCGGCATGGTTCCCCGTTGCACTCTTCACATCTCAAGCTCAACTGCAAGTTGATACCCTCTCTTTACCTTCTCCTCAGAGGCTTCAAACCATGTCTCGCGCAATCTTAAACTTGAGCTTCTTCCTCCTTCACCTATATGCCTTCTGCTACGCATGCTCCTCCTGCTCCTTCACTATTGTTGGCGAAATGCTCTTGTGCAGCACTTCTCTTCTACGTTGGTGCTCCTTCTCGCTCTCTCTTTCCTTCACATATCTCTAAATGCATCTCTACTAGCTACCCCACATTCAGTGCTCTACCAACCTTCAGTTGCTTCGCACGCAACCCTTTTTCTCTATGCTCTATCTTTCTTGGCGCATTACCAAACCTCTATGCCTCCTGCTAGCTGCGTCAAGTTTGGCACTCTGCCAGCTTCCAGTTAAACACAACGCAACTCTTCGTCCTCAACACTCTTTTGCAGCATCTTTGGTTGCTTCCTAGGTTTGCACCCTTCTTGTCCTAAACACATCTCTCGATTCTTCGCAACAAGTAATCATGCTTGCATACTTATCTTCCACCTCTCTTCCCAAGGGTGTGTAGGTGTGGGTCTTATGCTACCCTCTTCAACTCTCCTGCTTGCAACATTTAAGTCTTCATGGGATCCACCGATTCCCATTTCTCTCCTCCTTTCTATCATTGCGCCCTTCGTTCCATGCACTTGGACACTTGTCCATTTTAGTCGATCTCCCCTCATTGACTCTCAGCGTCCTCTGGTCTTACCCTTCATTGACAGTGACCTTTCCTCCTCTACGCACTATGAATTGTGCTCTCCACAACAACCATGGCCTAATATTGGCCACTCCTAGCAAATCCTCTCTGCTCTTGTGCAAACAGATTTGCACCCTCCTCAGTTGCACATCTCTGCGATGTTCTTCTCCTCTAGCGCCTTAGATCTTTGTGCTACTCAGTTGTCTCCAGGACAACTTAGCTTTAGCTATAGGCTAACATTTTCACCTTTGAACCTCTCGAAGGGTACCTTTCTCCTACTGCTCACCAACTCCAACTCCTCATCCTAGGGTGCATGCATTTCACCCTAGCTCCTGTTACACTCGGCAACTCCTAGTTGCGCTCTCAACAACTCCTCGATGCATCCTCCATGCCGCATGTTGGTTGAATATTTTGTCGATCAACGTACTGATAAACAAAATAGGTCTGATCAGCCAAAGTAGGAAGATTGGTCGTCCAAATGTGTAGGTTTACCACATCAAAAGGAGACTGATCTCTCCTCTCATCAAGGGGAGGTTCCCTATAGATATGCTATATATATATATATATATATAAACAGAAAATAATACTCAAGGGTAGGACAAACCATCCATCTCTCTTTCTTCAGAGATGATGCGTGCTAATCAAAGGAAAAACTCAAAGGAAAAGACAGACAGCACTCCTCTTATTTCAGAAGTACTATTCAGCAAACCACAAGAATACCCCTGGTAGTAAATTTAAAATGTAGCAAAGGATGTAATAACCAGCAAATCGAGATGTAGCACAAAGTCTTCACCTGAATTGCTCAAGAGTAAGATACGAAGGACAATGAGAGCACAAAGTCTTCCCAAAGTCCTTTACACAGAAATGAAAAGAAAACACACTAAAGGCAATTATGGGGGCACAAAGTCTCTCCACAGTTGACTCTTCAGGACACCTTGACTGCTATCACTAATTTTACTTGTTGAATTAAAGGAACAGAAGATATATTAAGGAAAAAGACATAAGAACAGTTTCCTCAACAACAAAGATATCACAGCACAAAGTCTGAAAAATCACTTGCTTTCTTATTCCAATAACAAAATATGATCAACAAACTGAGCTCAAAGTCTCAAAAATGCCTTTCAATTTGGGCAGAGTTTCGTTCTGATTGTCAAAAAGAGATCTATTTACAATAAAAGAAAGTCCCTTATATAGCCACTTCAAGAAGGACTCGGGAACAGTAACACATCATGTTGCATTGAAATCTGTTAAGAAGACAGGCTGAAATTTAAGGGCATCTACCCATTTGTTTTTCTCAATGCAGAGAAACAAGTCACGCTATTGAAAGTTTGCAACTTCCAATGTCCACCTGGCGATCTGATCTTTCTTCATCGTTCCTCCTTTTCTGGTTAATTGAATTGGGTCCTGGATTCAATTTGTTGTTATGTTTCTTCCTCGCTTTCTGCTCGTCTTGGCCTTAAAGCCTGTGAATGCATTCGAGTCTATAGATTACAAAGATCAATGGCTATTTTATGAGCTTTGAAATTGACGTTCGTGCACCCGTCACCACGTTTTCAACAGCTAGTTCGTTGTCTTGAATTTGACATCTTCGGGCGTGTCATACCTTGGTCCTTCGGCTTTTCTGGTTGGCACTTTCTGGAAAGAACCTGCCCTTTCGGGCCTTAAGAAATGATCCGCTTTGGGTCGGGAAGAGCCCCCCGCAAGGGTATCTGCCCTTCGGGAGGTCTTTGGATGGCCTTCTGGCTTCAGCAATCTTTTCCTTAAAGTCTTCGCAGATATTTCCTGCGGACAATTCCCGCGGGCATTTTCCCGCGGAGAAAAAGTCCGCAGAAATTTCCCGCTTGCCTTGGTCTTTGCGAATTCCTTCGGGATTTCCTCCCGCGGCTTCTTTGAATTCTTTCGGACTTTTTGTCCGAAGGAATTCCTTCGAACAAAAGTCCGAAAGAATTATGACTTTGTCTGTCTTAAACAAAATTTCCGAAAGAATTTACCTTTGCAGCCTTCTTTGAAAATGACCTTTCCGAAGGGTGTTTTTGTCAACCAAGTGCCCTCCGCAAGGGCACTTGTCTTTCGGGAGGCTTCTTTGAACCTTTGCATTGAACCGCACCGATGAACCAAGGCGATGAACCAACTGTTGAACCGTCTAATTGAACCGCTTGGTTGAACCAAGCTTTGAACTGTTTGATTGAACCAAACGTTGAACCAATCCGTTGAACCTCTCCATTGAACCAAGCCAATGAACCAAGCTTTGAACCAAAATGGTTCAAGCCGATGAACCAATTGAGTGAACCAAGCGTTTGAACTGAGCATTGAACCACTTGATTGAACCCGCCTTTAAACCATTTGTTTGAACCCGCCTTTGAACCAAAAGACGTTGAACCAAGCTTTGGTTCAACGGTTCAAAAGAAGCCTTGAACCAACTGACGAACCATTTGATTGAACCAAAGGATGAACCAAAGCGTTGAAACAAAGCGGATGAACCACCTGAGTGAAACAAAGCGTTGAACCGCTTGGTTGAACCAAGCCATTGAACCGTTCCTTTGATTGAACCCGCCGTTGAACCGAAAGCGTTGAACCTTTTGAACTTTGAACTCGTTGAACCTTTGAACCAAAGTGGTTCAATGGTTCAATGGTTCAAGCCTTCTTTGCTTAGATGCTTGCCAATGGAGATTTTTGATTGAACCAAGGCACTGAACCAATCCTGAAAATGACCAAGTGTCAGAAACTGAATCTTTTGGTTGAACCCATATGCAGAACCTGTGAAGCCCGTTGAACTTGGCCTGCAAAGTCCGTAGATTCTAGCCTGCAGAGTCCGTAGATTTCTGAGAAGCTTGAAAACTGAGGAATTTGAATGCCCAGGACAAATTTCGGAAAGGGAAGAGACAATTTTGGTCTGTAAGACCAAAATAGTTCAAATGTTGTCCCCAAAATGAGTGATATGTTTTGGGGGACAACACCGCACACAAGAACACTTGTGCTCTTCTCCTCCTCCCTACATCCTTCTCCTATATTGGTTGCTTTGTGCCACTCTCACCCAAACACCCTTCTTTCTCGACGTCGGACCCCTACTGCTCTTCGGCCTCATCCATTGGGCGGTGGTTCTCAAGACTTCCTTTTCAATTTGAGATGGCTTTACAAGTACATTACTTGGTATAGTAGTTGAGAAACCACATGTTTCCATTTGCTCAACCCTTTCCTTGCCTCACCATCTCTTCTTCTCCTCGAAGTCTCTCCAACCCCTTGTTGCACTACCACATAGCCTTCTTCACGCACACTTCACTCGTGTGGAATCCTCTACACTCTTCAGCCCGAAACTACGCTCTACATCCACGACCCATTTCCCCACCTCCTTTTGGCATTCTTCACATGAGAATCTTAACGCATCAACGCCCGACCGATCTCCCACGCACCTCCAACTTCTTAAGGGTTCTCTCCTGCAAGTCACTCCCTGCTCCTCTGTAGAATCTCTCGTTCCAACTAATCTTCTTCCTTGCACTATCTTGCCCTGCAACATCTGCATCTTCAAGGCTCTCTCTTTCATCTCCTGTGAGACTTGTGACTTTTGGCCGCATCTCGTCTTGACTTCTCGCCAAGTCATTCTTTGCACTCTTCGTTCTCTACCCATCCACGCTCGATGGATAACTCTTTCGACACCTACCCAATACTGTAATGGTAGATGCTTCTGCATCCTAATTACCTCAAATCAACGATTATGTCAACCCTCCTTAAGTAACTTCTATGTTGGCTACCTCTAATCGATGATTCTACCCATGTTCTCTTTTCTTTTGTGCTTGACTACATCCTATTGGCATTACTGCCCACACTCTGCTCTCTTATTCTACGCTCGACTGCCTCTTATCAGCAATTTTGTCGACGCCTCAATTTTCTTGAACTCAACTACCTCACAATCGGTGATCGATCAGTGCTCTCATCTTCTTATGCATGCATGGACCGCCTCCTATTGGCGTTTATGTCTACACTCAATCTTTCAGGCCACCCACTATTGCATTTCATTGGCGTAATCCTACGTAAGCACTCTTGGACTCTTGAATCGCTATCACAAATCTTCTCTTGCGATCCTCAACAGCTCGTCCCTCACTGGTGTTCTCCTTGCCATTCCTTTTCTCTGTTGGTTGCCTCACTTTTGGCATCTACCAATCCTCTACCTTCAACACTCTTCGCTAGATGCCTCATGGTTGGCAATCAACTAGCCTTCTCCACTAGTTGCCTCAATTTCGGCGTCTACCAGTCCTCTCTCCAACACTCAACTAGTTGCCTCACAATCAGCAGTCTGCTAGCCCTTCCACAACACTATCTACTAGTTGCCTCCCATTTGGCGATCAACCAATCCTTCTCTCTCAACACTCCTCCGCTAGTTGCCTCATGGTCAACAGTTTGCTAGCCTCCTTTGTCGATTGCCTCATAGTCGGCATTCTACTAGCATTCCCTTCCACATCACTCCACTACACTCTGCTTGCAAGTTCTTCTCCCTTGCATTTCCCCAATGTTCTCGACCTTGCTCTAATACCACATGGTGTAGGTCGTGGCTCGAGTTCCAAGTGAAGGGACACCAAACCACACAGCCATTAGAGTACTCAACAAATTTCTCAACCCATTTTATTGATAATCACAGTTCTACATTTGTTAGCTTCATAGCTCTACATAGGGGCTCTCGACTCCCTTACATCATGGAGTTCTCATGGTTCGTACCTCTCACGGTTTGTCTAACTTTGTGAAGAGTACCATTGGGTCAAACAAGGATGTCCTCTCTCACCAACCCTTTTCAGGATATACATTGATGAGTTAGAGGGGTTTCTTCGACAGCATACTTAGATGGATGATGGTTGTCTTCTACATGAGGTGCTTATAGTCATCCTCCTTTCTGCCGATGATGTTGTCCTCCTCTCACACTCTGCAGAGGGCTTACAACAACTTGATGCCCTTACTCGCTTCTATGAACTCCAACAGCTTGTGGTCAACCTTAGTAAAACTAAGGTCATGATCTTCAATATCTCCAAGCACTCTCTGAATTCTAGTTTTTCTACAGAGGGGAACTTCTTGAGATGACATCAACCTACACTGATTTATGGGTCTAGTTTTCTAGTCCATGCTTTAACATGAAGTTTGCCACTCAACCATGCCTTTGCAAGTGGTATGCCTCTCTTTCTATTTTGGAACGTTAGTGTTTCCAGATCCACTTCCAAGACATCCCTTCCAACTTACGCTTGTTTGATTCTATCATCAAACCTACATTTTTGTATGGTTTAGAGGTTTGGGGACCTACCCTAGGGGTCATTGACTAGGCTCGCATTGAGAGGGTCTAGACTCTCATGTTGCAGCGCATGATCCCTTGCAAACAAACAGTTCCTCTGTGCATCATCCAAGTTGAATTTGCCGCCCACCCATTTGTCGCCCACCCACTACGCCTTGAGACTATCTTCCAGCTTAGTTTCTACATCCACATAATCAGATACCTAGGGGACTCAACTTCTGGTCATGAGAGATATCCCTACTTAACACTTTGCTCTTCAGAGAGGATTGCTTTGGCACTGTTGATACATTAGGACTAAGTTGCTCCTCCTTTCTATTGGCATCTCTATTGACAAGCTACCCCCTTTCATGTATTCCCTTTACGCCCCTCCCGAGCTCCTTCCCACTAAGGATGTCATCCCTACGGTTGTTAGATAGGACATCTATAGACGGTATATCCAGAACACCTGGATCTTCCCCCGTGAGCCACTTAGTCCCAAGCTTGCTTTCTATGCCAACCATTTCTTACAACTTAGTCCCAAGCTTGCTTTCTATGCCAACCATTTCTTACAGGTGGTGGACGGTATTATTCATGGCCCTTATTATCTCCAACACCAATGGTCTCACGGCTTGAGGTTTCCCCTTGGCCAGATGAGAGTTCGTTCCCACCAATGTGGATTGAAACAAACCATCACATTCTTCGTCAAGACCAGATCTATTGTCTTTGCTCCCTCCAAGAGGTGGAGACCAAGGACCACTTCATTTTCAAATGCCCCATTTATTATGAGATCTGGGGAAGACATCAATGCCTCTATAGAGATTCAAACAACACTCTAGCTACTTTCTTCAAATATACAAACCAACGGTCCCTGGCTCTTCATCTTTGTGAGGCTGTCACTTTTTGCCGCAGATCCCTACAGGAGGAGCATAGAGGCTCTAGAGCTCCCATAATGATTGTGTTTTTCTTTTAGCCCATTCAAGTTATTGGCAACACTAAGAATCCTTTGGACACTGATACATCACACACCAAAGTTTATAGATCAATTAGGTGGCACTTCTCTCAGCACATCACTACTAATCAAACTACTCACATCTCCAAGCCTACTATCTCTCAGCATCAGGGTCATCTCTACCTCGTCAACACAGCTCTACCCCTCTCCAACGACATGGTCTACTATTTCTAGTTGCCCCCCAGACCACAGGGGCAAATTGATATTACAAGCTTCTTCTCTACTAAAGGAGTTACATCGGCCTTAGATGTTAGGGGAGATTCTAGAGGAAGTGTCTTGCTTCCTCCTAGGATCCCCCAACTTGGCTCCTCCAACCCTGTATACTCAGCGAACAACATGATCAAATCTCTCACAGTGATTGATAGTGGCTCAGCTGATTCCTCTACTTTAGGCAAAAAAAGAGACATTCGATGAGATTTGCCTACAGTCTTCATTGGCACATGCTCTTGGGGCTTTTGTTCGCCCCTCATTATTATTTCTATTGGTTTCTTTGCTACTTGTGTTAGTGGTACACTGCTCTATTTTGTCTTTGTACATTATTTCTTTGGTTCACCTCTAGGATTCTCTCTTCCTAGAATTTTCTATTGCTAACAGTTGTATCATTCAGTCCCATTGACCTACTTTTGGTCATTTGTGGACATTACTATGATTTCTATTTCTATTTCTATTTCTTTTTCATGTCTCTTTTCTCTACACTTAGGCTACAGGCCTCTAAGAGCTCTCAACTCTCTCTCTTCCTCACTTAACTCTGCACTTTGGCAGAGTTTCGGCCCTTAGGCCTCGACCCTTCTCTTCTATGACCTTCAGGACACCAACCACAACAACCTAACAACAACTATCAACAACCACCATCAACAACCAACAACATCTAAGTGTTGGCCCGACTCCCCTTTTATAGCCATGGCTGCGGCCGTGTTGGCCAAGGCATTGACAGCTAGAATTCGTAGGCTTGGCGCCAAGTGGTCATCCTACCCTAGGCATTGCCTTGCCTTTTACAGACCTCGAGCTTTGCAGGTCTGGCAAATATTGTGTCATATCGATGCAGATCGATCTTGTTGTCCATTTGCCATTGTATCAGTTACAGTACCGCTAGGTGTCGTTCATACTACCGACTAATCGTTCGGCTGTCTTTTCATGTCTTGGGCTAAGTGTTTGTTGCCTTGCGCCTTGTCTCTATGCTTCCCTGCCGTAGGTGTTTCTTCTTGCACGTTGTTCCTTTATCCAGTTCCTGAGAACACTAGCAACTCGTCTATGCTATTTGTGCCATCCGAGCACATCTCTCGAGTCTGTGTGTTACTGTATGAGTCTTTTTGCGCTCTGTTCTCTGGTGCCCAATTTTTCTTTTACTGCCTGCACGCGTTCACGCTTCAAAACTTGAGGGATGCAGGATTACCGATTCACCTAGGATGTTCCTGCATTACTAATTCCCCATAATCAGCCCCATGGTATCTAGACGTTGCCATGGATACCAGCCACATGCAGTTGCTCCTTTATTTTTCTGCAAGATATCATGCATTTGTAACTTGAGGTCCTGATGTGGTTATACAATTGTTGACTGATATTTTCACTCTTTTATTTGTGCAGGCCTAGGGTCCCTAACCCTAGTTATCTCGAGCCAAAAAAAACAGTTAATAAGCTAGTATGTAGGGAACCACATAGCACCTCACAGTATGATATTATTCAAAACATTAAAGAAGAGATGGACCCAGGAAACGACAATGCAAAGGAGAAGTCTAATACCTGCAGGGAAATATTAACCGTCTCACCAATAAACTGTCACAACTAAAATGGAAGGTAGACAATATCAAGCACATTCAGAGCAGGCATGCAGGGGAATTGCAACAGAGAAGAAGTTCTATGGAGAAGAATTAGAAATGACCTTTATTAATGGATAAAGATCTTGAATAGTGTTGGCCAAGATCAAGAATCTTAAGGACTGGAATAGCACACTCTGAGCTAACTCGTAATTTCAGTAACAAATAAAAATGAAAATCACCCAATCCATGAAGGAAACATGTTACTTGGAATTGCACAAAAGCCAAACTATAAACAGAAACAGATTATTCTTTTTGACCAAGAAACTAAACGATCTTATGGATGGGGCATTCTGGGATTGTCATATTACTCATACTGCGTTCTCGTTAGTGGGCAATGCATAAAATCCTAATTTCAGTCTTCAAAGTTCGATCCTTTCGATAGCAAGCAGCAATATGAAGTCTCAAAATGATTTGGGAAGAAAGAACGAGGGTATAATGAGAGCTAATGGACCAAAGAAAGGCAAAGATTAAAAATAAAGAGCTATATAGTAATGGCAAACCTGTACTGCCATGCAGGGCCTAGCTTCATCAACACTAGCTCCAGTATCATCAAATAAAGCCCGGACCTACTCAAAAGGCACATTGAAGAGAAAATCAGTACACTAAATTGAAAAAATATATAAATTTTAAAGCTAGCTGTCAGGATAGTCTAAAAGGTATTGGAGCACCTGGACTTGAAGTATCAACTAAAAATCAAACTATTACCTTTCCATATGATTCACCACATACAACCACATCACCCTTTTTGAGAGTGCCATTCTGTACAAGGAAAGTAGCAATAGGTCCTCTTGACTTATGAAGGCCTGCTTCAATGACTGTGCCTTTCGAATTTCGGTCTGGATTGGCTTTCAACTCTTGCAACTATGTTAGAATAAATTGGAAGTAAGTAAAACATAAACCAACCCATAAAGAGCAAAATATGCCTCTACAATTTTCTCCTAGCATGTATATATCTTTCATTAATACTCTGGCCTTCAATGTATCATACTACAATAATTAGCATTGAAATTATTATAAATTGGAAAGTCCCATTCACCAAATTGTTGCTTATTGTTTGCAATACATCAAACAGAACAAATTAATTCTTGTTTTGCTTGAAGAATGGTAATCATTCACAACAACCATAGAAAAATCCAAAAATAATAAACAACAATTTATCTCGATCACTGGGTTACTTAAATCACAAGTGAAAGTGGTCGATACCATCAACAGACATGAAATCAAACAGAAAAAATCTAAGTTGAATGCAAACTAATGACAGAAACCATGTTATGAATATAAAAGTTCCAAGAATACCTCTGCAACCAGCATGATAGTCTCTAGTAGTTCGTTCACATTTTTTCCAGTAAGGGCACTAACCTGAAAATGCACCGGAAAGTTAGGTATAGCTTGGATTATTATAAAGTTTTGGCTTTTGATGCTTGAAGTTTAAAATTTTATAGCTCGAAGATGTCTTAGTATCAGATAGTCGATTTGCAATTTGTAGAATAGATATTTCTTCAAGAATAGAAGTTTCTCTTGTTCAAAGTCTTAGTCAAATGCTTTTGCATTAAATATGGTTCCACATGTAAACTAGAAAGTAACTCAATGTCCAACTACATCCACTTATCCATCCTTAGGATAATAGCAACATTTCTTATCTCAAACAGTATTTTCTGAATTAAATAACATTTAATAAAGAAAACTTGTATCAACTCAAAATAGCACATAACAGACTAAAGAAGATACACACTTGAACCATAGGTACATCACCACCCCATTCTTCTGGCATTACTCCAATAGAAGAAAGCTCTTGCATAACTCTTTCTGGACTTGCTCCCTCCTTATCGATCTGCAGAAGCCAAAAAACTTAATATTTATATGATCACCATCACTTTGTAAGACTTCATTTGACTTGCTTTGTATTGTCATATTTGACTTTAACCAAAAGAAAACCTGAAGAAGTATCTACAATTCTGTACCTTATTGATTGCTACCACAATTGGCACATTGGCAGCCTTTGCATGGGCTATAGCTTCATTTGTTTGGGGACGAACTCCATCATCCGCAGCAACAACTATAATGGCAATATCAGTCACTTTCGCTCCACGTGACCGCATTGCACTAAATGCCTATAAATCAAAGCAGCTAAGTTGAAAGTGAGACATTCATCTTTGTCTACACTTTTTAGGGATTTATTAGAGCTAATGACAAGAACCAACAGCAAAGCTATGGAACTTGGTGTGTCCCTGAGAGATTTCCCACCTCTACTCCATTTGTATTTGAACAGCAAGACCTATAAGAATTTACCTCATGGCCAGGTGTGTCAAGAAAAACGCAGGGCTTGAGATTGTCATCTACGGGCACAAACACTCTATATGCTCCAATCCCTTGAGTAATGCCTCCAGCTTCAGAGGCAGCAACCTAAATATAATCAACCAGTCACATTTTCTGTACAGATACGGTCTCTTAAGAATTAATTCAATTTGAATCCAAAATGCCATTCAATATCTGACTTCACGGTGATACAATGGTATAAATAAAAAAACAATGAAATTTTCATGAGTATCAATATACCTTCGACTTCCTAATGTAGTCCAACAAAGTTGTCTGTCAACATAGCAAGGCAAAATACAGAATCAGGATGAAAAACATGAAGCAACAAAATTACCATTAATGAAACCTCAACACAAGCTACCTACATTGCAGAAAATATTAGAACCAGCCTTTAAGGTCTATGGAACCACTTATCTGGAAATCTTCTTTACATAATGTGGGAAAATACCTTTCCATGATCAACATGGCCCATTATTGTGAGAATAGGAGGGCGGGTCTGCAACTTGTCCAAATCGTCATGGTCCAGCATTTCCTTCTTTTTGGCCATGCACTCAACTCTGACCTCATCAGCTTCTATGATCTCAACATCATACTCCTTGCAAACCAGCTTCACAGTATCCTTACCTAAAGTCTGTGTAACACAAGTAGGAATACCCTTCATAAACAGAGTCGTAATAATATCAGCTTCATTGACTGCCAAATTATGAGCCAATTCAACCACTGACATTCCCTGCTTGCCAACCTCAAGGATCTCTACTTTCACGGGAGCTGCTGCCTTAGCAGCTGCAATTCGTGCTGCCTTGCGGGATGCTTTACTAAATTTCCTACCCTTTCTTGCACTAAAAGTAGACAAAACGGCACCATTTAGTTCTTCTCCATCCTCGCCTATGTCTGGCATTTGAGCCTTCATCTTGCGTGAGGCTGAACCTGAGCGCCTCTTCGAACTTCGCCGATAATCTTTGTCTGTGGTTTTAGATGGAGATCCCGACCCCTGCATTTTGCCCACTCTCGAAGGTGGTGCAGGTGCAACTATGCTCCCAACTGTTGCCGATGCATTCAGATTCACATCCTCTTGTAAAGGAGGATATTTCATGTTAATTTCTTGCTTTGATTTTGGAGAAGCACCTATGTCCTTGAGAATCACTTGCCTTTGCCTTGGGGCAGCTCCCACATCCTTGAGAATAACCTGCTTTTTTGCAGGAACATTGACATTGCCCACCCGCATCTGCATGGGCATGGGCTTGGGCATGGGTTTCCCTTGAAGTTTTGGCGTAGTTTTAACGGGAGGTGGGGGTTGAGGTCTTACTGGCATTGGCATTTGCATTTGCATTGAGGTTCCCTCCTCTTTCTTAATTTTCCCATCATCGCAATTCTCTTCTACTTTGGCAATCTCAGTTGTTTCTGTTGGAGCTGGAGCTCTTCTTACATAAGCGGTGGGGTTTCCTTTCTTCCAAACATTATTTGATGTTTTGGATTGCTTTAGAGGTTTGGACCCTGATTTCATTAGAGGTTTGGACCCTAATCCTTGGGGATTATTAGTGATGATATGTGGGTCACTGTGAATCCATCGAGCTCCCACCAAATCAGGGCTTTCAAGTTTTTGAGTGGAGGCAGGGGAAGGAGCAGCCCTTAGCAGGGGCTTTGGAGGAGGTTTTAATACCACATCCACATCCACATCTACACCGACATCTACATCATTACCATTACCAATCTCAGTCGCCAAAGACTTGATCTCTTGTTCTAGTAAAGTAGTAGCAGTAGTCGCGAGGCTACAATACGCGGGAATCCTATTCCATTTCCATTTCCATTTGTGACAGCTAAAAATGCAATTGTTATTCTTCTTGCTGTTAACCCTTAAACCCCTACTCCTACAACTGCCCCTATCAATTAAAGGCAGCGAGACATCCAAAAAACTAGTCGAATTTATTCTTGCGCTTCCCACACACGCAAGACACGCCATTGCTCTTCACAATAAATAATCTACATTAAAGGCTTCGCCGCCCCATGTCATTTATACAAATTTGTTTGTTCAGTCGCACTCTCACTCTCACTCTCACTCTCAGCCTCAGTATTTGGGGCCAAGTATAGAGTCGTTCCTTGAAATTATTTTTGGAACTGAAAATTAGAGTGTTTTTGTAATCGGAAAGCTTCAAATTCTACCTGTCCCTTAGGAACGTTGTCGAGGGCAATTTGGTCTGAAAGTACCCATCCTGCAGCAGCGTGTATAATTGTGGAAGTCCGCCTCCTCAGACTGTGGTGTCTGTGCGATGCCTTGCGAGCAGGGCAAGGTGCAGGGTGCGGAAGTCCGGGCTGAGGCAAGGGTATCGTTTGTTTGCCAAAACAGGGGGGCACCATACGTGGAGGAAATCTACCCCTCATTGGTTGGATGCCACAAAATTTTCGGATATGGCATATGTTACAAATCAACTTATGTGGCCTCTACCTTGCGAGAGATTTTGTTAAAACTAATCCACAGTAAACCAACGTCGTTTTTTATGATTCATTTATATTTGCTTCCCGGGACGTGGGATATAATTTCTATGGTTGAGATTGTTTAGGGGGCAGCTTCGACTGTTGCCGGTTTTAATATATTTATTTGAAAAATGTTTAGATATAACGTCTGGATGTATTTGTTTTAAAAAAAAATTGTTGATGGTTGACAAATGGTATCAATTAATTATATATATGTTTTAGATGTTATAATTTTTGGATTGTTTTTTCAAATAAGAAAAAAAATTGTTATATGATATTGAAATGGATATCAAATTTTATGTGATGTCGGTATTGTTGAAGAGTTTTTAGGGAGTTGTAAGGTGTAATAATTTTTTTATGGTTGTTGATGAGGTGTGTTTCGATTTCTAGTTACAATTAAGGAGGTTATTTCTAGATTTATCTTTTTGAACATTTCTTTCAGGTTTATAGAATATTATGGAAGATTAAACTTAAATTATTTTTTCACTTCTTAAAGATTGTGTGTTTTGCTCTTATCGGCACCGTGATTAATGTATTTAGGAGTTATTAACACTAACTAGTGATAATGATGAGGGATGATGATATTCTTCACATGTGTCGTGGAAGTAAATATTGATTGAGGATGAGTACTGATTTCAATATTTTTTCCTTTAATCAATTTATGCATTACTCTTTCATCTTACTATGTGGATCAATTCTCAAGTTTCTTCAGTATCTGACCTAGCAATGGAAGGGGAAATTAGTAGAAGTGAACCTTAAGCCCATACATTTATAGGTTTCAATAAAAAGTTTTGAATAATTTTAGAGATGCATGTTGATTAGCATTCTTCAATAAAATTGAAGGATTTGATGCCAAGATAGCCATAGATTTTGCCCATTGTTTTAAAGTGGGATGGTGGATGTTAAGGGTATAAAATTCAATGTTAATGAGGAGGCACTTGTTAGGGTTTTAAGGCTCCCTACAACTGGTGAAAGCTAGTATGTAGTAAAAATAAGAGGTATTAAATGCCATGAGATTTTTCTATTACAAGGAAGAGTAATAGAGAACACGTGGAAAGGTATTTCTTGAGTCTCGTTACCAACATTTTGATCAGAGGTGGTATATGTAATCCAGAAATACATTACTTGTGAAGGTAGGTATTTTGTTATTTGTTCATATCAATTCAAACTCATTTCTCATTTAAGGCATAAGTAGAAACTTAACATGCCTTTTATTATGCTTAAAATTTTAGATCATATTGCTATGGATGTTCAGAGTGGAAATGTTTAATCCTCGAGGCATCCGCATCTTATAAAAATATTGATATTTGATGTTATAGGATCAATGAGTTTAGTTTTTTCTTGAGACTCTTTATACTCTTGTTCAAACACCTCAACGTTAACCTTGAGTGGTGAGAGGAAAAAGAAAATAAATCTAGTGTTAAATGAAATGTTGGAAGTATGCAAGCATATATCTTTGGGTAATGATATAGCAGCTATAGAACATGATAGGCTTCAAGGTTTGAAGGGGAATTTGTCAAAAGAGATGCCTGTATGCACCCAAAATTTACACGGTATGATATTTCCAATACAAATCTAATGATGATGAAATGACCTCATGTTTTGTGTTCCACATAAAACTCTTTAGCTCTACTCCTTCCCTATACTTTCCTATTCCTCCTTTGACCCCTTTTGGTCCCCTTGAGTCTAACCTTCCTAGTTATTTTCAACTCGATTCAAAAATTGACCAGAGATGACGAAACAACCATTCCAGGTGATGAAATTGCCCTCTTTAGTTACAAAATTGCCCGTTATTTTATACAATCGTGACAACAATTATGTAAATTAAGAGGCTATTTTGATGTTAAGGGGCAATTTTTAAGCATCAATTTTGTCAAATTAAGCGGCAGTTCTACAACTACCCCTGCATAAAGTGATAGTTCTATCACATTTGAAATGATTTCCAAAATTAGCTCTCACGACTCAATTTTCAAGTGTTTTTCATAACTAGCATCGTGTTTCTTATTTTTATCACCTTGTGTTTGCCTTCAATCAAGCCCAGTTGACTCCCTCTTCCATTTTTAGTCCTATTTAGTTCCTCTCAAGTTGAACTCATTGTGACACTTGAAAAGGCCAATTTTTGTATGATTTCAGATCTGGAAATTATCATTAGAAGTTTTTATTAAGAAGCTTTTGCATCCACAACCTTGCTACAATTACTAGAAGGTTTAGCCTCTATTATTTTCACGTCGATGACAACATTACAAGTGAAGAAGTATTTTTGGTGAAAGCAACTCATACTTTGCAAGCTAAGACATTATCCAACCTCAGTTTAGTTGCTCTCTATTTGTGGATTATGTCTCCCTTTTTCTCATCTTGTCCTAGAGTCAGTGTATCCTCCCATTAGACAGTTTCCAAAATTTATATAAGATCATATGGAGCTAGCATACTTAGGATTCTTCTATCAATACACCACATGCACTTCAATTGATTTATGCCAAAATTAGGTTGGAGTTCTCTTGATTTCCAGTATTTATTTTCTTTATTAGATTAGATTTAGAGTAGCTTATTGTTGTGTTAGATTAGTTTTCCATAATCATTAAAAAAAACAAATTTGATAGTGAAAGAGATTTATCCTTTTCATTTGTCATTGCTACAAAAATATAGTTAGTTTTGATTTATGCTTGCATCTCAGTAGATTAGTTTCCTTCCCAATTTATAATACATTTTGTCAATCATCATGAAAAATATCTTAGCAAGTCTTTATATTATTTATAGCCAAGATGAATTTTCTGTTTCAAGATCTAAACGAGTCTCTTGAACTCCAAACAATCACCTAGTCAAACATAGAAACATAGAAAATTGTAGGTGCATGCACAATAGTAATAGATTGTTGATCTTATTTATTTTTTAAGGATTAAAAGCACTATCATTTTCCTCTTTTAAGACAAAAAAAGTTAGAACTTACATCTCTTGTTTTCATCTTAGCAATCCATTAAAAAGAAAAGGGATTTGTTTGTAGTAAATTAGAAAGGTTGAAAATCTAGTTTAGTTTGCTTGTAAACAAGAAAATCCATAGAAAGTGTTTCATTGTTACTATTTTAAATCAAATTCTCTTCTCACATTACTTGCATGCATAGATTCCATTTATACATTTGGTTCATTTCATACAAAAATAATCAAAACATATAAAAACATCTCATTTAGTTTACACATGAGTAGAGCTAGGAAAAATTAGCATCTTGTATAATATCATAGGTTCCTTCTCTCCTTCTTTACATATATTACAAACATTGAAAAAAGATTTAAAAAGATTTTTGCTTTCATTCACTTTTAGCTTTGCTATTCTTTACTTTGGCACTTCATTTTCATCAAACTAGCATTTAATTATACAAAACTAAGAAAAGTACAAAAATAAATAAAAACATTGTCAAAAGCCTTGTTAACACACACAAGCCATATCAAAAACCTTATCAATCCATGTAAGCAACCACATCTCATACAAGCCTTGTCCATCTGCACAAGCACCATGCATCAAACCTTATTTCAACATTCTAACAAGCACACTTTACAAGATATTGTCTAAATAACCTCATACGCTTTTCCCTGGATTTCACCTAGTCTTCTTTAGATGACCCTCCCCGAGACACTAGGTCTTATCTAGCATGGTCTATTCCTTAGAGTTAGAGTACTTGGTCCCACCATCGTCATACAATCTAACATTATCATTGAGCTGAGACATAAAGTCTTTCGATCCACTCCCATTCCTCACCTCATCATAGATCTTTTAGCCGCACTAGAAGAACAAGAATGCATCCCCAACCCACCTATCGTTGTCTTCCTTCAGAATAGGATACATTAACACAACATTATCTAGGCCTAGTTTCTCATCCACACTCCCTTTTTCTTCTCAGGTCTAGCCTCATATTATATCATTCACATTTAGTGTATGGCATTAACCGATCAACTTCAACCTAATAGAGTGAAAATTTTCCCATGGGTCATCCAACCTAATCTCCATCCTTTCCCTAAACCTGGTATTGACCAAGAACTTCACCTTCTTGTGATATCTGAGACTGAAGGACCTTGAAAGTTTATTTCTACACATTTTAATGCTCTTAACAAGTATCAAGACATTGTTGAGGTCTTATGGTTCCATCACGAGAACTCATTGCCACCACCTATCCCAAATCCCATTTCACCAAATAATCAACCAAACCCCTAGCCCATCCATTACATTGACTACCTTGGTTAGACCTCAGGGAATCGAGTGCATAGTGTTGAGCCTATTTTTGACACCCATCTCTTTTTTAAAAATATGAATGTACTTATATTCTACCATTTTTATGACTCAGTGTAGTAAAATGTAAAACTATTTACGGGGGTCTTAATCATTTGCTTTCATTTTGAATATGTATTCTTATGTTAAATAACTTTAACGACTGTTACATTGAATGGAATTTATACTTTGAACACTAATTAAGGGGTTTCGAAAGCATGAGTGGTTTTTAATGAAAATATATTTTAGTATTAATTGGTTTATAGTTGACATGGTGTTAGTACAGTTGTTTTGGTGATAAAAATATAGTTCAATTTCATAGTTGATTAATTCAAAGTTGAAGATGTTTCATTAGAAGGTAATATGGTTTGAATTCACATAAGGTAATTCTGTACACATTTTGGTTTGTGATATGCAACATTTATATAATTATGTTGATTCAAAGGTGTTATTTTTCATGTTGTGTCTTCATAGCTCTAACACATTTTTCCAAGCATTCTCACCTCAAAAGATTGGGCTTGTCTATTGTTAAAAGTTGGTTTCTCTCATATATGCATAAGAAGCTATCCTAAGACCAAAGCATGGGACTCATTGTTTGATTGAAGCTTATGACTTGTCACTAGGGTCTAAACATGATTAAGACTATGGTATATTTAAAACAAATTAAAAAAAAGGCCAACAAATTATACACTTGGGATATAAAAGTGGCGGGCAACATCGTCAGCTTCGAGTTTAACTGGAGACAAATTTGAACTTGACCCAAGCCTGAAGGCAATGACACCTTGGAAGTTTTGAGCATTGGGAATTAAATGTTTGTTTGGTTGGTTAGATTTCTTTGGGATACGAAGGGCTTAGTGGTTAGATAGATTTTTAATGCAAAGTACTTGCCTTAACTTTTTTAACTCTTAGTGGGATATTTGGAAGAAAGAATAGTGATAGATATCTTTGGTGGTAAAAAGGATTAGTTTGGTTGAGTCACTAAGCTGGTAGTGGCATATACAGAGCAAATAGAATTTGGACACATTACCAAGATGTTTAATGCCTATTCGACCAATACAAATAGGTTAGTTTTTATTTTTCTTGTTATTTTACAAACTTGTTGTGGAAGCAAAGCCTTGCTGGTAGCTGAAACGAAAAGGAAATTTGTCGTACATGTCAAGTTTAGAAGGAACAATGTTAGATCTGGTTTTTGCCTTGTAAAAGCGAGGTATGTCTTAACTATTATGTTGAGATTATTTGAAATAATATAGATTTCTATGTTAATTTTGATGATAAATAGTTTGCATGCAGATTATTTTGTGGACCAAATCAGTTAAGGATAAATATTTAGCATATGAAGTTTTAAAATGGCTTTTTGGATAATGGCATAATGCATGTTGAAATTTAGTTATTATCTTGAAAAGTCTACGTCTTTTTCAAAGATAATTTAATTGTAAATATTTTCATTGGGGGAAAGTTTAAATAAGATTGGTATATGGTCATAAGAGGTTAATGGTATATTTGAGTTCTTTGAGATGCTCAAAATGGTTCAGTTGTTATGCTCTTATGGTTGAATATAGTGGTTGTTTCCTTTGCATGAGAAGCTTGAAATACTATTTGAGAGATTTTTGAGATATTGAGTAATTTTAGAATAATATACAAAGAGGATTTTTCATTTGCAATTTGTATGAAACATTCTTGGTCATTTCAAAATGATGAATTTTAGGTATATAAGGTTTTAAAATCAGTATGCCCATGTCTTGCATTATGGGAAAAGAATGTTGCTTAAACATTTACAAAATCCTTGCATGGTGTAATATAGGCATTCTGAGTTGAATAATCAAGATTATCCTTTCAAGTTATCCCTGTATAAGCTTTATACAATGGAGATTCAAAGATTGTTTACTTTTCAAAATGAAAACTAGTCGAAATTCCTTCTATTGTGCAAAAAAATGCATTTTGATCACCTACACAAATTTTTACTGTGTTAAATTTGAATGCCAAGAAACCATCACAACAAACCAAATAATATGATGACCATTTAGACATCAATTTTAAGCTTGGGAAAACACACACTAAAATGACTATTTTTAGAAAAGTGAAGGTTGTTTTATGTTGAGATTGGGCTCATCTTTCATGTGATTCAGTCAAAGTATTATTTGTGTGAAGGTGTTAGGATAAATAAATTATTTTTGAATCATGGGTATCCTTATATAATGAAGGCAATGTAGAGAATGATGAACTTCAAGCTTCAACATAAGTAGAAACATATTGATTTTATGGCAATCATGATTTCTGTTATAAATTTTGTGGATGCATAAATAAGTTGTCAAGGGTTTTGAAAGATATTGATATATGTATGGAAAATGCATATGCATGTTAATGTTTTATGGTATTTAATTTTATTTAATTGTTATGGTCATTATGTTGTTTGGCATATTTGAATGTTTAATTTAAATGATTTACAATGATTAGGGGCCCTCACCTATTAGAGTTGTATTCAGTATATTATTATTATTTAATTTCAATTTGATTATTAGACTTTATTTGAAGTCTAAACTTATAAAGTTAAGTTATACTTAACTAATTGACTGTTTAAAGTTAATTAAAGTTAACAACTAACTAAAGTTAGTTATAACTTATTTTTCTAACTATCTGTAGAGGAGATTACTTTACAAGTAGATCAAATACACATTACAGTGAAGGAAAGTTACACGAGGATTTTGAAGACTCCAAATTACTTCAAAGTTCATTCATTATTATCTTCTCTAGTGCAATATCTCTGAGATCATATAACTTTTGTAGATAGACCAATAATACATCTTCTGATGGTTAAGTAACCCATTTAATCAACATAGGTATATCCAAATTTCTTATTTAATTTATAAATTGATTATTTGAAGTCTATTAAGTCTAATATCTTATAATGATTGCAAATATGTAGTCTTATGAATAGAATCCAAAATACTTGACCTGAATAATAATGATTAGATCGCCATGTGCGACATTTTGTTGATTTTCTCAAACTAAAATAATTGTCATTTCAAAGATATTTTGTATTGAAGCTTGTTTCTCAATAAATCTTATTGTATTTTTGCTAAGACAACTCTTTTTTCAAGACTCATAATTTCTATTTCAGTTTTCAATTTTTTTTAATTTTCTCATATTTAATATTTTCAACAGTTTTATTTAGTTTTAGATTTAATTTTTAGTTGGTTTTAATTGTATTATGATTTAGCTTCTTTGTTATTTCTTAGTCCACTAACATGTTTTCTAATTTTTGTAGTTGTGGATTCTCAATATTATTAAAAATTTTAATCTACTAACAATAGTCTTAATTCTTAATTAGTTTTAACTTTTAGATTGACTTTGGGTCTCCTTCTTTTCTATTTAGGTGCTTGTCTTATTTCTTTTATTATTGTTGATTACTTTTATCCTTGTGTGGGAATGTATATGAGATACAATTATCACTAAATCTGAGTATTTTGTCTTTCAAGGATTGTCTAGTCCACAGGGTTTTCTCTATTGAATAGGTTAGATAATAGTTATAAATCAGATTTAAGATTGATTGACAATATAATTAAGCAGTGATTAACTTATTAAATCAAAGCATTGCTTATATATATTTTCCCTCGATATAATGTTATGATTAATCAATTTTATAAAGTTTGAAATTTTGATTTACATTTATTATTGAACATATTAATCTCCAAAACTTTAAAATAACCTTATGTGCATCTTTGAAATCAATTTTCATTCCTTAGACCCCTGCAATTAAATTGGCATGATTCCATCTTAACCTCCATGATAGGCTAAAGGGTTGATTCAATGACATGACATTTTTTACTGTCAACAAATTTGGGGACTTCGCTAGGGACTTTTAAATTAAGTTTCTCTATTTATCCATTCTTGTATTCAATAATTCATATTACTATAACTAATCCCCAGTTTTTAGTCCATAGTTATCATAACTGGTCATCCAAATTTTGATTATAGTTTAGTGATTATTTCTTGCTCGATTATGGAAAACATAGGTGAGCTCACTTGAGAATGGATGTACATCAAAATCTTAATCGAAAATCAAGTAGACCAAAGTTTAACAACCTAGTTTACACTTTTCTGGAATAAAATGAATTCATAGGAGAATATTTGTTGTGTTTTCTTTGGAAATTAAATGAAATCCCTATTTCTATTAGACTAAGTGATGAAATTTTCTTCCTCTATTGGAAAAATAATCTACCAGATAATTACATTCAAATTATTCAAAAAATTAGTCGTGTTGACTTTAGCTCAGCCTTAAGATTTGTTCACATTCGAAGATAAAATCAAGATTTTTGTGGGATTTACTTGCTCGATCATGATGCGTTCAAATGTAAAAGATTATCTACTTTAATGTTTGAATTTGAATATAGATTTACTAAGAAAAATTCTATTTTCTTTGTCCATGATGAGATCTTGGCACATGATATTGAAAATGATTCTCAATAAAAAAATCACACAATTCATATTCTTCATCATAATGTTATGATTTAGAACAAAATATTGATTCTTGATCAGAATCAAAATTAGAGTAATTTGATTCATTTGATCTAACTGATCAATCATCTAATAATGTCATTTATCTTAATTCTGATTTATTTGCTAATGAAGATCTTTTATCAAACATCACTATTCTTGTTAATGGAGAACATGATGATGTTTTGAAAAATTTTGAATTGAAAAATCATGATTTGGATATGAATATTTATTTGGAGTCAGAATATGTTTGCTTTCCCAATAGAAACAATTCCTCTCCTGATTTTATTGTTGTCTATAACAATCTCGTATCTAATTCAGATGTTTATGATAATTTTCTTATCACTTTTGATTTGAAATATCACCCTCGAGATGAAAGTTTTGATCTCCACAATGTTGGATTTAGTGCTTTAACAATAAAAAAAGAAATTTAAAGATCTAGATGCTACAAATACTAAATCGAGTAATCAATTTATGGAGATGGAGTATGAAAATTTTGATTTTCTAAATTTTCCAAATCATGATGCGACATTAGCAAGTGAGTATGACACATTTCATGATTTTCATTTTCAAAATCAAAATCAAATGACTTGATTAATAACATAGATTAGGTAGGTTTTAAATTTTATGACTTTCTAGAGTTTGAAACAATAACTCCTATTGAATCAGTCAATCATGAAAATATTAAAAATTGTTCAATAAATATTGATATGGAAGATACCCTTGAACAATCAACTTAAGTTCTTGATCTAGTTTCCCTGTCATATCACTGTAAATATGTCAATTACATTAAGATATTTTACATGATAAAATTTAGGTTCTTTGTTTATGAATAAGCATAAATTGGTTATAAATGAGTTGTAAGCATTACTAACTTTTAGAATTTGTACTTAAGGCTTTTGCATTTGATTGTATATTCAACCTTAATTGCCTCATCAAATCTATCTCATTATTTGTGTCATGCCAACTAAACATCTCATCCCTTAAAAAGTATCATTATCAAAAGGGTTCGGGTATAGTTGCTTGAGAAATGATTGAACCTAGATCGAACTCTCAAGTGAATTGTATTTCAATAGGTAATTTATTATTACTACCCAATTTCATTGTTGAAAGTAGACAACAAGGTCATCAATGTTGAGCCTATTTTTGACACCCATCTCTTTTCTAAAAAATTGAACGTACTTATATTCTATCATATTGATGACTTAGAGTTATAAAATATAAAACTATTTATGGGGGTCTTAATCATTTGAGTTCATTTCGATTATGCAGTCTTATGTTAAATAACTTTAATGATTGCTTCATTGAATAAAATTTATACTTTGAACATTAATTAAGTGGTTTCAAAAGCATGAGTGGTTTTTTATGAAAATATATTTCAGTATTAATTGGTTTATAGTTGACATGGTGTTAGTACAGTTATTTTGTTGATACAAATATAATTTAATTTCACGATTGATTAATTCGAAGTTGCAGATGTTTCATGACAAGGTAGTGTAGTTTGAATTCACACAAGGTAATTATGTACACATTTTGGTTTATGATACACATCATTTATATACTTATGTTGAAGCAAAAGTGTTATTTTTTATGTTGTGTCTTCATAACTTTGGCATGTTTTGCTATGCATTCTCATCTCAAAATATTGGGCTTGTTTATTGTTAAAAGTTGGTTTCTCTCATATATGCATAGGAACCTATCCTAAGATGAAAGCATGGGACTCATTGTTTGATTTAAGCTTATGACTTGTCACTAGGGTCTTTACATGATTAAGATTATGGTCTATTTAAAACAAAATTAAAAAAAGGAGGACAAATTATACACTTGGGATATAAAGGTGGCGAGCAACATTGTCAACTTGGAGTTTAACTTGAGATGAGTTTGAACTTGACCCAAGCCTAAAGGCGATGACACCTTGGAAGTTTTGAGCATTTGGAATTAAATGTTTGTTTGGTTGGTTAGATTTCTTTGGGGTATGAAGGGCTTATTGTTCAGACAGATTTTTAATGCAAAGTACTTGCCTTGGTTTTAAACTTTTGGTAGGATATTTGGAAGAAAGAATAGTGATAAATATCTTTGGTGGTAACATGGATTAGCTTAGCTGAGTCACTAAGCTACTAGTGGCATATACAGAGCAAATAGAAATTGGACACATTAGCAAGATGTTTAATGCATATTTGGCCAACACAAATAGGTTAGTTTTTATGTTGCTTGTTATTTTGTAATCTTGTTGTGGAAGAGAAACCTTGCTAGTAGCTGGAATAGAAAGGAAAATTGTCATAGAGGTAAAGCTTGGAAGGAACAACATTAGATTTGGTTTTTGCCTTGTAAAAGCGAGGTATGTCTTAGTTGTTGTGTTGATATTATTTAAAAGAATAATAGATGTTTGTGCTAATATTTATGATAAATGGTTTGCATGCAGATTATTTTGTGAACCAAATCAGTTGAGGATAAAGATTTGGCACATGAAGTTTCAAAATGGCTATGGGGTTAATGGCGTAATGCATATTGAAGTCTAGTTATTATCATGAAAAGTTTGCATCCATTTAAAAGATAACTTAGTTGTAAATGTTTTCATTAAGGGAAAGTTAAAATAAGTTCAGTATATGGTCATTAGAGGTTAATGGTATATTTGAGTTCTTTGAGATGCTTAGAATGGTTCAATTGTTATGCTCTTATGACTGAATACAATGGTTATTTTCTTTTCATGAGAAGCTTGAAATATTATTTCAAAGATTTTTGAGATATTGAGTAATTTTATAATAATATACAGAGAGGATTTTTCATTTGCATTTTGTATGAAATATTCTTGGTCATTTCAAAATGATGAATTTTAGGCATATAAGATTTTAAAGTCAGTATGCCCATGACTTGCATTATGGGGAAAGAACATTACTTAAACATTTAAAAAATCCTTACATGGTGTAATATATGCATTATGAGTTGAATAATCAAGCTTATCCTTTCAAGTTATCCCTATATAATATTTGTATAAAGGAGATTCAAAGATTATTTGCTTTTCATAATGAAAACTAGTCGAAATTCCTTCTTCTGTGCAAAAACTGAATTTTGATCACCTACACAAATTTTTACTGTGTTAAATTTGATGATCAAATGACCATGATAATAGATCAAGAATAACATAGTATGACAACCATTTGGACATCAAATTTAAGCTTGAAAAAACACATACTAAAATGACTATTTTTAGAAAAGTAAAGGTTGTTTTATGTTGAGATTGGGATCATCTTTCATGTGATTTAGTCAAAGTATTGTCTGTGTGAAGGTGTTAGGCTTAATAAATTATTTTTGAATAATGGGTATCCTTGGATAATGAAGGCAATGCAGAAAATGATGAACTTCAAGCTTCAACATAAGTAGAAATTTATTGATTTTATGGCAATCATGGTTTCTGTTATAAATTTTGTGGATGCATAAATAAGTAGTTAAGGGTTTTGAAAGATATTGATATATGTGTGGAAAATACATATGGATGTTAATGTTTTATGGTATTTAATTTAATTTTATTGTTATGGTTATTATGTTGTTTGGCATATTTGAATGTTTAATATAAATGATTTGAAATTATTAGGGGCCCTCGCCCATTAGAGTTGTATTCAGTATATTATTATTTAAGTTCAATTTGATTATTAGACTTTAGTCTAAACTTATAAAGTTAAATTATACTTAACTAATTGATTTTTTAAAGTCAATTAAAGTTAATAACTAACTAAGTAAAGTTAGTTATAATTTATTTTTCTATCTCTAGAGGAAATTACTTTATAAGCATATCAAAGACACATTACAGTGGAGGAACATTACACAGGTATTTTGAAGACTCTTAATTACTTCAAATTTCATTCATTATTCTCTTCTTATGTGCAACATCTTTGAGATAATACAACTTTTTTTTAGATAAACCAATAATACATCTTCTGATGGTTAAGTAACCCACTTAATCAGTGCAAGTATATCCAAGTTTCTTGTTTAGTTTATAAATCAATTATCTGAATTCTATTAAGTCTAATATCTTATAATGATTGTAGATATGCAATCATATGTGTAGAATCTAAAGTACTGAACTCAAATAATGATGATTACATCATCATGTGTGACATTTTTTTGATCTTTCCAAACTGTAATAGTTGTCATTTTGAAGATATTTTACACTGAAGCTTGTTTCTCAATAAATCTTATTCTATTTCTACTAAGACGACTCTTGTTTCAAGACTCACAATTTCTGTTTCATATTTATGTTCTTTTTATTTTCTTAGATTTAGTCTTTTCAATAGTTTTATTTAGTTTTAGATTTAAATTTTAGTTAGTTTTAATTATTTTATGATTTAGGTTCTTTATTGTTTCTTAGTCCACTAACATGTTTTCTAATTTTCATAGTTGTAGATTCTTAATTTTATTATTTTTTTTAATTTTCTAACAATAGTCTTAATCCTTAATTAGTTTTAACTTTTAGATTGACTTTAGGTCACTTTCTTTTCTATTTATGTGTTTGTCTTATTTCTTTTATTGTTGTTGATTACTTTCATCCTTGTGTGGGAATGCATATGCGATACAACTATCATCAAATTTGAGTATTTCATCCTTCAAGGGATTGCCTAGTTTATAAGATTTTTTCTATTGGATAGGTTAGATAATAGCTCTAAACTATATTTAAGATTGATTAATAGTACAATTAAGTAGTTATCAACTTATTAGATCAAAACATTATTTATATATATTTTCCCTCACTATGGTTGATATAATATTATGATTAGTTAATTTTATAAGGTTTTTAATCTTTATTTAGATTTATTATTGAACATATTAATCCCTAGAACTTTAGAAAACCCTTTTAGTCATCTTTAGAATCAATTCTCATTCCTTAGAACCCTATAATTAAACTTGTATGGGCATATATTAACCTTCACGATAGGTGAAAGGGTTGATTCGTTGGTGTGAAATTTTTATCATCAACACATAATTTGGCATGTGCTAATTTGCATGCATACAGTGCCTTTAGATGTTAGTTTGAAGTTGGAGTTAGCCTAGGGAGGGGTTTATTTTGAGGGTGATTCCTTAATCTCTAATTTTACTTTAGATCATGCTATAATGATTATAGAGAGGTAATGTAGAGTTATAAAACTTATGAAATCATAAGGTAGGAATCCTCATGTGGCAAGGACTCACAATTCAGACACTCTAGCTATTGTGTTAGAAGAATTGGTTAGGAAGGTAGAAGAAAAATTAGATGAGGAAATAAATCAAATCATGATGTTACAAAAGCAATTGAAAGAGGTTATCAATAAAGATATAGAAGAAATAAAGATAAGAGATAAAATAACATCTAAGAACTACTCTAACAAAGGTTAAGGTTTTGGTGAAGTAGATCAAGTATTGTGTAACCATTTATAGACTCAAATTTGGTACAAGCATCTCATTTATTACAACTTTTTATGTATAGACTATTGATAACAAAATGAGGTATCTATTGGTACATTATACTTGGGTATTTTTCTCTATTATGGTATGTGGGCTTGTCTATTGGTTATTTATCTCACCACTTTGTCATGGGGATCCCCAGTGTTAGTCATTTGTCCTTCTAGACAAGATCATGGTAACTAGATAGGACCGTGATCCAAAACTTGAAAGCTTTGGTTGAAAGATAATTCAAAAATAAGAACAACACAATTCAAATAATGTTATCTCTGAAAAGAGATGTTTTATTGATCAAAATTGCAAACCCAAACATATGCCTATCTCTGAGAAGAGATGTCTATTTTCCATTTTAGGTTACATCTTCATTTATACATGTTTTGAAGGTGTGAGGAGGATGTGGAAGGTCACCAATCTAGAGGGAGATTAAGTGGATCGACTTCCATGATTTACAACAATACAAAATTCAAAGAATTACTATTTTTAGAAACTTACTATTTTTAGACTGCACTACTAAAATAGAAATTTAGGGCACTTCCATTGGGTTTTAGGGGGTAAAAATTCATCAAGAAGATATCAATTATATATCACGATGTTCCCCTCATTATTATCTTTCCAACATTTCAAACGATGAGTCAATTGGAGCTACGGTGCAAAAGTTATGGCTCCTGAAAGTTTGGTCATCAATTGGGGTGGACCCGTCCCCCAAATTGTCACCTAAATTATTGCCCGGATCAGACTGACTTACGATCCTATTCATTTAATGAAAACTTTTCCAATCATAATTTGGAACTTATTTTGAGTTACATTTTATTTATTTCTTATTTTTGTTTATTAGATCTTATCTTGAGTGGGATTTTGTGTGTCATTAAGTCCCGAATTCAAAGTCAAAACATCTATAAATATCAAGCTTCTCTAAGGCATTAAGGATAATTCTCCTCACTCTAAAAAGCTATCAAAATATTTTCATGTTCTATTCATAGGTCTGATAAATCTATATTCAAGGTTGAATTCTCATATGCAAACATATTCCAAGGGTAAAATATGAGAAAGAACATCTAGACTTATATCCACCATTCCACACATACACGTAAATGGGAGAAATACATTAATGTTTGAGCCTTCTTTGGAGTATTGGAAATGTAGTGTAGAATTTGGTCATTCAACTGGGATTGATCAAGGTCAGTCTAACTCAATATTTTATGCTTGATTCCCTTCCCCTCCTCTCCCCATTTGATTCCAATCTAGTTTGTGTATAGGAAAACTAGGGTTTTTCCTTTATAAGTTCTTTTGCAATATTAAAAGTTTTAAAACATGTCCATGAACCTAATTAATACATGTACATGTGGTGAAATAATCATTATGGTATCACAATCAACAAGGATAAGTTCATAGTCAACGGACTCGAACACACTACTCTATTTTCCACTTACAATAGTCACATTTAGAGATATCTTTTGTTTCTACCCTTGATATGTCATTTCTAAAATTATGTTTTCTTTGTTTTTTTTAAGTATATTACCTGTCATATTAAATTGGGACAAGAATTCAATCAACAGACTTAAACACACTATGTTACAGTCCACTTACAACAAACCTGTCCATATTTTGTTTATGTTCATGATTTTGAT